>OY856411.1:334854338-335301838 GCA_963693085.1 Alisma plantago-aquatica | reverse complement strand
CATTTTATTAGGTTTATTAGCCCTAAATAGACATATGGAGTAAATTATAAGATTTTTTGTATCAACATCATGATTACAGACATCAGGTGCATTATAAACATTATTATGGAGTTACTGATATTTTTCCATAATTTTATGTCATCGTTTGCTAATTATTATCCATTAAACAAGCATTACACATCTTACATGATATTTCTGATATTAGTGCATCAAAAGCCTGATATGATGGTTCCATCTTGTTCTATGCATTTTTTTGAGAAGTTTGGTACCTTGTTTGTAATTTTCTTACATTCGTACTAATTACTACGATTTATTGAAAAACTGAGCATTTTCTGATTATTTATCTCATTTGGCCAATCCAAGGCGGCCACGTGTCCTGTAGGGGGGCGCAACCCTTTCCTCACTGGGACCTACATGGACTGGGTCTGTGGTTGGATCTGTGGATCTAAGGATCCGCTAACCCAGGTCGGTTTGTCCCGTTCCTCTCCTGGTCTCATGAGTCCCTAGCGGGGCTCTGTCTCCCCTACTACGTGTGGGCGTCGCCGCGAGCTCTAGTTCCGACAAGGAATCTGCAAGGCTCTGGCACTCCTCATCTTCATATTTGGCCGCCAGTAGCTCTGACGTCCCCAGCTAGACATCCATGGCTACTTAGAAGATCCCCTTAGCCCTTGGGTCTCCATCCCCGCGAGCTCGGCGCCGCCTAGTCCAGACACAGCGGAGAAAAGGGGCAAAATGCCCCAGCTCCGCAAAGCTCTAAAGTAAAGCCTCCAAGGCATTTGCAAGACCTCCAGAAACTCAACCTCAGTGTCCCTTTGCAGTGCGATGCACTTCTCACCCCACCCCGAGCTTGGTCCTCTTCTCCAGACAAGATGGAGCTGGTCGACCAACATTACTACACAACAGAGCTAGAAAACATGCCCAAGAGACTCGTCTAACCTCGGCCTTCCCTTTCCCTCTCTCATCGTCCCCTGGTCTCCTCTCTTGCTCCGCATTCTCATCCCAGCCACCACCTGCTTTGTGCGGTGGAGAGGGCAGCGAATGGGAGAGCTCATTCTCCCTATACTCTCCGGCATATGCCTCAAATAAGGGGTCGGTCAGGTCGTGGTCAGTAGAGGATTCCCACTCCTCGGTTAGTCCTCGCCCACATCCCATGATCCGAACGAGTGGGGGCTGGGAAAGTCGGGGCAACTGTTGCTCCCTCTCCTTGCTCTAACCGCAAGGTGGGAGACAACCTGATAGCCCTCGATCTGTCATCCAAGGGTCAAGGTTACTCCTCCATTCAAGCGCATCCGCGGCTCAGCTAAAGCAGCTGTGACTACCACTAGATTGAAAACCTAGGGCTAGGATTCGGCCACGCATACCCAACTCAACTAAGGGGGCATGTGACACTTATTAAAGGTCAACACTTAGGTCCACAAATCATCCAATATACACATTATTTCCCCAATTTTAAACCTCCATAACTCTCTCTAGGATACTCCACTTGTCACAAAATTTTAACCATAGCTTCCTCACTACTCAAGGTACCTTGTACTTGAATTTGGTGCCAAAACTGAATTGTTAGACCATCCAATTAAATTCCTCAAGAAGGCATAAAAAGAGAGATCTTAATCATTATATAAATCTCAATCAACATTCCAACTTTACTAAAGTACTTGGAACTCTCATTATAACTCAAGATATGGATTCTAAGTTATTATTGGAGATTTATGGATTTCAAAAATCTACTCCATCACAAGAGGAAAAGGTTGTAACTAAGGATAACATTTTGTAATCAAAATCTGGAGATATCAAATTCTACTAACTAAGAGAATCAATCATGATACATCAAAACTTGTAATACTAAGGATCTTTGTAATAAGAAGGAAATATTTGTAACCCGAACATAGAATTTGTAAAGGAAATGAAAAAATTGTAACTAAGGATAACATTTTGTAATACAATCTAGAGATATCAAATTCTACCATCCAAGAGAATCAATCATGGAACATCAAAAGTTGTAATACTAAGGAATACTTTTATAACAAGAATAGAGATTTTTTTATAAGAATGAGAAAGTTGTAACCAGTAATGACATTCTGTAATACAACATGGGTGTATGAAGTTTTATTATCTAATAGAATGAAACACAACACATAAACTTTATAGTAAGAAGGAATGTATTGTAATGAGAACATAAAATCAATAATGAAAATGAGAAAATTACAATTAAGCACGACATTGGGTATTATTGTTTTGATCTGTCAAAATATTTATTTAAAAGAATGAACTTTCCTATAATGTTAATTTTAATAGGAAGGAACGTTATGTAATTTGAATAAAAAAGTTGTAATGAGAATGAAAAAAGTGTAACTGTGGATGTCGTTTTGTATACAACCTGGTTGTACCACATACTGTATCCAAATTATGTATGTTCGGATATGCACAGGTAATCAATTAAATAATAACAGTTGCTATATATGGGAGCAGTAGGTTGTCGGAGTTTTATTTACACTACATGCCACCGCTCATCGAAAAGTTATTTGACATATTGATAATTACCAAGTATGCCACCGTCCTTTTCAATGTTTGTCGCAATTGGTATTTACCAAAGCTGCCACCATATACACAAATTGCTGGCCACAAGTAGCAGATTCTAACTACCCGCGTGGGAAGTGAAGAAAAACTCATATATATATATATATATATATATATATATATATATATATATATATATATATATATATATATATATATATATATATATATATATATATATATATATATATATATATATATATATATATATGTTTTCTTCGTCAGAATTTGTTGGTGTTGTCTGGGTAGAGGTGATCTCAATGGGATTGATTCTAGTACCTTCTGTAGGTCGATGCATATCTGGAATAGACAACTGATCTATGGAGTCTAAGTTGGTGGAGATGTTTCCATCTTTCAAGAAGAAAAGTGGGTATAGCTCTATTGGGACTTCATTGTTAAAATCTACAACCCATGCCATCATGGTTGTGTCTGCGATGACCCTGATGAAGACGGTCCATTCTGGCTTCAGCTTTAATGGTGTTAACATTTTTACACATCCAAGTTCTATGTAAATATTGGATTTCTTATCATAGTCTATGACAACATCAAAGCATTTATGCTCTATTTGGATCTTTTTGATGCCTGAAGGGAGATCATGTGTGTGGTATTTCCGTGCTCGTAGTAGTTGGATGATGGTATGGTTTGCATGATCATCTAGTGGGTAGTTCATGGATGAGAAGTGAGTAGTCATGTCTAAAATGGTAGTAATGGGGTTGAGCGTGGTTGATGGAGTGTTTGTCGTCCTGCTCTTATAAAGCTTTGCAAAGATGGAGAGGGGTTCTAATATTATGTATGCCATGTTTTTTGTTTCTCTTGGCCACCGTGAGGTGTCCTCCTATTCTCATGTTGGGGAACAATATGTCTGCTATTTTATAGGAGTCTAAGAAGGCCACAACGACACTGCCATATGTGTATAATAGTTCTCTTGCACCAAAGACGTCACTGTTTTGGTTGGGAGGTAAGGTTGTTGTTGGTGTAGTTGATATAGCTTTCAATGTTGGTAGTATCAGCCGAAATGCTGTCACCGAGGTTTCTAAAAACCAACACCCTCTGGTGTGTTAGAAGATCGATGTTGCTGCGAGAGATCAGTTCCTAATGGTGTGCTGCAATATTTGTTGTGCAACGGAGAGGATGTGGCCCAGGGTCTGTACGTCACCAAGCTGTGGTGTTGATCTGTAGTCGGCAGTGCGGCCGCCCTATGAAGGTGGTTGAAGGATAGGTGTAGCTAGATGGTGTTGTTGGAAGGTGTTTCTAGAGAGAAGTTGGAGCTTTCTCTCTTATTAGAAGGTCTGTACGCTCATTACCCACTCCAAAATCTCGATAGCAAGGCTCTTTTGTAATTCTTATTATGGTTTTGCACTCATGTGCTCATTGTTGTTGTCTACCCAGGAGATATTTGAACTCATTGGCGATGAGGAATTTTAGTTGGGAACATGGGTATCACATTACCCAGTACTTTTAATCAGCAGAATAGTGTACATGGCAGTAAATCTTGAGGCCAAAATGTCTCATTAATTCTGCAGTGCAAGTATGTTGGGATCAAAATCTATCAAGTGTTGGATCATTGGTAGGGTCACGCCCGTACTGGCATGGGGAAGGTGTTAGATCCTTCATCTAGCCACATGAAAAAAGGATCGAGAAGAATGTTGAATGAGAAGGAATGAAAAAAGGTATATTAGGGCCATTTTTGGAAACCGAGAACAATTCATAGGAGTGTTCAAATAACGTCAAATTTGGAGAACAATTAGGTGTGAGTGTCATGAGCTTGTATATAAGTTTTTTTGCTTGTGTTGCATGGTAGGTCATGAATATAGTCCAAGTGATTACATCTAGGATTTTATATATTAACGTGCAAATAATCAAATCAAACAATCTAAATTTACATTTTAGGCATTTTACTCAAAACTAGAATTTTCTCTAATAAAATATGAAGTCAAAACCCACATCACTTTCTTAGTGTATAAAAAAGACTTTTACTTGAAATTAGAAAACTAAATCAAGATCTCAACTTAATAATTATTTATCGAGTTCCCTTACACTTAAATTTATAAAATCAGTTGTATGCTGAATTCGAAAATCGTGTCCTTGGATTTTTATTTATTTTATAAAAATGTCCCAAAGTTTAAGGTTCTCATAGGTGTGGCATTCATGTTTCGATTAGGTGCTCTAAACAATATACAAGGTTGAAGTCCCAACTAGGAGCATGTGTTCAATATGACGAGGCTCTCATAAATGTGCTTGACACCTTTCCTACCTGCTCTATACAATGTTCTATTTCTTAGCATATTTAGGTTTAGCCTGATTACCTCCTTTCATTCCACTTGTGTATATAAGATTAAAAAAACTTTGTACGTTCATTATTGAATATATGCTATATGGATCACATACATTGGGCATCACTTAGGCATTCCACTAATATGTAGATTGATTAATATATGAATCTAGGGATGCCAAGTTAATTGAACATTTATATTTGTGCTATGCCCCCTATCTTGAACATAATTTACTCAAAATGGTCACTTTTATACTAATGAAATACTTTTCAACTAAGAGAACTCTTGTATTACTTGTCAATCATATACTTCTACTTGTACTTATTCTACCTTACGTCCCGCTTACTAAATTGATCGATTCGTGTGGACCCTTACTTCATATATTTTCAGGTTCACAGTAGGAGCAAGTTGCTAAATGGCAAGGAATGGCACATGCACATAAACTTGAAGGTGTCATCCAATTGTAAAACTATTATAATTTAGTTTACATATTGAAATGTAAATCCAAGATGTAAGTAAAGTTGAAACAATTTATGTTTCAAGTTTTTATGGGTGGATAAATGGTTTATGATTATGGATTAGTTGTCCACGCACAAATGTGCTTTTGTTCGGTGGTCTAGAATAACAATTGGTACGAACTTGTTTTTTATCCGGTCAAAGATTTTCTCCTTATAATGGCCAACAAGTGAGCATCTTATAGTGAAGAAATCATACTTCAACTCGGATGGGTCACTAGTAGTAAATGACAGTTTAAAAGTTTATCGGTTCATATAGTCAGATGGTCGTTTAAATGTTTTTTTTTTGGTCTGTGTTTGAACCAAACAGACACATTCACTAATTCATACTCCAATCAGCTGAACATGTTGGTTGTGTACAGTTTCAACAAGCATGACTATTTTGAGTTAATAGTGACTAGTTTAAATTAAATTGTATGTAGTGTGTGACTTGTTTTTATTAGAATTAGCTGACACCTGTTCTATAGGACGAGTCATATAGAAATTTGTTAGGATCCAATAAAATTTGTTATAGAGCATCTTTTGTATTTTTCTCTCCTTATTTTTTTAGTGGGTTTGATTTTAAAGAGGAGTGAGAAGAAAACATTGAATTGTGATTGGTTGTCTATATCATTTCTATAGGATGCGTCCTATACTACTAGCTTGGAGAATAAGTTGTATCAGTGATGAATTAATAAAAACAAACTCTTTAGTGCAATCTGTCTTAAACTCAGGTGATTGGTGGTAATTCAGGTGATTGGTGGTAGACGTTTATTGCAGGACAAGTAGTCCACCAATGTCTCCTCAAGACAACAAATAAATCTTCCAAATTTTAAGTGATCGAGTAACATATAAATCAGGTATTGAGTGTTGTATGCGTAGCACTAATATGATTATCGCAATAAGAATGACTTATTACTGTTCAAGGCATGTTTAGCAGAATTTTCAAAAAATGCTACATTTAACCCAACCTTTGTTAGCCAAATGTTGGATTCTCTAACTTACATAAATTTGACTTTTATGTCCAATTTGCTCGACTTGACAAGATTTCGTTTCTATTAGTCCAATAACCTGTTCGAGTAGACTTTTGATGTCCATAATTATTTTAATGGGGACAAAAATGCCAGATCTTATTATGTCTATTTTTTTTATTTACTCTATTTTTCAAACCACAAGGAATGGCAATTTAAACCAACTACCATCACCAGACCCTGCCCATTCCCACCCAAATCAGTTTTCCGGTACACCCATGTCATTTTGTAGGAAGTGGAGCGGGTGAAAAAATAAGCCAATTAATGGTATGGGAACCATGGGAATCCGAACCACATGCAGCTAAGCACGTTGGAGGGCATGTCGTCGTCCTTGAGACTCATCGGCGTCGGCATGCTGCCGACCTGGGGATCACCGACGAAGGAACACGATGTCCGGGAGAGGTATTAGTGCCAAACCATATTAGAGAAGTTGCAGAGCCGTGAGTTGACTCTATCTGCATGCCTAGAGAAGGTGCATGCCACATGAGACAGGAGTCGTGCTGTTTTTGCAGAGGTACACCGTTGTGGGGTGGTCGGGCTTGGGGTATTGCAGGGCGGAGATGCAACAGCTGAGTAGGGTCACTCTGGTTGGTCCACGATAGATGGCCAACCAGTTATGAAACTCACCAATGAGAGTAGACTGAGCCAGCAGCCCAATCACTAATACGTCCATTCTATTCTGAGTGACGAGGTTGCAGAAAAAGAAAAGAGCGCCGCTTCCTAGCTCTGGTCAGCCTCTAAGACCGCGTCGTGACACCTTGACCTGGCTCCGGTGAGTCTCCAAGACGGCGACGTGCCATTGTGGCCTGGCTACGGTTGCATGCCTCGGCCGCGGCTCTGCATGAGGATAGGAGTATTCCGGAGATGTCCACGCCTCGTCCTCGTGAGAGAAATTTAAAAGTCACTCATCCAGTCGTACAACACCTTGCGTGGTGGGCACAACTTATCGGGTGATTTGGGTCCCGTGGTGCCCCATCATAGATCACCAGATTTTGATGGTTCTAGATATGTTCGGGTGGCTCCAAACCAAATACAACGTGGGAGCAATGGGTGGTGAATAGATGGACCGAGACCGGTCCATTGCCATGGCAAACAAAAAATATATTCAAACATTAATTTTTCTGATATAATAAAATATGAGAAATCAAACATGTTCTTGTTATTGGTGATTTGGCAGGGGCGAATCTGGGGGGGCCCCTCCCAAAATCGTAAATGTTAATTTATAGGTATTTATGCATGTTTAGTATTATATATATAGTATATATACGAGCTCTTTAGATATATGATAATGAAAAGTTGTAGCTGGGTTGGTAGAAATACATTGTTTCTAAACTAGGGACTCAAGTTCAAATCCCACTATAGGTATATTTTTTTTAACTCAGCCTCCCTACTACTACTAGTGCCATGTATAACTAACTCAGCCCCCCTTATGTAATTTTCTGGTTCCGCCACTGATTTGGGTCCCGTGGTGCCCCATCATAGATCACCAGATTTTGATGGTTCTAGATATGTTCGGGTGGCTCCAAACCAAATACAACGTGGGAGCAATGGGTGGTGAATAGATGGACCGAGACCGGTCCATTGCCATGGCAAACAAAAAATATATTCAAACATTAATTTTTCTGATATAATAAAATATGAGAAATCAAACATGTTCTTGTTATTGGTGTTGCACGATTTCCAACCGTGCCGAATATAAATCTTGTTAAATAATAAGATCGAATCCAAAACATATACATGCCTTGGTAAACAAACAGTCGTTGCTAGAAAATGAAGTCCTGATCGACACTCCAGAAAAAGTTGTCCATAAACTCGCAGCTATCGGCTACCGACGAGATATCAGGACTCATTGGCGATGACGAATTGAAGTTCGGAAGTCGACTATCACATGACCCAGTGCTTGCCGTCAGCGTAGTAGTGTACACGGGTGGTAAAACCTGGAGATTAGAATGTCTCATATATTCCTCAGTGTAGGTAGATTGGGCATAGCCACTAGTGGAAGCATCAATCTGATCCAATTCTAAAGTTGAACCAACTATGCATCTGTCAATTGCCGCCACAAAGCTGCTATTCTGTGGGAACTGAGACATAAACTGGCATCCTCCTTTTCCTGACTCAAAATCGATGGTGAAGAGCTCATTTAAACTATCTGTTTCCAGCTGCAACTGACATGTGTGATTGTGAATGTAGGTTACGGCAAACTTGCTGGGGTCCTCATCCCTCTGTTGGACTTGTTTGGTAGCTGGACATCCATTGAGACTCCATTGAGAGCACTTAAAGTAGCTCCTGCGCGTCAATTTAACCTCAATAAGTTGAATAATTATGATAGTTGTTTTGCTTCTTTATTTTAAATGTATAAAGCAAAAAGAATTGAAATCCTTCCATACACACACACACATAAATGCATGCTTTAATTATTGCTTACGCAAGTAAGAACTACTAGCTAGATCTAATTGTAACTTTTCGAAATTGGCTCAATACCCTGGATGATTGAAATTCTGCATCTTATAAAATATGATGTGCATCACATGAGTGCACCCCAGCTGGTTACGTGTTCAATGTAACTATATCTAGGGGGTGACGCTAAACTTTTCTATATGATATGCACAGCTTTACATTTAAAAATCATGTCTGTCTGTCGCCTGGCTATTGTTGCACCCAAAGGTCATTTCAGTTTAAAGAACTCTCTTTGAGAGGAAACATCTTCAAGCTGGTAGAAGAGACATGAACTTTATTTACTACTGCTTGCTTACTTGGGATATTTGGCACCATATATGGCCTTCTGGCCGTATTTCTTCCAGGCAAATCCGTCGTCACTGAGCGGCGTGCTGGTCGTCACCATCCTCGTTTCCTTGGCACGCCTTCTGCAAGCATAGCAGTTGATAAATTAATATGCATATTCAGAGGTTTCATGATTTCTTTTTCTTTTGAACATCATCAGTTCGGGAAAGATAGATATCTTGAATCCATTTTAAGGGCAGTTCTTCACCTTTTAGTAGCAGCACTGGCCTGCTTCTTGGAAGTTGGAATTTTCCCACCTGCTCCTCTCATATCGACCGCCGGCTCCCCCTGCAGTAGCTGCATGCCCTTGGTTTCCGATGCCAAAGCGGGGAGGGCACCTGATACCAAGGCGAGGAACTCCCCAACGAGATCCCCGGCAACAGTTGGGAGCACGGAATCGGCCGTGCTGCCTCTGCAGCTGGCCAGAATTCTTTGTAGCTGCTCACCTAATTCGATGCTCCGGGCAAGTTCTCTCACTGCTCCTCGGCGGCCGCTCGCTGTCACCCCATCCCTCTCTGAAGATATCATGGTGAATGACTCCATGGTCTTTTCTCTGTGCTAATTGCTTCTACTGTTCCGGAGAGAGACTGTTGGAAGTTGGTTGTTTTATAGAGCAATGGGGGCGGTGTTATGTGGTACTAGTTGAGTACCATCTCAGGTGGGGAGCAGGTGTACCTTCAACATCTAATATTATTTATCTACTCACTTCATGTGGGCTGATTCAACCCTAGCTACATAGTTGAAAAACGTTGATTCCAACTTGCATGTAATCATATGGAAAGAAGGCACCTAGTGATAGAGCTTAATTGTACACGTTAGGCATCAGAAGGCGACAAAAAGTCCATTTTCGTATATATCACCTCCAAGCCATTGTTTTTATTCTCCTCTCCCCTCATGTATTTAATCATCGAATATATTGTTTTCTTAATATTTGTCCATGACAGTATTGTCTCCATGCACTGGCTGATGAGGATCAACGTCACTGCTATGTTAGTCACAAGACGTCACCAGGGTGACCCTAGAACGCACCCTGCGGGCATAACCATACTATTATAAGACTAATAACGCGTCCAATGCACTACTAACTGAGAGACCGTTCCTTGGGCTGTACTTGTTTCTTGAGCTGGAATGGCGCTGTATACTTTTGTAGGCAGTAACGAAACGTTTTTCACAAACAGTCTGCACATGGCGTTCCCTAGATCTGCTCTCGTGCCCGCCCTATAATAGCGAGCACTGGTTGGCCAAGGCCAGAGAGGTGCTGCAGGCATGGAAAAATGCATATAATTGCATACAGAACGTGCCATTGAAACATAATAGAAGACGACAAAAAGACTGTGGGATCCAGATGAAATTGACGTGCCACCATGACGACTAAAGAATTTTAAAATATCAACCGCATCTATAAAGTGCAATGTCGAACCAGTCCAATACTATTTCATTGATAGGACATTTAATCACAGTGCAACATCTTCTTTTTTTCTTCTCTAAAATCCGACCCTCTAAAGAAACAAAAACAGAGAAACGCTTATTGTCAAATTATAACAAATTCTATTTGATCCGACCAAATTGTTATTGTAGCCTTCTCAAAGTAAGTTCTTCAACAAAATTACAGCCGAGAATTTACAATCAAGACTTAGCATAAAGCTCCACTATTTCATTTCACATTGTCAACCTGTCTTCATTACGGGTTCCTACACGTGAAATCATCCATACATGTCACAAGAACAAAATAGTTCTACAAACCCAATATTAGACTTTGGAAAAATCATTGACCATATTTTCTAGTCGATCTTGCTATAGTGCCTCAAAGTATGAAGTTTCTCGAGCTTAATCATTGTTAGTTCTCGTTAACCGTTCGTTCTTTTACTTCCTCAAAAGAGCAAATTGCCTGTATAGAAATAATTTGCATCCCCATCATATTCTCCAAAAGCCTTATTAGGGTCATCTAATAAGGAAAGCCGATTGTCTTAGTCCAGAAGTTTTACATTTTCGAAATAATTCTTTTCACTAGTACACTTTACATTTACACACTTCAATTGCATGAGCCACTCATTGATAATCTTCGAGTCTAAACAAGGACACCCAACGTCAAATTTTGAAGATCAAATATTCTAAATGCAAATTCCCTAAAATTGAGCCTTACTTTCATACTTACTTCTTTTTATGTCCTTTCTTATGTTTCAATGAAGTTCCTAGGCCTCTCTTTTACAAAATTGACCTTCTATCTTGATAATGGAACAAAATCATATTCATAAAAAGACTTTCACGTCTTTTGGGTTAGGCTACCAACTGATATCCATAGAAGGTAGACTTACACCAATCGTATATTTCTCACTCATATCCGATACTACCTCTTCAGTTGCATCCGTCCAGGATGTTATCTTTTGAAAATCATAGACTATGCCAATGTGACTTACATTTTGGTCTATTATTAACAAATATGAAAATTTGTCAAGGTGGTATGCGGTTCCATTTGCCACTCTTAATACACATGTTGTTGGGGAATATTGAATGTTAACATCAATTATAAAAGTTAGTTTTTGGAATATCACATATTCTCCTTTTTTTTATCTGAATTGAACTGTATGGATGTAAAATAAATCTTAATATCGAAATAAGTGGCATATGTGGGAAGGTGTCCCAAAGCCTTGTCTCTAATATTTTATCAAGCTAATAAGAACAAGTTTATTTCCATAAACTGCAAATCATTGTACCCCAATGATTACACATGCATGACGTTTGGAATGATGGTTATTTCTGTCTTCACATAAATTCACCTATCACCCATAGATACATCTCCTTCCAAGAAGCCTTTCAACTTTAATTATATCATTGAAGAGAGGGTTATCATCCTATACCCCTCCTAGAAACTACATAAAACTCAAATCGTTAGGCATATTACAACAATACAAATTACTTAACTCAAGTCAACAAGGCAATAAATTCTCCATCTACAATCTCATTATAAGTTGTTTACATGTATGTTTTTTTGTAACTTTTAGTAAGAAATGTTATACAGTACACTTCTGAGAGTGAAAATGATTTTCTATATCATGATCTCAAACAAGCTTCTTATTTTTAAACTAATCCTCATTCTAAGTCATAGTATTCCCTACATAGTTATCTCTCAAGAATATTTCCTTGTCTTGACACACTTAAATATCATAAAAATTGTCACCAACATTCATATTATTAATACATGATTAATCAATGGAGTCCAAAATAAGCTTCTTATAACATTTATAAGAAAAGACAAACCTTTGTGATGAAGTGACTATTCATCACTTCAATCTCTTTCGCTCTTTGATACGATAATTTTACAGTTGCATTTTGGACTCATTATACGATTCAACTGTTTATTTTGATTAGTCCAAACTTTTAAAAATAATATATTTGACTGTAGTTGGAGATATCAATATTCCTAGATAGCAAAATAAAGAAATAATAATATGGAAAGTACTATGATATACTAAGGATAACTTGAGATCTAAAGGTCGAACTGAGCCCAAATCTCATCGGGGGACTAAAATAGTGATATTGATTTTTAATTATCATTTTCATTATTTTTAGAGAAACTTTGATATTTCAAAGAGATTAAAATAATTTATATTTTGAAATTTTGGCTAATTTAGTCATTTATTGGAATATTTATGTAAGATTGATTTATTAGTTGGGAGAAAGTAGAATTTAAGAGATTGTTCATTTTAATTATTAGTTTTTGTTATTAGTAAATTTGTCATAACTAATGGAGAAGTAGTGTTTGTTGTTTGGTTAGGCTACTTTTTTGTGTGGCTTTCGACAACTATGCAATGACCCACAAGATTTGTTGGCCCTCCCTTACTCAGTACCAATGACACACGCCTACACAAAAAAGGGAACATAGAGGGAGTTGTGACCCTAAAGCCCAAGGATCGTGGTGGCTTTGTCCAATCTCCTAGTCCTTTTGTGGAGCCTAATTGCATGAGATAATGAGGAACTAAGGAAGAAGAAAAAGATGAAGCAAACTGACTTAGAAGGTGCAAGGAAGTAGGGTTTTTGAGAGACATGATCTAGGGAGGTAAATAGTCGGCCACATATCCACCTAGGAAGAGAGGAGAATGATGAAGCCAAAATGTGCTTCATAATTTTTACAATTTTGTATGGGGAGTGAACTTCTTGTAACTATTTTAGAGCCAAGACACATGCATGTGTGTGTTCTTCCACGTGAATGTGGAACCCCATACAACATTGATTCATCCAATAATGACTATCATCACTTTGTAAGTGTATTCTTAGAGAAAAATCTATTTTGCATAATATACTTACACATAAAATATCCAATAAACCATTGGAATGAATATAAGTTTTACTATTTTATAAATTTGATTCTAGTGTGTAAGATTTAGTCATGTAAATTAAATCTTAGTTAATATAAATATATATTAGTTTAAGTGCTACAAAAAATTTAAAATAGAAAAATAATTGTGTAAATTTGTGAGAAATTATTACGTTCTTATCTTTATGTTTTCTTTATAGATATAGGGTCCAATCATGTTGATTTGATAAGAAAAGTATGTTTTGGGTGTGGGAGATAGGAGGTTAGAAACTCATCTTTCCCTCCTCATACCAACAATTCATTTATATTTAACAAACCATTAGAAATAGAAGGCATAGAATGCATATTCTACTACTACTATCATTACAAAGGATTAAAATTTAGGGTTTGTCGGGTTTTTCTGGTGATCCTAAAGTTGACACGGTAACACTTGTTTGGTGGACCCTATAGAGGATTGGTATCACATTTGGTTATGAATCATGGGAAAATAAGAATACAAATATAAATGAACAAGAACAAGTCTAGAATAACAACTCAATGAAACTAGATATAACCCTTGACACAGAAGATAGGTAATCATTACTAGATTTGTATAGAGGTTAAACTTGTAACTGAAATTGACCACAATCTCAAAAAAGTACATGGGAAGGGTATTTCTATAGCCAAGCTTGTGTTCGTTTGACTGATCCTTTGACATGAGGAATTGTTCGACTAGATAGCATATTGTTGATCTTGGAAGATGAAAATTTCCTAATAAATAAAGAAGTTGAAATAACAACACTTGACATAACAAACACTACCTAGGAGAAAATCCTAAAGCCATGGGAATATAAGGTTTTGGTTACAATCATGGCAAGGATGATAGTTTAATTCTAAACCAGAAAGAGAAAATTAGGATGATGTGGAGACTAAAAGGGTTATTCAATCATTGATCTCGAAAATAGTTATTATCTGGTTCAACTTACAATGGAAGACAACTTGATAATAGCCATGACTGATGGACCTTGGCCTATTCTAGGATCCTATGTCACATTTTAAAGATGAAGATTGGACTTCAACCCATAATCAGATACACCAAATTTGATGATGATATGGATCAGGATCCCATACCTACCCTCATGCATGTATATAGAGAAAATTCTCTAGAGTGTGGGAAATCTAATAGGAAACACTATAAAAATTCATAATAACATATGGAACAAATAAAGAAGCATATTTAAAAGGATAGCAAACAAAATAAAATTGAAAATGTAACATCCCAAGATTTGAGGCCTTAGATAAAATGATCTTAAAGGGAATGATTAGACTACCCATATCACCAGCATGCACCTATTTTTTAGGGAACCCATCCCTAAAAGAACTATATGGTTAAGCTTTCTCAACCCAAAGTAGTACTAGGATGGTTGACCAGTCAAAAAGTTTATCCTGGTTCGCTCGTTAGTGCAGACAAAGTGTGTAGTTAAAGCTAGTAGTGGTCTGTGGGGCCAGTCATCATTCCTGAAACTCTACTAGATCCTTAGTCAGTTGACCCGTGCATTACAAATGCCATCATAGCTAATTATACTCTAGTAGGTGGGGCCCACTTGGGTCTGCAGCATGCCAGTCTTTGGGCTGTGTGGTCCAGGCATGTTGGAAAGGGCTATCCTAAAACCTCACTAGAGTCTTGAGTAGTGGGCCCAAGTGTTTCAAATGGTATCATAGCCATAACCCCTCTAGTAGGTGGGGCCCACATGGGAATATGGCATTCCAGTCTTGCGTCATACGATCTAGACATGTTGGAAAGGGCTATCCATAGTGATGTAGCCACCCTTGAGCTGGTATTCTGTGATCAGGAGCTGGGTGTCTATGGGCCATTCTGGGTTATTACTGAAATGGGGCAATATTATGAGGCCATATAGTTGAGCCTTGATGAGGATGTCAAGAGTCTAAGTAGGGGAGATTGTAACGTCTTATGATTTGAGGCCTCAGGTAAAATGGTATTCAAGGGAATGATTGGACTATCCATATCACCAAGGCGCATCTCCTTTTCAGGGAGTCCATGACTAGAAGAACACTGGTTAAGGGTGCTCAACCCAGAGTAGTACTAGGATGGGTGACCAGTCGGGAAGTTTATCCTAGCATGTGCGTGAGTGAAGACAAAGCGCATAGTTAAGCCTAGTGTTGGTCTGTGGGGCTAGTTGTCATTCCTGAAACTCTACTAGATCATTGGTCAGTGGACCCAGATGTTAACAGAACACACCATTGAAACAACTCCTCTTCATCATGAAACTCTACTAGATCACTTTGGCTAATGTTTGGAAGGGTTTTATACAATAAAGAACAATGTGCCTATGTCAGGGATATGTAGTATCTGAGGAAACTAACCCAAAACACAACAAAACAAGAGACATAAACATGGAGGAGATTTCTACTGAAAGCTGACATGAGGTAAAAGCCTCAAAAGAGAGACAGGAAAGTATATGCAGAACCAAAACCTTGATACAAGAAGAAACAATATGTTCTCAACCCTACAAAACAAGGAGTACAAATAAGAGGAACACACAAGTAATACATAATTACCACAATTAGGTAATGTTGAATAGAACAATAGCATTCCTGGAAGATATTGACACAATTAGAGACACACCAATAACATAATTTAAAAGGTGGGACAACATATGCACGGGAAAAGAAGAGATAATAAACGGTAGGAAGAGGTCAATAAAAATCAAAACATGAGGATGAATGAAATAAAATTTATTGGGAAAAACAACATAATTAAGGAAAAACATAACATTGTGAACGTTGATTGGGTAGAGTTTGTGCAAATCAAAGTGTGAAGAAAACTAAAGGCAACCTTCTCAAGAACAATAACATCACCACAATGTTAAATTTAGAACCTAATTTTGAGTTTAACTTTGGTAAAGGTGAACCAATTGACAATAGGAGTGGAAACAATGAAAGTATTCACTTAATGAATAGGTAAATGGATCATATTCATAAAGAGAGTTCATGTTCACCACATAGAGGGGAAAATAATCACACCCTGAGGACCTAGTATTGGTATTTATGCCCAGAGAGCCAATCATATGATGATTGCAATAAGGCATTAGATACCTTATTTGATAATGATAAAGGTAATTTTATCTATTATGTTTGTCTCAATCATGAGATGACGTCTAAATAATGATGTGAATAGATGGCATATGTCTATAGGTTGAGGACCTAAAAATTGAGATCATATGTTGATAAGAGTGCATACATTTATGTTATGTCCCTAGTTGGATGTTACAGTAGAAACAAAACAGACAACATTAATACATCAGACTAGAGTGTGTTGGTTGATGACAAAATCTAATTAGTCATGATGTGTGATATCAAACCAAGAAAATAGGTACATGTTAGAGAACAATAAATAAGACAAATCCACCTTGAGAGTGATACATGGATAAGATGGGATGGTAGTCAAAATCAACTCTCATAGTGATAGTAGTGATTGTGGTTCTTAGACCCAAAGTAACTACACTCACCACATGGTGTTGAATGTATTAAGACATCTTCCAACGTGACTTTGAATAAGGGTTTCCATAAAGGTATTCTCAATTGCATTGTGACACATGGTAATTGAGTGTGAGTGATGTAGATGGTAATTGTCCCTCTTATAGGAGTTTGATATCCACAACACTTAATAAGCGAGAATAAGAAATGTATGTCCAAACTCACATGCATCTCAAATAGTCTCCTCTAGTTCAAGGATCATGGATTAAACGTTGAAGAGGATAACGATTCCATGCCTCAAGTTCAATCTGGATATGAGAGACAAATGAAGTATACGATCACGATAACACTGATCACAGATTGTAGGTTAAAGTTTTTCTCCAACTTTCTTAGTTACATGGGTAGAAATGATGTGTTGCTAGATACCACTCATTGATTGTCATGTCATAAGTTAGTTACGGACATTCACTCCCAATGTAATTTGGGATCTATAGGGTCACACACATAGGATGCACTTGGAATAGGATTTTATTCATCAATGATGTTTAACATGATTACTAATGTGTTAGGTATTCAATTTAAAGACAATGATTAAAAATTGGCTGACTAGACTGTAAACCGAGTGATTCAAGTGTTCAACCAATCAATTCAAGTGTCAGGTAAATTTGAGACAACATTGGTTGAACAGTGATTGAATAGTGCATGAATCGACTGGTTCACTTAATGAACCGACTGGTTGAAGGTGTGAGACAACCAGTTCAAGAGTTGAACCACCCTGTTCAATGATCAATTTGATTGGATCAAGGATTAATTCTAACAACATGTTTTGCATTGATCGAATATTGAATGACAATATGATTCAAAATAGGAAAGTACATGAACTGACAGGTTTACTCGTGAACCAACTGATTCAATAGGGAACCAACCAGTTCACCATTCGTAGCTTCCAAAAAATTCATGAAATTATGTCTCTTCAACTCTTAGACTAGGTCAACAGTTAACCGACCAGTTCATTGTTCGTAGCTTTCAGAAAATTCATGAAATTCCATCTATTTGACTCCCTGATCGACTGGAATTCCTGACCCTGGACCTCCTACAAATAGAGGGGTACATGGGTCTTCCCAGACACAACAATAAGCTCTGACAATTTTTGTCCTCTCTAGTTGTAGTAACCAAGAGAGCCCTAAGAAAATCCTACTCGTAAAAGGGAGGGATAGAAATAGAGAGGCAATTGGGAGAGCCAATCAACTCTAATAAGATGATGTTTGAAGGGAAAATTCCTTCCGATTGGCTCTACTAGCACAACATTGAGTTCTTGGTGGTCCGCGGGGACTACTCAAGAGGAAAGTAAGTTTTTGCCTTCCTCTAGGAGGATGTCATCAACCACCGTCCATGGTGTTGCACCAGGAGGCCATCATTGATGACTGCTTGAGTGTTCAATGAAGAAGAAGCATGCTGTTGCAAGAGTTGTCGATGAACTTTCTCTAAGACCAAGTATAAATCTTTTTATTTCCTAGATATATCATTTGATGTGATCTTGTTGATTTGGGAATCGATCATTAATTTTTTTTTGTTTTATGTGTGTTATTTGTCACCCAGATTTCCCAATAGTGGTATTACAGCCACGTCAACTATTAGTGTATCTAGATTTAAATCGAATCATATTTATTATATTGCATACAATGCAAATATTAAAATGAATAATGTGCATATCCAATTAAATACCACATATGATCTAGAAAATATAAATATATATATATATATATATATCACTATAAGAAACAAAGGCATTAATGACCAAAGTAGTGACAACATAATTTGTTTGTCGTAATTGTTACCCTAATCGTGACCACACAATTTTATGGTTGATATTAGTATGGTTAATAATGGCCAAATATATTAGGTGTCATAAATATGATGTCTATTCTGTCGCTAAAATACATATATGTCATTTTGTTACTCCAACAGTTCTTAAAGCCCCTTTATGTATTTATATTTGACAAATTAAAAGCTTATGTTTGTATATTTGACAAATTGAAAGAAAAAAATGAATATGACCACTATTCTCCCTCTCGCTCCTGCCCCCCGCCAACGCCACGCCCCCTCACACGACTAGGAACTGACGCCCAATCCCTGCGGTGGCAAAGACCGCCTGACTCCCACATTCTCCCACTCCACTGATAATTGCCATGCCTGCCAACCCACGAGCAGAGAAATCCTTGGCTCTCTACATAGTAACCGACGATCCAACTGATTTCACACTAGGTCGATCGCCTGCTAACTCCCAAGCTCTCCTCTTCAGTAATGATGATCAGGGTGATCTAGTACTTCTGGCGGCCAATCAAGGGTGACCCAGAGCAGCACGTCAGGCATCATGAGTAATAAAACCCCGATCTAGAACCAGAGGCGAGTGTAAACCTAGCTAGGAGCCGGTGATTAATCTGCAGGAGGAACAACAAGGTATGCGGCCACCATTCTACTCCACTCCCACAGTCATGTCTTCTGAACTCATCTATTCCCTACTTCTTCTATTTCTCTCTACTCTGTGTAGTAACATCCTGTGGCCCTGGGCAAACCAAGGTAGGATAAAGGATCGTGGATCCAAATGCAAGAGGCGAGGTGATCTATGGACCTAAGATGACCGAACTGATGTTTGCTTCAAATGTTGCATGAGGGTATGCAATTTTCTCTCTTTCTATGTGGGTTACCTATAGCTTTAGAATGTCTCCTCTAGCTCCATGAGCAAGGGTACCATGTTGAAGTTGAGCTTTTCCTACCACTCAGCAAATCAGGAGCTGAGAAGCCCGTAATTAGATATGAAGATCACCTTCCTTTGAATTTGTGCACACTTCGTCACTTTATTTATGGCTTTCATAGAACCACATTCGCCTTGTACCATCCCACCATGACTGTCCAGGGAGGGATAACTACTTGGAAGAACCCCCATTGTTGATAATACAACATATAAACTCAAAAATACTGGTAGGATTTCTATAAAGTCTATGAAAATGCATTAGAATTATATGTTGTTAAATATCATTTAATAACTTGTAATGATGGATTAGTTATGAGTTATAAGATATCAAATCAAAGTAAAACTAATATCACATTTAATTTATATGACACAAATGGTAGTTTGCAATTTATTAATACACACAATGTAACTACTTCTGTTTAAGGATAAAATATAAAATGATGTGCAGGGAAACATTATTTTTAAAGCTCATATGCATGAGATTTGCATTATATTTTTTATGAAAGTGGAAATAGATAACAACCTTGATCGCCCTCTAACTATTTTGTTCCTAGTTAAGTAACCTCATGTTGATAGTGTACTTATCCAAATCGTGTGATAGCATGGGGGTGGACTTGAATTGGGCGAATAGGTTGTAGGAAAGAACCCTTTTATTTTTTATGGATCAATTCAAGAAATTTCTTATTTAATTGATCCATTAAGTAAATTCCTAAGTGATTTAATGTGAGTGAAAGACATAAAAAACTAAATTAGTTTGAAGATATTGCTAGTAGTTCAAGAAAGGGAGGATGTTGATACTTGTATCCCACTTCTAATGGCTGGTACATGGTTGAACCAACACACTGATGGGTTGCCATTGGCAACATAGATGAATGGGGTGCTATGAATACACCGGATATGGTCCAACTATGGGTAAACCTATGAAAAATAAAGTTATCTCCAAGATCAGACACTTTTTTGGCATGATTGCACTTACTAACTACCCTCAAGAGACTCATCATAGGAGACACAATATTCATAACGACACCTATGAGTTATGTGGTTGTGCTGAAGTAAGTATGACTAATGTCCTATTTTCTTGTACATATGCTATAGCATTATGGTTATCTCTTTTTGTTAGCACATCTTTTGCTTGTGTGCCTACTGAAGCTAGGTCAGATTTTTGTAGTTGGATGGGATCTATAAAAATTGAGGACAAATTCATGAATATCAGTACCTTGTTCATCACCTTGCAGAAATGTAGACATGAGAAATTTACTAATGGTAAGATTCTCAACCTGTTAATCATGTTTCTGAATTAATCACCAGGGTGGCGGGACACACAGATGTTCTTACTACTGTCCTTAGAACTAAGCCATGAAGGACAAGAAGTGACTACTGGGTGGATCTTCTTGAGGGTTGGGTCAAATAATACTAATGTGACCATTCATAATGAAAAAATAGGGCTAGGAATCATATACACAAACAATAAAGGGGTGAGTAATCTAATAGTTATAAGGAACTATCAATGTGTATGTTGTTAGAGGCCCGTGTGAAGGCTCATGTGGTTGTACTTACCACTGAGATTGTTGTGTCTAAAGGCTTCATACATCTCATCCTTAAATTAGATGTTGCTACTTAATCTACCACATCAATGGCAAAGTTATAAGGCCCATTCCTATGATTTTCTATACAACCATCATAAACTCATTCCTAGTTTCATAAACATATCCTTTATCCTCATTTTTAGAGAGAGTAATTTAGTAGACAATATTCATGCTTGTCCTTTAACTACATCATCTAGATGCCAAAAATGTGACAATAAGTCAAATCCCATAAAATTCACTTGTATATAACACTAAAATTAATGCTAAAACAAATTCTGAATGTAAAATAGAATACATGTAAAAGAAAAATATCATTGGTTCATCACGATACAACTGGATACAAAATGTGAACATGACAAGGTGGAGTGTCGACATGTGACTTTAATATATTAGTTTAGTAAGAATTAAAAATTTAAGTGAAGGTTAAGATGAAGTGAAATCTTTAGGTCATCTTTCACAGTATCAAACATAGAGACATTTCCAGTTTCTACTACATGTAATTTGGACTTTTTTTGAAATTCAAACATCACATAATATGTAGATACTTACTGCGAGAGCCCACAAAGATGTACATGTGGGAAATCATAGCAATAGACTGCTAAGTAGGATGCTCAGGCACAAGTTGAATGAAAGGTTGGACTATTGAGACCAGTGTTTGTGTTTCTCCCATCACAATAGATTTCGAGTTTGCAATGAGATGTGTGAGTAATACAAACGTAATTCATGCTCACTTTTCGTTCTCAAGGGTCTAGAAAACCAGAGAATGTTAACTCTAGATTGTGATTTGCATGTGAGGATATAAATACTTGTTATAGACTATGAGTTAGGATCATGTGTCCTCCTATCTATTTTTATCATAGACAAAACAAGTATGTGGACAATTCTAATGAAATCGTCGACTTTGTAGATGATATAATTTTTTTTAACATTAATGAACTTTAGATTGTTGGAAGTAAATATATCCATTAGTTGTTTACAATTATAATTTCTAGGATTACGAGAGGTAGTATACATCAATATCTACCTCATTACCCCAGAGAAAAATGATACTTCAATAACTATGGGTAAGTTATAACTTACAAGTATAATTAAAAATCAAAATGCCAGATCTAGGTCACCTTGAAGGACACAATTTAACCTTTAATAGAGAAAATACTCACCTTCCAGATAAAAAATGAAATTCAAGCTTCATTTATAATTTATCAATTTTTTTGTGGGTCTTGGAAATATGGAACATAACCTTCTCTTTTGAACTACAAAGTGGACCTTATTAAGAATTCAATTGGCCAGAAAATGAAAAAAAAGGTTCGAATGTGTTAAATACAGAGGTAGGTTGGTAACAACTTAGTTCCAAAGACGAGCAAAATAATAGTTAACTTGAAAATGGAATACTAAAAAGTCGAGTTGGAAAATGAATCATTTGATACATAGATCAATTGAACACTAACATTGATAAGATTTAGCTGCTATAAGATAGGAATAGGAAGACTGCACACATTTTTTTAAGATACTTCACATATTCTTAGGGATATATTCATATCATATGATTCCACCATACCAAGAAATATATGCCAACATTCCATGGTTTCTTATAGTCAGTATTGGAAATCCTTATTTTTGGAATTTAACCACAATGACACTAGAATAAATATAAACTCCCAGAAGGAATAAAGTGTTATTTTATAGCAAAATATGGTGTACATACTAATATCTTGCCAAAGGTGTTTCAGTATGAGACAAGCTTCCAAATGAAAACAAGATCACTGATGCCTTCTTTTAAATTGAAAATGATATTTGAATAATATCAAAAGTTAATTAAACCACAATTAGGGGAAGATGTTGGAAAATGTTGCACACATATATGAAATTCTATGAATGTGTATTTTCGTGAATGTAAAGTTTCTATGAAATGGTTAGAATGAATAGACACTTGCTTCTCTGACTCCTACATAGTGATGGATAATATGTTGTCCACTTGTCCATTTTAGTTTTAGCATTAGGATTTTTTTGTCACTGGAAGAACATTTAGAGCATTAAAGAGAGCTAGTCGATAAAAATATTATTAGCACCACAATGTTGTTATGGAAAACTAATATGACTTGGAGATTGAAGCTATGACAAACTATTGGCCAATAGAAATGATATTACAAACGAATAGAATGGTGTATCCAACAGTTTCATAGAAAAAATGAGCCTAGAAAACTATAAAGTTAGGCTAGGATAGTATAGTTACATCATTATGGACTATGTGTAGGTAGAAATAGGCCAGCTTAATCGTATGAATAAATCAAATGAAGAGAAAGAAATGTTTACTAGCATTGACAAATGTAGGAACTTAGGAAAGGAACTCAAGGTTGAATCATTGAGGAGATATTCTTAGTGATACCAAAGGCCAACTGATTATTGAGTCCTTGGCTGTATTGTCGCAGCTAGAAAGTCCATTTAATTTGAAAGATGTGGAGAAGTTATTTATTTTGAACTCTTGGAAAATTTAGTAAGTCAAAGAAATTGTAAAGGATGGATAATTGTTTTTATAAAGCAATGGAATTTTGCTGACGGTCTAGAATTCTGGAATTTGGTATCAGTAAACCATTATTATCGTTAATGGAGGCATGTGTCGTATGGTTTTTCTCAAACGTCCCATTACCCCTGAAAAAAGATTGCATGATTTGAGTCATCATTCTGATAACCTTATAAAAGTAGGTTATCAAGAATGCCCTGGAGGTTAGTCACTAGTCCTAAACTATTTGTAGCTTCTAGAACATCCCAATTGTTCAGGTATCCCATAGTCTCAGCAATACCAGATGCCCAGTAAATTATGCATGTAAGTTTACCATTCCTTGCCCTATTTTCTACCCTGCACCTAGGATAAAAACAAACTAATAAATTGAATCGAGCTATCCAGGTCATTTTAAATTTTAAGGTCTACTTTTCAGACAATATCTAGTCCAAGGGTCATACAACTTAAGGAAACAATAGTTACAAAGATGATATTGATCTATTATATAACATGGGCAGGAAAAGGGACAAAGGGAGGAAGGATTTCATTGGTGGTGTCTTGTTGCTCTTCTTCCTCTAAGAGCTATCATGTATGTCAAGTTGGGCCACCACTCTCTGTCTAGGTAGTGAGTGCATAGAAGGGGGCAGGGAAGACGTCGGAGGGAGGGGGGACTAAGAAGGGATTACATTGGTGGTGTCTTCTTTCTATTTGTCCTCTAACTTTGTTTATGTTCATCCCTTTCCCTCGATAAATTCTGCTTCACACCTCACAAAAAACATGATGCGAGTGGATATAAAACAAGTCACACTCCTCTATGCAATAGTGAATGATATGACTTTTTACTTCCTGCATCATGGTCTGCAACAACAAAATTGGAAAACTATTTTTACTTCCTGCTTCATGGTCGCATGATATTACTATGTATACCCTATCTTAACTTCCTTATTAGTTTTCAAGGTGTTGCATAACCCAAGTGCTAAATATTGAATATATAGACGCCCAAAGGACTCGGGCGTAGAGCTGCATGCTACACATCTTGATCTTTTTTTATAAAGGTAACCAATGAGAGAAAGAAATCTTATATTTATCACCAACAAGAAATAATTGTATTATATGACTTGTAAACAATAACATGAATTCTTATTTATAGAAAATGGCATCGGATAAGGAATGGATCATACTTTTTGATGATAGGCTTGATGATCCATCATATGAAATCAGTGTTGAAGAGTTTCTTACCTATGCATGTCAAAATTTTGGTGCAAATAAAATCAGATGTTTGTGTGTTTGTTGTGTTAATACTTCTTTCATCCCACATGATGTGGTGAAAACACACTTGATGGTTTATGGTATTTTGAGTATTTATACTCTGTGGTATCATCATGGTGAGATGGGAATTGAAAGTTAGTCTGATTCAGATACTTTAGTCAATAACGATGAAGGGGATAATGAAGTATATGATGAGATGCTAGATCTTCTTGAAGAAATGCACCCTAGTTCACATAATCTTGAGAGGAATGATGGTGGAATGGTAAATTCCAACCATGATGATCATGAAGAGGAACCAAATATCGAGGCTAAAAGGTTTTTTAGGTTGCTGGATGACCTCAATCAGCCTCTCTATAAGGGATCAAATGGGTTAAAATTATCCTCCTTGGTAAAATTGCTTCATCTCAAGAGCCTTTAAAAATGGAGCAATCATACTTTCACATTGCTACCTGAATTATTGAAAGATGAACTTTTCCCAGGTGATTCAACTTTACCTAGCTCTTATTATGAAGCAAAGAAGACAATTAAAGATCTTGGTTGCTCATATGACAAGATAGATGCATGTGTGAATGATTATATGTTGTTCTAGAAGGAATATTGTGGCCTTGATAAATGCAAAATTTGCAATACTTCAAGATGGAAGTATGACAAGAACAATGGGGAAGAGAAATTAAAAGCAAATGGCAAGAAAGTACCAATAAAGATCTTGTGTTACTTTCCACTAAAGTCCCACCTTCAAAAGTTGTTTATGTCCTCAAAAACATCTTCACTATTGAGGTGGCATCATGATAAAGAAGATGATGGGAATTTACATCATCCGACCGATTTCCTGGCATGGAAAAAGTTGATTGAGCTTCATGGTACTTTTTCTACTGAGCCCAGGAATGTCAGACTAGGCCTTGCTAGTGATGGTTTTCAACCATTCAACAATTCTAGGTCATCATATAGCACTTAGCCTGTTATTCTTATTCCGTACAACTTGTCTCATTGGATGTTCATGAAGCAAACAAATCTCATTTTGTCCATGATGATTCCAGGTCTTGATGGTCCAGGTAATTGTATTGATGTTTATTTGCAACCATTAATAGATGAATTATTGCAACATTGGAATAATGGTATACAAACATTTGATGTAACTACACATCAAAATTTTAATCTTTGTGTTGCTGTGTTGTGGACCATCAATGATTTTCCTACAAATGGGATTTTATCTGGATGGAGTACCAAGGGAAAACTTGCTTGCCCGTGTTGCCATAAGGGTACTCATTCGATAAGGCTGGCTAATGGTAGAAAGGAATGCTTTATGGGTCATAGGCATTATTTTCCTTTAGATCATCGGTGGAGAAAGAATAAATCTCCATTTGATGGCATGATCAAGAAGGGCACACCCTCTACACCACTAAGTGGGGATGATGTCCTAATTCAAGTGCAAAGTTTGGAAGGGAATGTTCTTAGCAAATGTTCAAAAACGGTATCTCACAAGAGCAGGGGGGATAATTGGAACAAGAAAAACATTTTCTTTAAGCTTCCATACTGGAAAGATCTATTGATACGACATACTTTAGATGTGATGCACATTGAGAAAAACATATGTGATAGTATTCTTGGAACTCTTCTGAATGTGAAGAATAAGACAAAGGAAAATTATAACTCTCGTCTAGATTTGTAGGCAATGAATATTAGGCAAGAGTTGCACCCGATGATAATTTGAGGGAAAATAGTGTTGCCTGATGCATCATTCACATTATGTGTAGACGGAAAATGTAGGTTTTTAAGATTTTTGAAGGATCTAAAGGTACCAGATGGTTTTTCTTAAAACATTTCCTAGTGTGTGAATCTTAAAGAAAACAAACTTTCTAGATTGAAGAGTCATGATCATCATATTTTGTTACACCACATACTTCCTCTTGCATTGTGTGACCTTGTTCCTAAGGATGTTTATGAACCACTTCTTGAGTTGTCGCATTTCTTTAACGTTTAGGGAAATAAATGTTTAGATATGGGGGATCTGAAGCAAATTGAAGCTCAAATTGCAATTACACTTTGTAAGTTGGAGCAAACCCATCATCATTTTTTGATGTGATGCTACATTTGCCTATTCATTTATCACATGAGGCTATGTTATGTGGGCTCATTCACGATCATTGGATGTATCTGATAGAGAGATATTTGTACACATTGAAGTCCTATATTCACAACAGATGTTGTCCAGAGGGTTCCATAGTAGAAGGCTATATAGCAGAAGAATGCATGAATCTTTGTTCCAGATATTTTCAATCGGTAGAGATAAGGTTCAATCATCTTTATAGAAACTATGATGATTATGTCAATGAATGTGCAACATTATCTGTATTTTCATACAAGGGAAGAGGATTAGGATGTGGAACAACAAGGTACCTTGATGCAGTTGAGTGGGAGAAAGCTCATATATACATCATGAACAATTGTGAGGAAGTTAAGCCGTTCATTGAGTACGTGATTCTTGAATTGTGTAGCTGAGCCATTTGTTGATAGATCACATGCATTTTCAATTTATTCTAGAGAATATTATCAAGCTCAAGGAGTTGATCCAGATCAAATATCTATTAAGGATTTAAATGAGGATTTGATAGAATGGTTTAAGATGAAAGTAAGCTAGTCTGATTTGTTCAATATGGTTTTATATACATGCTAATTTGATTTAGTTTTTCTACTTACTATGTTTTTTTAGATTCGAGATCAACATGAGAATGATAAAAGCAAGAAGACAGATGAGTTACTTTCATTATCATGTGATCCACTCAAATACGTGAAATGTTTATATGGCTAAGTAGAGAATGGTTATCGGTTCCATACTAAGTGACATGATGAAAGATCAAGGTCACAATGTAGTGGGGTAACTGTGGTTGGTGATGATGGTAGTGGAATTAGTAGAGATTACTATGCACAATGGACTGAGATTATAGAATTACAATATATGGGCAGTAAGAGATTGGTATTATTTCTAAGTGATTGGTTTGATGTTACTAAAGGAGTACAGATAGATGTGTATGGATTCATCAGTGTTGATTGCAAGTGTATTTGGAAAACTGTTGAGCCATTTATATTAGTAACTCAAGCATCTCAAGTTTTTTATGAGAATGATCTGATTAATAAGGGGTGGCATAGTGTGACAAAGATCGATCCAGGGGACAAGTTGGAGCTAGTTGATGATACAAATGATCCACATGATGATCCAATGCTTATTTCATAATGTTAACTAGATTACTATTCATCTTTAAGTACTTCTAAACATGTAACAATTATAATAGTCAAACTTATTTGTTTCATATCTCATTACAATGTTATTAGTGAATATGTTAATTTGTGTCAGAATTTGTATTGCCAACCAATGTTTGTGGTGATGCATGTAATGGCAAAAATATCTAAGTCCAAGGCTAAGAAGTTCATCTCACCACAACAAATGAGTGTAATTGGGAAAGGACGTAATCATGGATTACAAATTAAGAGTCGCTTGTTGAATCATATAGGAGGTAGCAAAAGCCATGGTTATATGGAGTCATGTGATAATCATTTATCCTTTTTGAACAACTTGACGTCTAAACAAAGCAATATTTAGGATCAATCTAGGATGGCTCCCATGTCAAAAAGAATTACTCCTCCACCAACTAAAAATGTTTCTCCACCACAAGCATGTGATGCTCCTCCAACTGAAAATGTTCCTTCCCCACAAACTGAAGTTGATCCTACACCTCTTGAAGAAGTTCCTATTGAACCAGAATAGAACGTGGAGACCGAACTGATGTCCACTAATGTCGTCAATGATATTTATGTGTATGTTCACTTTCCTTTATTCATAATAAGAAGATTCAAGGGCTTGAGTCATACATTCCTTAAGTTGTTTTATTTATGCCTACATCATAAATATCCCTTAGCTGGATCATGGTTCTATCTTACTAGCTGTCAATGTCTTCATAGAAATTTATAAGGATTACCTTCTAGATAAGGATTTATAGGATATGGGCCACATGACCCCCCCCAAGGCATCATGAGCATTGATCCATCCTAGGTACCGGGTCTGAGAACAGGTTGGAAGGCTTTCAGTGACTCCCAACAACTCCATATTTGCCACATATCACTTAGTATCCAGATGAAGGAATTGTGGACATATGTATGTCCATTTAGGGATTGGTTTTAGAATTCTTTTTAGGAGTATGAACTGGGTCTATTTGGGTCAGGGTTCAATTCTTATATCTAACACTACATGCTTAAATCTCTGCCTATGGCACATGAACTCATAAGAAAATAGAAGGATTCATTTTCAAGGGATGAAGGTGTCCTCTAAGGCTAGCCCAGGTGCATAGAATGCATATTGATTTTTATCAAATATTATGTTATCATAGTGATTCAAAAATATAGGTTTGCTACTAATATTAGGTTATCATAGTGATTCACATAAGGTTCGCTCATAAACAATTTATGTCATTTCTTATCAGATCCTTGTTCCCTCTCCTATCACAAACTATTTTTCTCCTCATCACCCTTTTTAGAATTTTCCTCTACCCCCTTCCATTTCCTATTCTTTGCCACCTCCACTGCCACTACCCCTTTTTCTCTACCTTCCATTGTAAACTGTAGTAATGAACTGACCTAGTGGGTGATCAGGCTTAAATCAGTTGTTGCACCAATAGGAACCATGAATCACACCACCATTGCATGCCCTCATGACTATCATCACAAATTAAAATTAACATTCTAGGATGCCTCATTTTGAAACTTTTGTTCTTTTTTTATAATGAGCTTCTCACATCATCATAATTGGGTTATGATCAGATTTAATTTTGAGAAGATGTTCAAACTTTACACTCCCTTAGTGATTAAAAAATATAGGTTTGCTGCTAACATAGATTACCAATCTTGTAACGTTTTCTTTCTATAAGTAAACATCATTATAGAGAACCTAATGTTTGATAACCCTACCTCTAGTATTCCTTTCGGCATGCCAACCTTCGTGTGGTTGAAGTTTTTATTGTCAATATATGATGATAAGATGATATTATAATCTATATATTAGAGTGTCTATTTACTTAAGCATTTTTGTCTATGATGCATAATCATTGTGTTAAGGTCATATGCAACTGCGTCACTATAAAATGTTATGCATTTGTTGTGCTATGTGTTTCATAACTACACACATTATATATCTTATACAATACTATGTAATGCTTCTTTATTTGTTATTACTAAATATAGCCAGTGCAACTGAAAAGGCAGTCAGACATTGAGGACGTAACAAATGTAAAAAAGTAGCTAGACTAAGAGGAGGTGCCAAGATATATGTCACATTCTATCAAGGTTTCCCTATTGGAAAAAAATCATAAGGTGTGGAGTAGACATTTAGGCAAGATTATGCGTGATCGGAATATTTGTCCAATCAAAGTGCATTCTTGGAATGAAGTTATAGAAAGACAAAAAGATCACATGTGGGTTATAGTTATGGTAATATCTTTTACACTTTATTGTTATCATCATTTAACAAACATCCATGACACATTGATGTTCTTGTGTAATTAAACATGTATTAAGATAAATTCTCAAATGACCACATGGAGGAACACAAAGCTCACACTTTAAAACACTTGAAAGAATTATGGATAAAGTGGAGGGCATCAATGCATCAAACTATCAAGGGGTTGGACATGCAACAACAATTATCAAAGAAACCTATGACAATTGAAGTTGATAGTGATTGGGAATGGCTTGTGAAAGAGATTTTTCACAGTGAAAAGTTTATGGTGACCTTTTTATTATAAAACTTTACATCAATTCAAATTATTTGTTCTTATATTTCTTATTTTTTTTCTTCTATCTATATGCACATTATATTAAATTCAGGCATCGAGCAAGAGAAACTCCATAAATAGAGAAGGGTTGAACAATAAGTTACTTCATCACCCTGGTAGCATACCTCTTAGAGAAATATCATAGCAGAATGTTTTTTAATTTTCTCTTTATGCTATACTTTGTCTCTAGGTATGCATATAACTTTTTTTTGTACTATAGGGAGGAAAAGATGGGAACCCACCTGACTTGGGAATAATGTACTTTGAAAGACACAAGAAGGGCGATACCTTAGCTACTATGGAGTCATCCCAAGTTCATGTAAGTAAGAAAAAAAATATGTTTTTGATCCATTAGTTACTAACATAAATTGTTGATTAATTAAGGAAAAAATCATAAGCATCCAACAAGCAGAGCCATCCATTTGCCGCGTTGAGTTCGCCAAAAAAGTGTACGAAGAATTAAAGACAAAGAAAAACATATCATGTTATGGTGGAGGTGTAAAGCCAAGAGATGTTAGAGGACCATACAAAACAAATAATGCCTTACTTGATGAAGTCAAAGCAACAGACCAAGCATTGAAAGACAAGGAGGAAGCTTTGAAAGTTCAAGAGAAAGTTCTTAAAATAGTTGAAGATGGAAAGCGTGCCACACAAAAACATTTGGAAAATGTGGAAAATTTACTAGATAGGATAATCAACAATAAAAAATTTCAAGAACTTTTGGATTTTAGTGAGGATGATGATGGTTGTTCCTTTTCTCCAACTATTTCAGATGATGATACCTCAAATTAGTTATGAGGTCAGTTCACCAATTCATGATGTTTCTTGTTACCGTTGTATTCTTTGTAGTTCATATATTTGCATATCATAGTTTTCTATGACATATCTATTGGTGAAATGAAACTAAATGATTTATTTTTTTTATCTTGTAGGAATTGGAGTCTCTAATTCTATTAACCATTTGGATCCCATCATGTGGTTAAGCTGGAACATTAGGCTATGAAGGAAGATCTTGTTAATATTTATATTTCGTTGTTGTTTATATTTATTATTCTAGACATTCTCCACCATTTCTTATGGACAAAATGTACTGGTGTTGCTCTGAGTACAACTAATAGTAGGATAAAAAATATATTCATGTTGCTCAATTGTGATGTAGCTAATTTACTAGACTGGTTTGGTGAAGTTTTATTGAGAAAATCAATTATATATTTTATAAGTATAACACTGGTTTATTTTCTATATATGTTGCGTTTGTAGGCCCCGCACTTGGTCCCATGGGAGGTGGCCAATGATAGTGATGTTTAGATTGTGGTTAAGCTAATGCCATAGTATGAATGTGGTTGTATCACTTACAAATTGGTTGTATCTAACCCATTAGGGGTTGTTATCAATAAGCATTTGTCATTCTTTTCCATCATATGTAAGAATGTGTTAACATTTAGTTCAGACATAACTGTACTCTTCAAGCTCTAGAAAGCCCACTGCCAATGAGGCTGAGTCATAATGGCAGTGAATCAACTCTGAGTTGATCTCAACATGTATATTGATGTTCAAATGTATTTTCGTGTTCTATGATTTTGTTGCACCTGATTTTTTCCCATTAATAAGTGCAATATCTCTTCCAGAAACATCATAAAAATGAAGACAAGCAGATTAATTAGATTTTAGTGGTTCTCATTTGTAGGGACTTTGGATCTTTTCAAGTCTTTCAATAGGCTACATGCACATATGGGTCTGAAACTAGACTTCTAGGACATTCCTATTTTATATCACTCATCCTAAGATTGGATATTCTGGAGGCAACTGATGTAGTACCACCTCAAAGTACTTCAAGTAAGTATCAAGTGAGAACTTCCATAAGTAAATATCAATAAAAAATGATTACTTTTCTAATTGCTCTTCAATAAGAATTTTGGTCCAAATAACTGATTGTACCGAAAACCTCAAAATTATTGTATTAATCTGATACACACATGCCAGGTGAGAGATTTTCAGACCTATGTTGAACCATGATTTTGGAGGCTATTTTCAAACAATCATTATATGGCGAGATGGGCACAATTGGTTGTATGTTTTGGGGTTTTAACCTTAGAAATTAGCATAAGAGTGGGTTCAAACAATTTAGTAGGAAGATCCCCACTCTGGATTTCCACCTGCATTGTTTTAATAAGAGAACGACCTATATGATGCCTATTATGTAAGACAAAGAGTTAGACAATGTTGTCTGGATGTGCCACTTTATAGGGGTTGATATACATAAGCACACACTGAACTTCATCAGCATTTGAGCATGCTAACTATATTCTATCTGTGTCCTTGATTCATTATGGCATGGAAAAATCCGGTGTTATTATCTCCATGTTGAAGACAGCTAATGTGACTTTGTTGCCTCCAATCCTCATCTTCTCCAAGAGAAATTCCTAGATGGTATGTAGAGTTGCACAATTGCTTTCGAAAATGGTACATGCATATAAGGAGAGAGTTTAGATAGAAATTGGATATGATTGAGTCAGATTTTCCGAAAGGGGTACCTAGAATTTTTCCTTGGGATCACATTCCTTGTTATCATTGATGTTTGTTGGCATGGGTAGGATTTTATCAGTGTCTAGCAGTTGGTGATCATTTCTACATGAGGTCTGTAGAACAAATGGCATACTTTGTTCCAACTATTATTTTTGAGGCAAAAATAATCAAGCACTAAAAATTGAAATGTTGGAAGCAGGAGTAACTCTTGTACACGATAGAGTGTAAAACCTACCTTAGTTGGTCAAGCCTCAATAGAGTTAGCTTAAATATACATTGTTTTCCCTGGACCTGAGCATTGTTAGGACCTACTACCCAGAAATAGCCTTCCCATAGCATGGATATAGCATTTGACCTGTTGTGTTTTGTTTCTCTCTCATATGAGTTGGACTCATGTGTATGTCCAACTTTATTTTCTCCTTTTTCTATGATTCATCATTTTATTTCCATTTGCTTATTTTTTCTTAGAGATGTTGTTTAGCTTGCTTCCTTTTTGTTTTTGGTCCACCAGGTTTCTTTCATTTGAACCTTAGTAGCCACTTCATTGGATTAGTGTTGCACATGTTCCCCTAGATTTCATGGGTGGACAATATAAATAAGAGAAAACATCAATCAACCATCTTTATGGCATTAATTCCTAGAGATTAATTTTGAACCTAACATGAATTCCTAAAATTTATCCTCTCACTAATTGCACACTACTACAACACACACTTGTAGTTTCTACCAAATCCTCATTGGCTCATGAGACCTTCTCAGTTCACTGGTAAATCAAGACATTTCCAATTACTTTTACAATCTAGTTCAATCCATATGTTGTGGATTTTCAAAAAAAGAAAAAAAGGGTCTACCTTGTCATTTATTAGATTAACTCTTGTACATCAGAGAGTGTAAAACCTACCTAAGTTGGGCAAGACTCAATAGAGTTGGCTTAAATATCCAATGATGTTCTTGGGCCTGAGCATTAAGAGGACTTGCTACCTGGAAATAGCCTTCCCATAGCATGGATATATCATTTGACCTGTTGTGTGTTGTTGCTCTCTCATACAAGTTGGACTCCTGTTTATGCCCAACATTCTTTTCTCCTTTTTCTATGATTCATCATTTTATTGTCATTTGCTTGTTTTTTCATAGGGTTGTTTAGCTTGTTGCTTCCTTTTTGTTTTTGTTCCACCAAGTTTCTTTCATTTGAACCGTAGTAGTCACTTCATTGTATTGGTGTTGCACATGTTCCCCTAGATTGGGTCTCCCCTGAGAACCTTTTTTCTTATGTTAGAGTGTCTCCTAATAAATTTTGCACCAGTTCCACAATTTTAGAATATCTATTTATTATCTACTTCATGTACTTAGTTTGGACTTGGTTGTGGTGTATTGAGAAGAGTCCCACCCCAACAACTCATAAAGAAAAGGGAAGAAACATGCCTACTTGATCTGGAATACAACTCCACATCTCGAAGTCTAGACCTAGCACCTTCAAGTGCCATTTCTTGTTATTATAACATTAACACATGCCCACATCATTATCATTCATGTGCTATGATCTCCATTCACAGGTTCAATGAGTTGCTTCATAGGAGGAATATAGAGAGGGACATGGGGAAGAGGAAGAATAGGAATAAATAGTCATTTCACTGGTTCTAGCTTAACTTCATTTTCATAAGAAAAGGGAACTAGGAGTAGGACACAAGAGAGGACAATAAAGAGGTTGTGGAGGAAAAGTGAAATGGAGGATATGGTAAAGTAAAATGAGAACAAGGAGGGATGTCTCAAATAGAGGGCTATTTATATCCATGTACAAGCTAGGAAAATTAATGCTAACTAATTGGGTGGAAATTTTGTTCTTTATATTGCTCAGGTTCTTATTTTCTTATTAATTGTAATTGATCATTTTCGAATATATATCATGCAAGATACATATTAAAAACAATAACACAAGCAGAGTTCATGAATGATTTGTTGTGATGATTAATTGATTGGAACAACACTAGCTCTCTTAAGCATATTTCTATTGAAGAGATATACTAGATAGTTAATTCAGTATTTGTACTGTGCATGAACTAACCTACACATGCAGGAGGTATTTGAGACAGTTGATGGTGATTCGGTCTTCAACGTGAATAATGAGAACTTTGTTGTCTCTATGCCTCTGCAAAGGTGAGCATGGATGACATTAAACATCTACACGTGGTGAATCTGAAGTTCTGTTGTAGGTATTCAAAATTTCATGTCGCAATGATGATGTTCAACCACATTAAGTTCAAAGTTGAGAAGGAACTGTTATGTTGGTTTTGTTTCTCTGAGTTTCTTGCTCATGTCTTGTGATAGATTTATCTTTTGTTCACCATTTAAGCTTCATGATTCATTGAATGCGTAAATGGTCAAAGTTAGCATGGTTAATTGTGAAGAAGCATTCTCCTATTCTGTCTCCTTTAGGTTCTCCTTTCTATCTCATTTTGTAGTAGAAGTGGGTTTTGTGGCTAGCAAGTTTATTGCTTTACCTCTCCGGTCTGTTGCCTTGACTCCTCCATTGTGGTGATGCTTTCAGCCATAAGCCCCATCTCCTTTCCTCCTCTCACTCAAAGTCTTTGTGCTAGCAATTTTTTTCAATATTCCCAACTATCTCACATAGAAAGCAGAGGGTTGGTAATCTATCATATTTTATATCGGTGTCTAAAACATGCTCAAGTTACCCTTTTTATCTTTTGGATGTATTTTAATAGGTTGAGTACATTGATGTTCACTTAGAACCCGCTAGAGATGTCCCAACAAAAGTCATCCAGACTTTTACCACCATTCTTTGTTTCCCAACTATCAATATTTTAACTTTTTTTTGATCTAGAACCCAAAGGTAGATCATACAACTAGATTCTGAAAGAAGTGATTCACAAAGTCATATAATATGCAAGAATGTTTGTAGATATGCATATAGCTTCACAATGTCATATGGCTAGTTGGCCACCTATGCTTCAATAGATGTGATTCATCATGCTTTTTGGTTTTAGTGATGATGTTGCAACAATCTATTTTTCTCTATTTTCTTACTATTTTTTTTCATGTTGATTTACATGTACTTTTGTTGGTTGATGCAACTCTAGGCTTGGCGTGCTCATTCTAATAAGATAGGTGAAGAACAATGACACCATCTTATTCTCTTGTATGCCACTAGAAATACACAGAGCATGAGAAGTAGCTAGCCATTGTCATTCCTCAGTTTCCCCTACTTACTAGAGGCACATGGAGCAATACATTCTTTGAATAAATAGTTGCTTGCATCCATGGAGCAAGACATGAAGCTAAAAAGGTAAGCCATGCTTTAAGCATCAGTTGTATGCATCCATGGAGAAGGACATCAAGCTATAATGGTAAGACGTTATTTTGAGCAACATAATAGTTGTTGGTATTTTGTCTATATTGAAAAATAGCTGCTAGTATTTGGTCTAAATTGAAAAATAAACTATTCCAGGTTGTCATTCCATAGTCAGTTATCATGTTGTCCTCTTGGACACTGCAAATTGATTCACTTTTAGTTTAATAGATGGAGGTAGGCCTGGTTACTTCAATGAAAGAAGGGAACTAATCTTATTAAAAGGTAAAGAAGGCTAATCATTTTCCAGTGGTGAAGAACGGTTGTTGGCATTTGCCCCAATAGATGCTACATAGAAAGAGATTGATGATAAGTGACTCACTCAAACCACACAAAATTAGAGTCCAAAAGATCAATCACAGATTAACTGAAATCCCACCACTTAAATGAGACACTAGAAACAAAATGAAAGAATAAATGGCAATTGCAACATCTTCCTTCCACGTAGTATCTATCTCATACTTCAAGGATCTCCAGGCCAGACAATCAACACCACTGAGTTTGAGTTAGTACATCTGCATAAATTTTCAAGATGAATCTTGGTAAGAACTTATTGTAGCAACTCATTCAACCCATTCAATCTCTGGCTGAGGCAACAGGAAGGAACTTAAACCACAACACAATCTTTTTAAATTCAAAAGCCAACAGAATTAGACCCTAGAAACCCAATATTCATCTCGAACATCAATGGAACATTGTAGATGAGACAAAATATCAACATTACTAGCTCCCTCCTCGCCCCACAACATTCACTAGAATAGAGTCAACAACATATTCTAGAGCATCATGACTTTTTGAATTACATGATTCTGCTTTCACATGACAATAGAAGGGTACAACTGGAAACAAATGATCACCAATACCAACTTCCTTTGACAACAAACTGGTATTCATCTGATAAGAACAGCCAACCTCCTTCATAATCAACAACCAGTAGCATCAACATACACTAGGTCCATAGAACAACATACATCAGGTGAAGATAAGCTAACCTCCTATGGACTTTTGTGAATGTACTGGTTAATCATTCAATAGCTCTTATTTTTAAGCTGGCCCAAGCTTTTGTTGAATACTGATTTGGGACTATGGTAATAGGGCTTCTCGAACTTACTTGACAGTGATTAGAGAGGACGGACTGATATCATTGTGACCGCAACAGAGGGTTTATTGAGAATTAAGAATCACATAACAAAAACAATAACAAATGATCCTAGTAGTGGCAAAAGTACAATGGGTGACACACTAAGGAAGAAGGGCCCCTCTTATCAATTGTTGGATGGATATGATCCTTTTTTATTTATTATTTAATGGCTATGGATTTGGATCACTGCTCTTATACCGTGTGGAATGTAATAGGCTAATAGATGGTTATATTAGACAAAACTATAATTCTATGAAGTTGGAGTGGGGGCACTTAGAATGAGCCAAATAGATGGTTAAATCCCTTTAACTTATGCATGTATACTCCCCTTTTTATATTGTTTTATAGATAATTAAGCATATTGTATGACTACATTTACCCATTGGTTGTTATGTATTGTCTTAGAGTGTCATCTATTAAATATTTCAGCTAGACTTGAAGAAGAAACAAAGCCCAACTTTCAAGATATAACAACTAGAATAGAAAATGGATACTCCCTCTGCTATTTAGTTTTATTGAATGCCTTTTGTTAATCTAATTGGCATTTTATTTGGACATTCCAACTGACAGAGAAAACTAACTATGACTGATATCTATCATAATACTTATGAACTTTTGTTATTAGAGTAGTTACTAATGAAATACATTGTGTGTTGTGGTCAGGTCTGCAATTGTCCCTATTTCACGCATCGCAATACCTAGTGAGAACAAAGCGCTGATCTCGCCAAGTGAAGATTGATGATGATGTATCTAGGTAGAACTCTATTTTCATTTGTTTCCATTCCTTTCATTCATTTTCATGTTCCCATGTGTTAATTATCATTTGGTGGGGCGCGGTACCCACATATGTCATCATCAATCGTTTCTAGGGTATGGTACAACAAGACATACACCATAGATTCATTGTTTGCATTCCTAGACATTCACTGTTCCCTCTAGTGTCCCACTTTGCAGTGATGAGATTAGTTGGGTTCTGACGGAAGACGAGTACTAGAGGAGGTGTTTGGAACATAGTAACACATCATTATCATTCAACTTTATTAATATGTTTTACAAATATCAAGTTGTGTTTTATGTATTATGATGACAAACATGGCACTTGGAACATAACCAAAATCTTGCTTAATTTAGGTTCTGAAGTGCTAATGATAGACTAGTGCTAAATGAAATTGTCTTTTCACAAATTTGCATACTATGTTAAGCTATCTTTTGGTATCTTTAACCCTAGATTTTACATGTAGCGGTGCTCTTTTAGGACCAAATAAGCATTGAGTCATTCTTGTTTTTGGGGTAGTTGACTCAATTTTTAGAGTTTGTTGTACTTTGTTATTTGTAATCCATGTTTATGTACTATATTAAATCTGGTTTAGTTTACAATGATTTTAACTAATAAAATAGTTTGTCTCAAATCATCATCCAAAGAAAAAAAATATCCTATTAAGATACTTTCTGGTAGTTAACTAGTGTTAAAGCATCCATGACCTTCCATCATAGGCTAGTTCACCAACTGTGAAATTTACAAACTGCTATATTTTCCCAGATTCATCCATAGTTTATAAGCATCAACTATAAGCAGACATAATATTCAAGGAAAGTTTTCTCAATGCAAATTTAGGCATGCCTGATCTTTTTTCTTTATGGAATTAATTATAAGAAGACATACTTTTGGTTTCTTTTATGTTTTTCAGCTTTAATAGAGAGTCTTGCTTCTTTTCTTGGTTGTTCTTGTCATAAAACTTGTCTTATATTTGGTGGTGTTTATCAAAGATATAATGTGTTATGAATGAAGAATGTGCCTTCTCATTTCAGCTGCATTAAGATGTCAGATCTCGTTGATTGTTGTTCTAATTCTCTTCAAATCCAAATCCATAATTGAGACATGCTTGTCGAGATTATGGATTTATGATACTCATTTGCAAGGTACTTTTTTTTGTAGCTGATATGAGGATCCATGGCCATGTGGACTTTTTTAAAGTTAATGCTATGATTACGAATTTAATATTTGCAGAATATTTGAATACTCAGATTTGACTTGTTCATTATTCTCTTATGCAGAAACCAACTATAAGGATAGAAACTTTTCTATACATCCGAGGAATAGATCTCTAAAGAAAGAAAAAATCTGTGAAGAGGCCCTAGGGATCCGCCACCAAAGTAGGCCAAGAAAAGAATAGATGGAACCACACTATAAAGATTGAAGAAAAAGAGGGGCCAACTCAATCTCAAAAAAAGAAAAATAGTAGTCCAGTAAAGAACTCACAAGGGCAAGCTTCCAACCCAAGTGAACAAAAACACTCAGAGAAACAAATAAAGAACCTATTTCTTGAATGAACTCTTCCACTCCAAACAAATAATCTCATCCTCAAGAGCATCTTCAGAAGCAGGAAGGGAAATTGTTTTGAAAGACAAAACATCAACAAGCTCTAGAAAATAGATAGAACTGAAGAGAAAAGCCAGCTGAACACAGTAACCAACCGTCCGTCCAATACAGGAAAGCTCACCACCCCAGCTTTGCTGCACCAAACTAAACAACTGGAACCATATCCAAGAATCAAAGCTCAGGAACAAAACTAAAACAAAGCAAGCAACCCCTATATCATAATCAAGCTCTACCATTCCAAGAGAAAGAAAAGGGGGGAAGTTCAACCACTCGAACAATATTTCAAACTGCCACTCCAATTGGATAAGCTCATCCACCCAAGAAACGACTTGAGAGAGCTCTGCCACCCCAAGAAGAATAGGCTTGACCACAAAGGTAGAAACTTCTTGCAACCAAGAAAAGAAGATCTCAGCCACGATCGGGTACAGAGCTAAACCAAAGCAAACAACCAACATGAGCTCTTCCACTCCAAAAAATGATAAGCTCGGCCTCTTGAACAACAACCATATCTATGAGGGTCAACCTTAGCAGACAATAGCCAAGAAGAAACGAGACAAGAACCCATATATATGAGAGTCAAAAACTCAACAGTCAGCCACTCCAAATGGAAAGCTCATCCTCAAGAGCACCTTTAGAAATAAGAAGGGAACTCAGCAACAGTTTTGAAAGATGAAGCATCAACAAACCCCACAAAACAGATAGAAATAAAAAGAAAAGTCAGTTGCAGACAGTAAGCATCCGTCCATCCAATGCAGGAAAGCTCAACCACCCAAAACTACTGCTCTGCAACACCAAACTGAATAGCTGGCACCACATCCAAGAATCAAAGCTCAGGAGCAGAACTAAGAATGGTGCTCCCTGGTTACTGTGTGTATATGTTTTTCCTTCCTTTATATTGATGCTTTTACATTATTACATATACTTAGGCTGGCCAATAGTTATAGGCGCTGACCTGAGCTTTGCGTAGTTTTTATTTATTCTTTCAAAACCCAATAAGAGGACTAGCCTATTATATTCAAAAAAAAGTGAGACTCAAAGTTTGTGTTATGTTTAGATGTACTCATATACTTTCTTTTTACTTGTGTCACAGCTATTCAAGGTTCTTAGACATAAGCCTTCCTAGAGTAACCTTTTATATAGCTGGTTTTGTGGTATTTCTTCACAAATTACTGGATTGAGAATCAACTGATGGTGTTGATTTAGCTAGTTGATGCTTTAAATCCATTATGCTTATGTTGTTGTAGTATTCTGTGTGGATCTATAGGAATGCTTCTAATTTCTAGAGTTGAAACATATATTTTTTAGCCCTCCTATGTTTCTTGGTGCTGAAGTGTACTTATTGAGCCACACGTTGGGCTTATGCCAGACTTTCTTAAAAGATGTTAGCCTTTGTTATTGTAGGGATCTATGGGTTTATCTTGTTTCCCAGCTAGAGGTTTGATAAAGTTGGGTTTATGGTGCTTCTTTACATGTTCTTGTATAAAGAACAACTATGGTTGTATGATTGTGACCAATGATTCATACTATACAATTGTAAGAAGTCTTGTAGCAGCAAATGGTTACTTTTTATATTATATTTGGTAATTTATTCAAGGTGGCAAAGGCTCATGTCCTTCACTATGTACATCAACATTTTGTTCAATGCAATAAAAGAAAGGATTTTTGGATTTTCTATGTAGTTATCCAATTGTGTATCATGGATGTCGAATGTAAATGTTATATTAGATATGGGGCAGGAACTTTGAAAAATATTGTATATCCTTATAACTATATATGATGGAAATTTTCTATCCTAGTTAACCTAGTTGAGAGTACTGATAAAGTTATCGCTGTTGCTAATTACGATAGAACATTGCATTCATAAATACCAATTATGATAGGCAATTTAAGATGAAATTATAACCATTAGTGATAATATTTATTATCCGTATTTGTTAATAATAATGATGGAATGATTTTTTTTGTCGTTATTAATAATAGCGGCAAGACCAACAACGACCACATGCGACGACTAATATTTTCCATCCTTAATAGTTATAAAGACGAATTTTCTCACAATTACGATGAACATTTTCCATCGTTATTGTTATATATTCATGTAGTGTATATATATATATATATATATATATGATATCATATATATGCAATAAATAGTGTCACCCTAAAAGGTGTTTTCATGATGGATGTTAGCATAGTTATGATCAATAATCCCTTAGATCTTTGTACTTGGTAAATGGTTGTTTATACTATTTTATATCTCAGTTTGTATACCAAGCCTCTCTCTTCTTTTCCATATGTTGAAGGATTAACTTTTTCCTTCTTATACTCCCCTCAAATGTAACTTGTGATTTCCCGATTATCATATAATATGGTAAATATAATAGGATAGTTTTAAATTATTATTATGTAAAAGAAGATACTCAACACAAGATGAATCAATTGCCTAAGGACCAAGGAGGACAGACAATAGGAGGAGCTAAAACGATCGCTTCAAGTTTCAAATCGATCAAACTGATTTGGACCAGAGACCAAATGATCAATTTGACAGACCAACTAACCAATGAGGAGGCGATTCGATTGCTTCAAGTTTCAAACCGATCAAACCAATTTGGTTCAAGCACAAATATTCATCAACAACATGTTGTTTCTTGTGATGTGGACCTTAACTAATAACAATTCCTTGTGGCTCAAAGGAATTGCAATAGTGTGTCCATAACCATCATTCATATTTCCTAATTGCACGTTTTTCATTTATGGTTATAGCATATATATGATATGTACTAAAAGTATGTGGTGATTGGATATGTATATGTACTTATATATAAAATCCCTCAATAAATATTAAGTCTATGATTCTTTCCATAAGAAACACACATGAAAAGATGGATCAACCAAGTGTGGGCATGTCCTAGAGAGGTATTTTGTCTATCTCATTGAAGTGTGATGGCAGATATGTGGGTATGCCCTAGCAGGGTGCATATTCTTTCATGTTGGCTTATGGGTATTGTGGCAACACATCCCACAATCACACAGACAGTGAGGTGTTACGCGAAAACATGCAGAAATCACCATAACCACATATTACCAAAAACACGAGTTATTTAAAAACGTTTGTGAAAAGCTGATAAACTGAGAAACTATTACTTTCCAATCCTCATCCTGCACAGAAACATGTTATATATACATATACAGGATTTGATATGTGTCCACAGCTTAAAGGAACAATTGTCTATCCATCACATGCATTCACCCCTATTCATATACATAAAGGCCCACATCCGGCCAACAGCAGGATATACAAAACATCATCGATCATACATCGTGAAAAAACATCAAAACACTGCCAAGGACCTGAGAGTACATGGATGACTCTAGACTCTACTACAAAACATCCAAAATAGCAGCATATCCATCGCTTGCCTTATCTTCTCGTCTAGCTGCTCGGCTGCAACACCACGACCGCCACCACGTCTAGCTCGGCTACCTAAAAAGGGTGTAAACCAGCAGAATGAAACAATTGAACATTGTCCCAGCGGGAAACATAACTCCCCACCGCAACTACAGAACCTCAAGAAATAAAGCTATAACAACAGATATCTGATAACAGGTATAACAAGAGTAGTTTATATAAAGCAAGCTATTCTTACCGACAAGCTTACCAGGTGTACAAAAGGCATATAACCAAGTATCTCTCGATGGAACATGATTAACAAGACACGATATATTTCTATGTAACATGGGAAACATATAAGTAACTGCAAGATATAACAAGATTAACTACACAAACAAGGCCTCAACCAATGTTCCGTGTTTTTCCTTAAGCAGTATATACTATACGGCTGGATTACATATTCTTATGCCCTGAAGAAGTGAACTGTACCGTTCAAATCCAACCGACGGCTGCAAAACCCGGAGCCGGTGCCATACAAGGTCACATGGAAGAGCCGGACTCCACGACCTCCCACCTCGTGGTCAGTGCACGAGTACAACACAAGCAGGACCGTAGTCTCATGCTGAAGTGGTCTTAGCCATAGGGTCAGGCTACCCTCTGCCTAGCCCGCCTTGGTACAGGTATCGGCACTAGTGAAACTGAGCCATGGGTCTGTTCACCGTGCTCTAAGCCATGAATGCAGTCATGCTCCTCATATCACATATCCTGAGCCATGGGACTGTTCACCATGCTCTTCACATATACGGGCTACGGGCCTGAATCCGCACCCTGGAGTCTACAACCAAAGTTGCACTCTTACCTCCTCACTTTAGGCTAGGAGCAACCTCGCATATTCAACAATATGCGCTCCGGGTAATCCCATAAGAGAACCCGTTTCACCATCACCATATCCTGACGATGAGGGATCTATGGCCAGGGCAACTACATGATAGATTTCACTGTGATTAATTAGTATCTTTTAGATGGATTGCAAGATTCAACCAAGTTGTATAACATGCAAACTATAACAGAATAAACAACATAAAACTCAACATTATGCTTTTATTGTAATCACATCAACCTGATCTATCTCAAGGATCCAACATCACATGTTTTCACTTGGCCTCTTGCCAACCATCTAGATCCATCTCAAGGATCATCACATACCATGGGGTCTCAATCCCTCATCATGTATTTCCACTGCCTCTCAAGGCTTACATCATCAACATGGGATAGTAATCCAACACATAATACATACGATCTCATTAACAAGAGTAACTTATCAAAGCAATGTTACTCATCATATATACCTCATAGCCTTTTCTTGGCTAATCATCACTTGCAGGGTTAGGGCATACAAAAATCATAGTTTCAACACAACGACTATGCTTACTATCATGAGATGACATTCACGATTCTTTACTTATCATATATCATCTGGTGATCATGTGTATAAGACACACCATAAAACAACTATTTATATACTTATCCTTGCCTCAGCATTACACAGATATTCAAGGGAATCATGCATAAGGTCATGATTAGATATAAAAGGACAAATGTTATCATTGCCATTATCACTATCATTCTTAGCATTAAAAGATAATCACTCCCATATGTCTATCCATGCTAAGATAAATGAACCATCTTATGATAATGAGCATCATTTTCTATATAAGGAGTTACCACGTTTTAAAGCAAGGATATCAACTACTAGATTATTTGATGATACGAGGAACCGTCACAAAAGGATAACAACTCTCACTATAGCTCACCACAACCCTCACTAAAGGGGGATGTAACGGCCACCTGCCCTCATCCAAAACTCAAAGCATAACGGTTGTTATATAAGCAGCAATGTTGCGTTGCGTGACACAGTGTCTCAAGGAGAGGGACTAACATGCGTCAAGAGGAGGGGGGTGTCGGGCACTTCCTTATCGGGAAACGCCCCGATACCACCAGCATATCGGCCGACACAAGGGGTGTGTCGCCCGTCACACACCACCCAGCAATGCCTGCTACAAATCCTATCTCGGCCAGGTCACCACCAAACACTAACGACCAAGAGAGAGAAGGATAGATAACTCATCCCACAAAACATGCCACAACCAGGCCAAGGCCTAACGGCCAACACACAGCAAAGTAAGGGGGTTGTGACGCCCGTCACAAGAGCCAGGAGTTTCGCCCGACACCACCACATCTCGCCCAACACAGAGCAAACGTATCGTCCATCACAGGCCTATCGGCCAACACACACCTCACTGGCCTATCGCCCAACATGCTAAGTCAAGAGATATCGTCCAACAGGGTCATCTTCTTCCTCCACACAAAGGCACCCTAAACCCTAGGAAGACGGCTCGCCTCAATCGACTAAGAAAGAGGGGTCTTGCACACCAACCATCGCCAACGAGCTCACCCTTCTAGCCCATGGTGAGAGGAGAGTGTTGCTTAAACAACTAGGACACAAGCTCACCTCAATCGGTTAAGGGAAAGAGGGGTGTTGCTCATGATACTAGAAGCTCAAACTCACTCCTCTAGACCAAGGGGAGAAAGGAGTATTACTCCCTAAACCCTAACTCACATGGATCGGCCAACAAGGAAACTAAGCAAGATGTAAAATCTAACAACAACATATAAGTAAGAAAGGAGGTAATGTAGCTAGGGTTAGAAGTTATGCAACCCGCCTTAAGCTCCAAGCTCCAAGGAAGAAGAAGAGCTCCAAGCTTCAAGGGACATCGGCCACCACTGCTCCTTCAAGGGGGTGTATCGGCCGACACAAGCATGGAAGAAGGGAGTGTCGTGCACTCAAGGTGGAGGAAAAGCAAAGGAACCAAAGGAACTCCTAGAAAAGGAAAGGACACGCCTATATAGAAGGAAAGGGAGGAGAAAACAAGGTTGGTCCAAGCAAGGTGTCGTCCACCCAAAGGACACTTGTCCTAGAGCTCAAGCCACCACTCTAGCAAGCCTTATACACTTGTCCAAGGTCCTTGCCACATGCATGCATCACGCTCCAAGTGTCCACTAGTGGTGACACAAACGAGGTCAAAGCTGGGTCAAACACCATGGGCGACACAACCACATGCACCATGGGCGACACACAAGGCACCATGGATGACACACACCCATGCTGGCCGACACAAACTCCTCTAGGCTGATACACTCATCTCCTAGGTGACACACACTTCTCTTGGGCGACACAAGGCTCAACCAAGCCCAAACAAGGCATCTCAAGGCCCAAACAAACTCAACCAAGGCCCAAAGAACTCAAGCAACGAGCTCAAGCCTTCCTCTCAACCCTAGAGGAAGCAAAGAGAGAGAGGAACACCTCACAAGGTGGCAAACTTGCCCACAAAACCCTAGACTTGGGTTATTTGCAAGTAGCCCCTCCAACTCTCAACAAAGCACAACCAAACCCTAATCACCACTAAAGGTGATTGGTAAGCACCAAAGCACCAAGGTTAAGCACAACAAACAGGGTAAACCCTAAATGAAGGTCAGGGTCCTTACAAGCTAACCCCCTTCAAGGGATTTCGTCCCCAAAATCCGAAGAGAAAAGCGAGGGATACTTCCTCCTCATCTCTTCCTCAAGCTCCCACGTGGCTTCCTCAATGCCATGATGCTGCAAAAAAACATTCACAAGAACCAGGTCCTTCCTCTTCAGCTTCTTCACTCTTCTGTCAAGGATCGCCACAGGACCCTCCTCGTAGGTCACATCTTCATCAAGCTCAACCTCAACTGGCTGTATCACTATACCCGAATCCGGATGACTTTTCTTCAGCATACTGATGTGGAATACTGGATGCAACTTGTGCAACTCTAGAGGAAACTCTAACTCGTAAGCTACCTTGCCAACACGTGCTGTGACTGAGTAAGGCCCCATATACCTGGGTGCTAACTTACCCTTCCGACCAAACCTTAGCACACCTTTCCACGGCGAGACTTTAAGATACACTTTGTCTCCTACCTGGAACTCCAAAGGTCATCGGCGATTGTCTGCATAAGACTTCTGCCTGTCCTGTGCCACTTTCAACTGTTGTTGTATCACTTTGATCTTTTCTGTTGTCTGTTGTACTAACTCAGGACTTAAAAGCTGATACTTACCAGACTCATACCAACACAAAGGAGATCTGCACTTCCTTCCGTACAAAGCTTCATAGGGAGCCATGTCAATGCTCCGCTGATAACTTTTGTTGTAGGCAAACTCTATCAAACTAAGATGTACATCCCAGTTGCCTAGAAACTGTAAAGCACAAGCTCGAAGGAGATCTTCCAAAGTCTGAATAGTCCTTTCAGACTGTCCATCTGTCTGCGGGTGAAAAGTTGTACTGAACCTCAACTGTGTTCCCAATGCTCGGTGCAACTGTTCCCAAAAACGACTCGTCAATTGAGGACCTCTATCAGAAACTATCGTTGTTGGCACACCATGCAAACGTACTATCTCATCAACATATACTTGAGCGAGTTTCTCAGATGTATACGTCGTCTTCACAGGTAGAAAATGGGCTGACTTAGTCAATCTGTCCACTATCACCCAAATGGAATCATGATTCCTAGTTGTCCTGGGTAGACCAACTATGAAATACATAGTTATATGATCCCATTTCCACTACAGTATCGGCAAGGGTTGTAACGTACATGTCAGCTTCTGATGTTCAACCTTCACTTGCTGACATACCGCACATCTCGCCACGAACTCAGCTACATCTTTCTTCAAACTGGGCCTCCAATACAAGTCCTTCAGACTGTGATACATCTTGGTGACACCTGGATGCATAGCATACATCGACATATGTGCTTCCTCAAGCACCAACTTCCTCAGATCATCAGCATCTGGAACCACCATCCTATCACGATAGCAAACTAGCCCATCCTCGGACTCATGGAACCCATCATGTTTCTCACTGCTGATCTCTGATCTGATCAGTTGTACCGCATCATCTGTCTGTTGTGCATCCTTGATCTGCTGTCTCAACGTAGGCTTGACTTGCATCTGTGATAAAAGACCAGAAAACAAGGAAACTTCCATCTGTACATTCATCTGTCACAGGGAAACAAACATATCTCGCCTATGGCCTACCAGAGAACTCAACCGTGCTTTCTTTGAAGAAAGAGAAGAAGACTTTCTGCTAAGTGCATCAGCTACCACATTTGCCTTACCAAGATGATACTCGATAGTGCAGTCGTAATCATTGATCATCTCCATCCATCGACGTTGTCGCATATTCAACTCATGCTGCAAAAAGATATACTTTAGATTCTTATGATCCGTAAAGATCTGACATACTTCCCCATACAGATAATGTCTCCAAATCTTTAACGCATGAACCACTGCTTCCAACTCCAAGTCATGAGTCGAATAGGTCTCCTCATGTTTCTTGAGTTTTCGCGAAGCAAAAGAAACCACATGATCTTCCTGCATCAGCACACAACCTAAACCTTTCTTGGAAGCATCACAGAAAACAACATAGCCCTTCCCAGGCTCTGGCAGGATTAATACTGGAGCACTGGTCAGCTTTTCCTTCAAACTCTGGAAAGCCTGCTGACATTATTCGTTCCAAACAAAAGGTACATCCTTCCTAGTCAACTTCGTCATCGGCAGCGCGATCGTACTGAAGTCCTTAATAAACCTCTGGTAGTATCCTGCTAAACCCAGGAAACTACGAACTTCTATCGGCGTCTTCGGTTGTTCCCAATCCGCAACAGATTCCACCTTCTTCAGATCTACTTTGACTCCTTCTGCAGATATCACATGACCCAAGAAAGTCACTTCTTCCAACCAGAACTCACACTTACTGAACTTGGCATACAACTGATGTTGGCGAAGAAGAGTCAATGCTCGTTAAAGATGTTGCTCATGCTCTTGCCTGTCCTGACTATAGATCAAAATGTCATCTATGAAGACTACGACAAACTGATCTAGGAACGGATGGAACACTCTGTTCATCAGATCCATGAAAGCAGCAGGTGCATTGGTTAGCCCAAACGGCATAACCACAAACTCAAAGTGACCATACCTCATCCTAAAAGCTGACTTTGGTATGTCATCCGCCTTAATCCTCAACTGATGATATCCAGACCGTAGATCGATCTTCGAAAACACTGTAGCACCACGCAACTGATCAAACAGATCATCTATCCTCGGTAATGGGTACTTGTTCTTGATCGTAACCTTGTTCAACTGCCGGTAGTCTATACACAACCGCATTGAACCATCCTTCTTCTTAACAAACAACACTGGAGCACCCCAAGGCGACATACTTGGTTGGATAAAACCTTTCTCCAACAACTCTTGCAACTGCATCTTCAGCTCTGCCATCTCTAACGGAGCCATCCTATATGGTGTTTGTGCTACCGGCTGTGTTCCTGGAACCAGATTGATCTCAAAATCAATCTCTCGGGGTGGAGGAACACCAGGAAACTCTTCTGGGAACACGTCGGCAAACTCTCAAACAACTGGAACTTCTTCCAGACTAGGACCTTTCGCCTTGGTAACCACAACGGTATCCACCACGTGAGCTAAGAATGCCTCACATCCTTGCCGTAGCAACTTCTCTGCCACCACAGCTGATACCAGACACGTCAGAAGAATCTTCCTATCTCCCTGGAAGATCCACTTCTCTACACCATCATCAAACATCACCTTCTTGGAACCACAGCCCAAGACAACCTTATACTTCTCTAGGGTATCCATCCCAAGGATAACATCGAACCCATGCATATCAAGTGGTATGAGGTCCACTTGAATGCGGTGTCCTGAGAAAGACAAGACACAAGATGGACACTCTTCTCGAAGCAAAGAGGAACCATCAAGAGGGGTTTCTAACAACAAGCTATCCTTCATACAGCTAATAGGTAAACGACAGTTCTCAAGCATACTATAGGCGATAAAAGAGTGTGTAGCACCCGGGTCAACCAGAACAAATATAAAGCAAGAAGAAGACATATCATAATGAAATAACTCCATCTGACCTGTCACTACTCGTGGGTTGACTATCGCCTCTGGATGATTCATAGCATAGAATCGAGCCGTTGCTTGCTGTCCACATCCTTTGGTTCCTTGAGCAGACGAACCTACTTGAGACGCTTGACCGCGTCCTCACCCTCTGTTACCACTGAGCTGTTGTCTGTCAGATCCTTGGAAACTCTGCCTCGGCTGCTGCGTCACTTCAACACCTCTATTCAGGCAATTGAGCCTGAAATGCCCGACTTGTCCACAAAGATGACATGACATGTCCTCAAACCGTGGTCTAGCTGGCCCTGTCACTACCACAGAAGCTATACTGTATGCCTTGGATGGTGAAGAAACATAACCTCTTCCCTAACTCGGAGTCCACTGAGACGGTACACCAGAACTTCTCATTGCTGATGGTGCCACAAACCTTGGCTTCTTGAAGCCACCAAACCTCTGTCCTTGGAATTGATCAGGTCTTTTATGAGACATGGATTCTCTTTTCTCCTTTACTGACCTTTCAATCTTTTGGACAGATTCCACAAACGTAGCAAACTGCTCTCAGTTTTCCAATGCAGACACCAGTGTTGTCAGCTCAGAACTTAGACCTTTCTCGAAACGTCTGATCCGCTCCTCATCTGTTGTCGCCATGTGAGGACAAAACCTCAATAGATCCATAAACTTGGCTTCATACTCGGTGATGTTCATCGTTCCTTGTCGCAAACTCTCAAACTGACTGATCTTCTCATCCAGATACGTCTTCGGAAAGTATCTGCTGACGAACTCGCGTCGAAACACTTCCCAACAGATCACCTCACCAGGCCGCTTCTCTTCTTCGATGGTCCACCAGTGACCAGCACTACCCTTCAGAAGGTAGACAGCATGCTTTACTTTGTCTACTTCGGGGATGTCAAGGATCCGGAAAGCCTTCTCAAGAATTGTCAGCCACAGATCTGCATTCGCTGGATCAGCCGTTCCAGCATACTCTGAAGCTCTGACTCGGCGAAGCCGCTCGAAGGTCTTCCCAATACCCGATGCTTCTCCATGGGGAACCTGTGCTCGCGGAGGAGGCACTGGTAATCTCTCAACCATGAGATTCATCGTAGCCATCATCTGCTCCATAAGTTGTTGATAAGCAGGATGTTCAAGAATGGCTGGGTTAGGTTGGGGGACCTCAGGCACCCGATCTTCATGTGCCTGTCCAGCTACTCCATCTACTGATGCAGCATCGCTGTACTCAGCAGAGTGTTCTTCATGGTTTCCAGACATCTTGACTTTTCTTCCGCTGAGGGCAGAAGATATTGTAATAAAACCTAGAAAACTCACAAGAACAGACTCAACCTAGTCCTAAATCCCTGTAGACTCAGCGAAACTAAAGCTCTGATACCAAAACTTGTGGCAACACATCCCACTATCACACAGACAGTGAGGTGTTACGTGAAAACATGCGGAAATCACCATAACCACAGATTACCAAAAACACGGGTTATTTAAAACCATTTGCGGAAAGCTGATAAACTGAGAAACTATTACTTTCCAGTCCTCATCCTGCACAGAAATAGGTTATATATACATATACAGGATCTGATACGTGTCCACAGCTTAAAGGAACAATTGTCTATCCATCACATGGATTCCCACCCTGTTCATATACATAAAGGCCCACATCCGGCCAACAACAGGATATACAAAACATCATCGATCGTACATCGTGAAAAAACGTCAAAACACTGCCAAGGACTTGAGAGTACAGGGATGACTCTAGACTCTACTACAAAACATCCAAAACAGCAGCATATCCATCGCTTGCCTTCTACTGCTCATCTAGCTATTCGGCCGCAACACCACGACCACCACCACGTCTAGATCGGCTACCTAAAAAGGGTGTAAACCAGTGGAATGAGACAATTGAACATTGTCCCGGTGGGAAACATAACACCCCACCGCAACTACAGAACCTCAAGAAATAAAGCTATAACAACAAATATCTGATAACAGGTATAACAAGAGCAGTTTATATAAAGCAAGCTATTCTTACCGACAAGCTTACCAGCTGTACAAAAGGCATATAACCAAGTATCTCTCGATGGAACATGATTAACAAGACATGATATATTGCTATGTAACATGGGAAACATATAAGTAACCACAAGATATAACAAGATTAACTGCACCCCAAGAGAGAGAAGGATAGATAACTCATCCCACAAAATGTGCCACAACCAGGTCAAGGCCTAACGGCCAACATACAACAAAGGAAGGGGGTTGTGACGCCCGTCACAAGAGCCAGGGGTGTCGCCCGACACCACCACATCTCACCCAACACAGAGCAAATGTATCATCCATCACAGGCCTGTCGGCTAACACACACCTCACTTGCCTATCGCCCAACATGCTAAGTCAAGAGATATCGTCCAATAGGGTCATCTTCTTCCTCCACACAAAGGCACCCTAAACCCTAGGAAGACGGCTCGCCTCAATTGACTAAGAAAGAGGGGTCTTGCACACCAACCATTGCCAACGAGCTCACCCTTCTAGCCCATGGTGAGAGGAGAGTGTTGCTTAAACAACTAGGACACAAGCTCACCTCAATCAGTTAAGAGAAAGAGGGGTGTTGCTCATGATACTAGAAGCTCAAACTCACTCCTCTAGACCAAGGGGAGAAAGGAGTATTGCTCCCTAAACCCTAACTCACATGGATCGGCCAACAAGGAAACTAAGCAAGATGTAAAATCTAACAACAACGTATAAGCAAGAAAGGAGGTAATGTAGCTAGGGTTAGAAGTTATGCAACCCGCCTTAAGCTCCAAGATCCAAGGAAGAAGAAGAGCTCCAAGCTTCAAGGGATATCGGCCACAACTGCTCCTTCAAGGGGGTGTATCGGCTGACACAAGCAAGGAAGAAGGGAGTGTCGTGCACTCAAGGTGGAGGAAAAGCAAAGGAACCAAAGGAACTCCTAGCAAAGGAAAGGACACGCCTATATAGAAGGAAAGGGAGGAGAAAACAAGGTTGGTCCAAGCAAGGTGTCGTCCACCCAAAGGACACTTGTACTAGAGCTCAAGCCACCACTCTAGCAAGCCTTATACACTTGTCCAAGGTCCTTGCCACATGCATGCATCAAGCTCCAAGTGTCCACTAGTGGTGACACAAACGAGGTCAAAGTTGGGTCAAACACCATGGGCGACACAACCACATGCACCATGGGCGACACACAAGGCACCATGGGCGACACACCCATGTTGGCCGACACAAACTCCTCTAGGCCGATACACTCATCTCCTGGGTGACACACACTTCTCTTGGGCGACACAAGGCTCAACCAAGCCCAAACAAGGCACCTCAAGGCCCAAACAAACTCAACCAAGGCCCAAAGAACTCAAGAAACGAGCCCAAGCCTTCCTCTCAACCCTAGAGGAAGCAAAGAGAGAGAGGAACACCTCACAAGGTGGAAAACTTGCCCACAAAACCCTAGACTTGGGTTATTTGCAAGTAGCCCCTCCAACTCTCAACAAAGCACAACCAAACCCTAATCAGCACTAAAGGTGATTAGCAAGAACCAAAGCACCAAGGTTAAGCAAAACAAATAGGGTAAACCCTAAATGAAGGTCAGGGTCCTTACAGGTATGCTTAACTAGGTGACCTTAATTGGTGTAAGTCCCTAGAAGCATACAAATGGGCTATGTTAAGGGGTTGTGCATGCCATCTATCCAAGAATTGCATGAGATGCAATTGGCACATGTTTCCTACCTTAATAATTGGTTATGAGTGCTAGCGTTGGTTGGGTATTAACTTAATTGTTTTGTATGGTGGCTCATTAGAAGGTTGTATGCTGCAATCTTCTAAATTGGTAGTGAGATCTATAAATTTGAACGAAATAGTGGGAGCGATAATTAATTAGAAGCCTTATGAATATCATCAAACTTATCAAATAAAAAAAAGTGTTCTGACAAAAATTACAAATTTTCTTTTGTAGAATCTAATGGCAAACACAAATATGTTTTTGTTGTGATCAATCCTTGAGAAGGACAAGTTGAACGAGAATAACTTCCATGACTACTTCTGGACTTTGAGAAGGGTTCTCAATGATGAGCATAAGATGCACCTAGAGATGAGGTGGATGCTTATTGGAAGCATTGCAAAAATGCCTTAGACATTAAGAATCTTATGTTGAGCTTAATGAACTTTGAGTTGCATAAATAGGATGAAAACATGGACATTCTTTAGATGGTAACACATCTTAAGAATCATGTAAAGCAAGAAAGGTATAATGTCTCTAAAGTTTTGTTTGAGTGCAAACTAACAAAGGGAGACCCAGTAGAGTCCCATGTGTTAAATATGATTGGGCATGTAGAACATATATAGAGATTGGGATTTCCTTTAGGTCAAGAGTTGACGATGTATATGATTCTATAATGATTTCCTAAATCATATAGGGAGTTTATTAAGTGTTACTACATGAGTAACTTGGACAAACCACTATCATAATTACTTGTTATATTGATAACTGATAAACCAAGAATGAAGAAGGACAACCCTATGACGATGATCAATAGAATTAGGTCCAATGACAAAGTCAAGTCCAAGAAGATTTATGAGCCTAAGATGAAGTCAAAGTCTTCTACAACAAAAATTAGGAGAAGCGTAAGTGCAAAATGAATTTGTCCTTTTCACTTAAAGAAACTACGGAAGAAGAAGGAGATAGAGATCTTCACTTTGGGGCTCGAGAAGAAGTAAGCTAGTGAAGATCTAGGGTTGCTACCACTATAGTTGGAGTTTATAATTTTGCCTGATGGGCATGTAATAAAATTATTGAATTGGTATTATGTATTTGCCATTGATGAAAACATCATGTATTTTGTATGGACATGAATATTCTGAATAAACTGATGATTCATTTAATCTTACATGGAAATTTCCTATGTCTCATAATCTATACTTGATAGTTGTAGAGACGAATATGTATGGCACATATACTGAATCACACGATGACTCAAACAATAAATACCTATATCTTTGTAATCTAAAGCATTTAAATGAGAAGTGCATTTCTTGAATCCATAATGATGATTATCAAAAGTCTTTTAGTTATTGAACCAATAGAGACTTGTAAGTCTTATTTATTCACTAGATGTAGTTGGAGAGTGACTATTTTGTTAGGGCTCACACATACTGATGTATATTGACCTTTTAGAATAAATTCTAGAGGTGGTTAATAGTACCTCATTATATTTAATGAGGATCTTAGTAGATGTGGTAGATTGTATTTAATGAAATATATGTCCAAAATATCTTCAAGTGTTAAAGGAGAGCATGAATGAAGTACATAACTGGATTGGTAAAAAGTATTAAGACACTTCGAAATGATCCATGTTGAAATATTTTAAACCAATAGTTTGAGGACCTTCTAGGATACTGTGATAGTGTATAACAATGAAATCCATGTTAAACATAATGATGTATCATATAGAAGGACTCACACCATGTTAATTATGGTGCGATTATCAATAAAATCTAGTTGACCTTCCAATTTCTTTTTTAGGAACATGCTTTACACTAAACAAAGTACCATCTAAAATGGTTCAACAGACACCATACGAGACATGAAATGGGAGGTGCCCTGATATGTCTTTTATAAGGATTAGGATTGAAAGCTTGTGTAAGATAATAAGTTCTTGAAATCTTTGTCCACAAATTGAATAGATTTTTTTAATACTAATTTAATATTCCAATCTGACAACAAAATGTCATTGCCAGGATGACTGAATTCCTATAGAAGATTTTAATTATAAAGTTATTAGTGGAAGTAAAGTAGAACTCAAAAAGTTCAAGGCAACAAGAAAACATTGAACTTAAAGAGGTACAATAGGAACATGGATAATCATAAATTGTTGTGGAATCTCAAGTTCCTTACGTAACACAAAACCTCATAGATCTAGTAAAACATGCTTTGAGTTTGAAAGATTATGATATATTATAAATCAAGAAGGTAGTTTGTTGGTCATAGATGATGAGATGACAACCTACCTAGAAGCTATTAAGGGACCAATGTCTGAGAAATGTCTTGAATCCATGAGATCCAAGATGGAGTCCATGTAAATCAATAAGGCATAACCTTGGTGGATCCACCTAAAGGAGTAAGACCCATTGGGTGCATTTGGATCTTTGATAAAAGACCAAAATGGATGGTGATGTACAAAACTACAAGAGAAAATCAGTTGCAATGATTTCAAACAAGCTTAAGATGTCCAACATAACAAAACCTTCACCAGTTTCCACAGTTAAATCCATCAGGATCATGCTCGCTATTACAACTTATTACGAATATGAAATTTGGCATATGGATGTTAAAATTGTGTTCCTTAATAGGAATAGTTATGAGGATGTGTGTGTGACATATCTTGAAGGTTTTATATATATTTATTAATGTAAATAAATTATGTAATCTACAAAGTTCAAACTGTGGATTGAGGCAAGCATCTCAAAATTAGAAACTTCAATTTACAAGATAGTCAAAGAGTTTGACTTTAGTGAAAATGAAGAAGAAATATGTGATTACATGAATTTCGTGGGAGCATATTTATATTCTACATAATGATGGTGAAAAACATCCTTATAATACAAATTTTAATACAGGTTAAGGAAGTAGCTTCTCTATAAAGAGATTAGGAAAAGATAGATATTGAAAGCTTCTTGATCTAAGTGAGAGCACATACATCAGCAAGATGGGAAGGGATTCAACATGCATGTCTCAATGAAAGAAAACTTGTCAATGCTCCATGGAGTTAGTCTCTTAGGAGCCTGTTGTCCCAGTTCATGTGAAGAATAGGAATACATTGATACATTGTATGTGCATTCACAATTAAACCATTATGTATGCAATGCTATGCACTCATACCATTATCTCATATGTATTGGACATTACAAGAGGATATATACTCATCCAGTTATCTTGTATGTATTGGACATGAGGAGTGGATATCAGTCAGATCCCAGTGAAAGACATTGGAATTCCATAATGAACATTCTCAAGTACTTGGGAAGCACTAAAAGGATCGTTCCTTGGTTGTGGTAATGAGGAAGAGTTGGGTGTAAAGGTTTACACTGATGCAAGTTTCCAAAATGACAAAAATAGCATTCTAATTGTGTTTAACCTTAAAATAGTATTGTAAGATAGAATATTTCTAAGCAATAGATAATTTCTAATTCTACATTAGAAGATGAGTATCATAGTGTTATGAGAACAACAAAGGATATTGTATGGATCTAGAAGTTCATGTAGATGAAAATGTGAGAGGTTACAACAATTGATGACACAATAGAGATATTGTGAAACCAATGAAGCTACAAGTTAAGCAAGGAATCTCATATAGCATTCTACAACACTTCCATCCCATATCATAGGTCATACAACTAGGAGATGGGAAAACTTACAATCAACCAACTAGAAGCAAATGTTGCTAACCCACTATAAAATCACCATTACAGCAGAAACATGATGGTCATGTTAAGATTACTTGGAATAAGATTCATAAGTCATTGGCTCTAAGTGCAAGTGCGATTCTATTGGTATGTATGATGAAAGATCCAATCATACGATGATAGAAATTACACATTAGATACCAAATTTGATAACGATAAAATTAATTTTGTCTATTATGTGTGTCTCAATCATGAGATTATGACCCAGACATAATACATGTCCAAAGAATGATGTTACTCAATGACATATGTCTTTAGGTTGAGGACCTGAACAATGAGATCATATGTATGATAAGAGTGCAAACATTCGTGTTATGTCCCTAGTTGGATGTTGTGGAAGCAAAATAGACAACAATAATACATATACTAGTATATGTGTTGGTTGATGACATAATCTCATTAGTCATGATATGTGATATTAAACCAATCACATAGGTACTTCTTAGAGAACTATGTATCAGACAGACCCACCTTTACAATGATATATGGATACCATGGAATGGTAGTCAGAATCAACTCTCATAGTAATCGTGTTGATTGTTGTTCTTAGACCTAAAGTCACTAAATTCATCACATGTTGATAAATGCATTTAGACAATATCCATGGTGACCGTGAATAAGAGTTGCCATAAAGGTGATGCTCAGGTGCATTGTGACACATGGGGATTGAGTGTGAGCTATGTAGATTGTACTTATCCGTCCTACAAGTTCTTGATATCTAAGCGACTTGAAAAGACAGATTGAAAAATGTATAGCCATACTCATGTGATTCAATATAGGATATGTGATCTCAAATGCATCTCAAATAGTCTGCAATAGTTCAAGGAACACATATTGAACATTGAAGAGGATGACAATTCCATGCCTCGAGTTCAATATTGATATTAAAGATATACGAAGTTTATGATCCTGCTAACATTGAACACAAATTGTAGGTTGAAGTTGTTCTCCAACTTTTTGAACTACTTGGGTAGCAATGATGTGTTTCTAGATACCTCTCATTGCTTTTGATGTTATGTGTTAGTTATGGATATTCACTGCCACCATAATTTGGGATCTATAGGATCACGCACATAGGATGCTCTTGGAATCGGACTTTATTCATGAATGATATTTAACTTGATTACTAAGGCGTTAGGTATTCAATTTGAACAATACATGTTGAAAATTGACTTACTAGACTGTAAACTGACCAGTTCAAGTGTTGAACCAGTCGATTCAAGTCTCATGTCAACTGAAACAACATTGATTGAACATTGATTGTACCAGGGCATGAACTGGCCAGTTCACTTAGTGAACTAACCGGTTTAAGGTTTGAGATGACTAATTCAAGAGTTGAACCGCACAATTCAATGATCAATTTGATTGGATCAAAGATTGATGTTGACATCATGTTTTTTATTAATGGAATATTGAATGTCAATGTGATTCAGAATCGTAAACCACATGAATCGACTATTTAAATGGTGAACCGACCAGTTCACCATTCATAGCTTCCAAAAAGTTCATGGAATTTTGTCTCTTCGACTCGCAAATCAAATGGAAACCATGACCAAAACCTTCCTATAAATAAAGGGGTACAGGGGCTTACTAGACACAACAACAAGATCTAACAATTGTTGTCCTATCTGGTTGTGGTAACCAAGAGAGATCAAGCCTGTCCTACCCATAAAAGGGAGTATTGCAAGGGAGAGACAATTGGGAGAGAAAATCAACTCCAACAGGTTGACTTTTAAAGGGAGAAATCCTTCATGTTGGGTCTGGTAGCGCAAGGCGGAGTTCCCAATGGTCTGTCTTGATTACTCTAGAGGTGAGGAGGTTGTTTCCTGCCTCAGTAGGTTGACCTCATGAAGAACCACCTCATGATGAGTAACATGAAGAAGAACATCGTGTTGAAGGATGTCATCCTAGAGTAGCAAAAATGAGTGAAAGAACAATGATGATGATGATGATAACCAAGATGATGACTATGACATCGATGATATTGGCCTTCTCTCTATGAGTTGGCCACTACACAGGCCAATGAATTTAGGTGCCCAGTCATCATCCCTAGAGTAAATGTTGCAAATTTCAAACATACACCAGCTATGATCGTCATGATTCAGAAAAAATCTTTAGGAGGCAATTCTCGAGATGAAAACCCTTACCACCACCTTGATTCTTATAAAACATATTTGACACTGTCAAAATGAATAGAGTGTCACAGGAGGTGATTTACTGCAAATAATTCAACTTCTATTTGAGGGAAAAAGCTTTGTCATGGTACCTTTGTCTACCTGACAAAACCATTAATGGATGGACACATTTGGTTGACACTTTTGTCACCAAGTTCTAACCTATTGAGAAGACTCTCAAAAATAGGCATAAGATCACTGGGTTCATGCATAAGCCTGGTGAGAATCTATATGAAGCCTGGGAATGATTCCAGGAATACCAGAGAGATTGTCCTCATCACTACTTTGATAAGGGATTTTTGGTGACCACGTTTTATAATGGTCTTACATCTGCTGAGAGAACCTCTTGAATGCAACAACATTAAGTGAGTTCTTAAAAAAGAATCCAAGAAAAATCATGAGAATAATTGACAACATGGCTTCTCTGCAAGCCGATTTTGAATATGATAGAGGTTCAATCAAGATAGCAACATCTGATGGATCAACTATTGAGTCCATGGCACTGGAAGACATGACATCTCAAATTTAAAGTATTGCTTTGTGGACATAAAGTAGTTGAAAGACTCTAGGGGTAAAGGAAAAGGAAAGGTTGAAAAGGTCATGAAGTGTGTCACCTGTGGAGAACAGGGGCAAGGCATTGGCAACTGTATGTATACCCAACCCAAAGAAGAGAACGACAAAGAAGATATAGAAAATTTCTCTTAAGCTAATTTCAAAAGACCAGATCACCCTAGTTTCTCCTATGGAAACAAAGTTGTAGCTGAGAATGATCATCAAGTAAACAATCCAATCAAAGGACCACCTAATTTTAGGAGAGGAGGAGGACCAATTGTGTTCACTGACAACATAAGTTACCAACAAAATTGGAACAACTATCAAGGTCAAGGACAAGGCCAAAATCAGAATAGAAATTCAAATAACCCAAGTCAAGATCAAAATCTAAACAAAAGCAGGAATCAGCCTAACATGATGTCTAAACTTTTCGAGTTCACAAAGAGACAAGTGTCAGAGAATGAGAATTTAACCTAAAGTGCTATCACTAAAACTAGCTTCTAAAATGTGATGCAGACTTAGTTGGGGGTGTGACATCTCAGATGGTTGGCATGCACATCCACCATAAGCATATTGATCAATAGCTAGCACAACTGTTGGAATTGATTAATAACCCACAAGGAAAGATACCATCTAACACTGAGAGTGCAAAAATGGCCACTCTTCATTCTAGAAAAGTGTTAGAAGATCCAAAACACAAACTACTCATGAAGGAAACTCTAATGCTAAATAATAGACTGGATCAATTATAATAGAGAAAGCACCTGAAGTAGAAGCACCAACTAAGAAGGATAAAGCCAACGAGGGGAAAAGAAAAGAAGATTGTGAAAGAGAAGAAATCTAAACTTGATGAGGAGGCCTTCGTGAACAAGGATCCGTACTCACCAAGAGTTCCTTCCCCCCTTAAGCTAATTAAGGACCATTTAAAGAGAAGATACAAGAAATTCATGAAGTCCATAAAGAATCTACATATGGATATTCCATTCATGGATTCAATCAAGGAGATTCCAACGTGTGCCAAGCTTTTCAAAAACATGATTACAAAAAGGAGAGAGGACCATGTGGAAATAGTGAGGCTAAAAAAATGTCTAGCACTTTTATACCAGCAAAGATAGCCATAAAGCAAAAGGATCCAAGAGCGCTCACTATTTAGAAGTTATTGAGGTTTTGGTCTATCTAAATCAGCTCAATGATGAAGAGGAAGAGAACCTTGACATTCTAAAGTATGCATCCCTAGAACAAACACAAGAGAAGAAGGAAGCACTAAACCCCAAGCCAGATTGAAGAAGCTACTTGAAGGTCTAAAGTATGAGTTTCTAGACAATGAAGAAAACACCAAGTAATCATAAACTCTTCCTTGACAAAAGACCATGAGGAGAAGTAGTTAAATGAACTCATGCTCCACAAAAAGGCAATAGGTTCCTCAGTATAAGACATCAAGGGCTTAAATCCAATTGTTTGCATGCATTAGATAAATCTAGAAGAAACATTTAGACCCCTATCTCAACCGCAAAAAAAGCTTAATCAAATTCTTAGGCAGATGGTTAAGAAGGAAGTGATAAATCTGTGAGATGCAATAATTATACACCCCATTAGTGACAACAACTGGGTAAGCCCAATACATGTAGTTCCCAAGAAAGGAGGAATGAAATCATAAAAGGTGAAAAGTGAGATGGGTAGATATATGAATTGCATCACATTGTAAAATGTGCATAGAATATAGAAAGCTCAATTTTACCACAAAGAAGGACCATTTTCCATTTCCATTCATAGATCAAGTCCTGGAACAGTTGGCCCATAACTCATATTTCTACTTTCTAGATGGATATTCAGGGTTTTACCAAGTGCATATCCATCCCAATGATCAGTAGAAGACCACTTTCACCTGTATCTATGGCACCTATGCCTTTTGCTGCATGCCTTTTGGCTTATGAAATGCACCCACAACCTTCCAGAGGGGCATGATTTCAATCTTTTCCAACTTCTTAGAAGATATCATGGAAGTCTTAATGGATGATTTCTCAGTCTATGCAATCGACTTTGACAATTTTATAAAGAACCTGTCACAAGTTCTGAAATGGTGCAAAGAGAAATAATAAGTGTTGAACTAGGAAAATTTTCACATCATGGTACAAGAAGGTATGGTCCTGGGGCACAAGATTTCAGAAAAAGGAATTAGAGTTGACATAAGTAAAGTAGAAGTTGTGTCTAAACTCCCACCCCCTAAATTAGTCATTAGGTGTGATGTTTCCTAGGGAACGTAGCGTACTAAAGAAGGTTTACCAAATATTTCTCCTAGATTCCTAAAACCCTATCCAACCTACTTGTGAAGGATGTCATGTTTGAGTTTACAGATGAATGCCTTGAAGCCTTTGAGACTCTGAAGAATGCTTTGACAACAGATCCAATCTTGCAAGCTCTAGATTGGGAGCTAGCTTTTGACATACTATGTGATGCAAGTGACCACACTATTGAAGCAATTATTGGTCATAGAAAAGAAAACAAGTACCACACAATATACTATGCCAGCAAAACTCTTGATGACACACATGTTATTTACACCATGATTGAGAAAGAAATGCTACAAATAATTTTTTCTTTTGATAAATTTGTGTCCTACCTAATACGATCTAAAGTCAAGGTGTCACACCCAGATCTCACACTAACCATTAATCACGAGATTAGGGCACGACGAAGGGATTATCACATAAACAAATCACTGAGACTTTAAAAAAAAACCTCGTAATGATATCCGGATTATTGCTATAAACTAAAACATAATAAACTATTGCGGAAGCATTTCAATTAAACTGGCTAGAGAACATAAACAGAGTTTACAACATGTAACATTGTTTAACAGAAAGTAAAACATAACAGTTAATTTACATCTTTTACACATTCGCCATACATACTCTCTCTCACCCACACCATGTCCCAAGGACCGAGGGGAAAGGACTAAGATACCACTATCTAACTAACTACATATACCTTCTACTGACTAGGGTGGTAAGATCTTTCAGATTCCTGGAACTGTCGTTGTCCTGAAAATGTTTGAGTAGAGGAGTGAGCTGACTCGCTCAGTGAATAGTTTTTCATTTAGCTATCACTAAACAACTCATCAGATATATAAAATTGTAATAAAGCATAAGAACAGTTCTATACTGAGCAATTCTAATGGCATAATAATTCTATCAGGCAATATTCATATTTCTATATAATAGCAGGTATCACATAACTGTAAGCATTAAATATCAGGAACTGCATATCTTAATTAGTTAGGCAATTATTAACAACTAACACAGAAGATTCTAAACTACTAACATATTAAATTTACTGTGATCCTATACGATTACATTTTAGTTTTGCCCCAAACATATGCAGCGCACTCTGCATATGAAGATCTGTAGCGAACTACGATCCCACCGTACAAGACTTAGCGACACACCCGGGAAATGCTAAGTCTGACTTCTCGTCCTGGTCTGCACAGGACTCTCAGGCTCACAAGGCCTCACTACACTAACTCTGAGTGCTCTGGACTCCTCCCGCAACCTGTAGTGCACACTCGGAGGGTCTCTAAGTCTCCGATGCCTGGGCGTATCCCCAGGGCTGACCGGGACATTCTCTCAGATCTCCGATGCCTAGGCGTATCCCTAGGGCTGACCGGGATCCTACCTCTCAAACTTCGTATCACCGAGACATTCGGTATTTGTTGGACACGAGTCTCCGATGCCTGGGCGTATCCCCAGGGCTGACCGTTTTACCCCAAAGGTACAGACCGCGCAATGGGGTTCTACGGTGTTGGGGCACCTAAGTCTATTATTTTATTATTATAGAACACATTAATCTGAAATACATAACTCATGTTCTTGTTCTGAACTCTGGTTTCTCTATGATACCACATTTACTGATTTCAGATCAGATCACAATACACTGTCATTCTAAACTGACAGAGCAATATATTTCAAATCATTGTAATTTCTGAGAAATTCTCATACCATGCATTCAGACAAATTAGAAATGTATAAATAACCCAATTTATTTCAATTTAGCACATACATAGCGAATTTACGCAATTGAACATCTTATTGCACAAATTAAAGAAATTTACTTCACATATGAGAATCATACTCAACATTTGTCAATTCTCTAAAATTCTCAAAAAACGTGCACATTAACCCTAATCCTGGTTTGTGCATCACTTAACTCAATTAAGAGTTAATTACATATCACAACACAATTTAATAACAATACTTGAGAAATTCTGGTAATATTTCATAGAAATGTGCCATTTCATGTAAATATCAATTTACACATATTAACGTCAAAAAATATATGCAATTAGGGTTTTCTTGCATATTTTTATTTATTCATATCAACTTTGAAATCATACATCTGATAATTTATCAGAAATCCTCATTGTATGGGTTCATACCCAAACCATACCATTTTCAGACATGAATTTCTAATTTCAACATTCAAATGAGCAATTTAGGTTCCAATGAATCATATAAATCTACTGATTCAATCCGTACTGTTCAAATGCTAAATTTAATCATATAACATCGTCTAGGAGTAGTTTATGAAATAAAAAGTCAGGCGACGTCAAACGCTGCTCGACGCCTGATAACGTCTGTTATTAGCGTAATTCGCGCACAAAACAGAAAATATTCAAACGCCTGAGTTTATTAATGATAAATGAATGAAATCCTACTCGCAGTGATTCGGGATGCCCGAATTCATCCGGAACTGCGTCCAGGGCGGATTTTGGTTGTCTTCAACCTTCGTTAATATCCTATTTTGAACGTGCAGCAAGCGGCTGCTTCTCCTCACGCACAGGAAGAACAAAAAGGGCTAGCTGAGTGCCCAATCACTACTATTTGCCGCGGATTCGGGTCTACACCTCAAGGTTGAACTCAAAGACGACACTTGGTGCTACTGCTTGCACCCAATCGGCCCACGGCTGTTATTGCAGCAGCAACTGCTGCTCTTGCAAGATGGGGTGTTGCCCTGCTAGTTGGACTGTAGATGATTGGAGCAGCAAGAAAGGAAGTAGGGTGTCTGTGGATCAGCCCTCACGAGCCTAAACGACTGCCGATGCTGCTGTGATGGTCGGTCGCCCCTACAGGTCGAGCTGCAGATGAGGGCGCCGCACCTACTGGTCGGCCACCCAGGCAGGTCGGGTGGCTGTAGAGTGCCACTAGGGCAAGGATGAGGAAGGAATGGAGGAGGAAGAAGAAGGGGGAGGTAGCACCCTAGCTGTCGGAGGCGAGGAGCTCAAGAACTCCCGAGAAAATCGCCTGCGCTCTGCCTTTTTCTCAATCGCGATCCCTGGCTGCTAGGCGGTTTGGGCGCCGCTTACCAAGCCATGTTCTATCGGTTAAAGAAGGAGATAAAGGCAACGAAGAAAATAAATAGCAAAACTTGGAAAAATTACATTTCCAACCCTAAAATTTGAAATCCTCGTATCTTTTGCCTCGGATATCCGATTCGAATGATTTCTTTTGCGAAACTTCAAGAATGAGGCCCACTACAAACTCAAGGCATGAAAACATGCTAATCACACTGTTTTACTAATTCAAAATTCCAATTGCATCTAATTATTACTTTACTCAAATTAATCATCTTAATTATGCACTAATCATCACATGAGCACTTAGGTTAGCTCAATAACTTTAATTATGCTCAAATCATGATACTTACCAATAAACTTTGAAACGGGTCATAACACAAGGTGTACGGTGACCATGGTGCCATCAAATACTTGAGGCAAATGAAGGACACCAAGCCCAAACTATTACATTGGGCCCTGTTATTGCAAGAATTTGATCATGAAATGGAAGAGAAGTAAGGTACGAAAAACATCATCGCTGACCATCTGTCAAGGATCATAGTAACTATGAAAGATACTTTCCACATAATGACAATAACATTGATGATACCCAGATGACAGAAAAGTCCATCGAGCACAAGGCACCATGGTTTGCAAACATATGTAACTACCTAATCGACTGACAGCTACCGCAAGAGATCACATATAATGAGAAGAAAATGTTATTTTAAGACTTGAAGAACTATTACTGGGATGACTCACTCTTGTTTAAAAAATGATCTAACAATCTATATCAAAGATTCATTCTAGAAGAAGAAATCCCCATGATCTGACATGATTGTCATTCTTCATCATATGGCGGGCACCTTGGCAGAGAAAGAACAACCACAAAAGTTCTACAATCTAGATTCTACTGGCCTACATTGATCAAATGCGGTCATGACTAAGATAAAGCATGTAATGAATGCCAAAGGACAAGGAACATCTCTAAAAGAAATGAAATGCCAATGTCGATTGGATCGAGGAAGAATATTTTGTCTCTGAGATTTATTGCATGAGGTCTTTCCCATCATCAAGAAATAAACAATACATTTTTGTTGCAGTGGACTATGTCTTCAAATAGGTAGAAGCAAAAGTGACCCCCACTTGCGACTCAAAGGTGGCAATCAGAGTGTTTGAAAAGACTATTTTCCCATGTTCGGGGTCCCACACACCGTCATTAGTGAGCTTTGTAATAAGATAGCTACACCATATTAGCCACAAACATATGGGAAATTTGAAGTCTCGAATTGCTAAAACAATAAAAATTTTAGAAAAAATGGTCAGCCGTACTCGGAAGGATGGGTCGATGAAACTTGAAAACGCATTATAGGCATATTGTATTATGTATCAAGCTCCTATAGGGACTACTTATCATTTGATATATGGGAAGTCTTGCTACCTTCCAGTTGAACTAGAACACATAGCCTTTTAGGTGATCAAATTTCTAAATATGCACCACACACTGGAGGGATAGAAGTGACACCTACAACTATTGAAATTGGAAGGACTTAGGATACATGCCTATCAAAATGCTAGAATCTATAAGAAAAAGACAAAAGTGTTGTATGATGCCCCCTGAAGAGGAAGGATGTATCAAAAGGGGATAAAGTCATCATGTTTAGCTCAAGCATCAAACATTTCCAAGAAAGATCAAATTTGTATGGTTTGGACCATTCGTAGTATTAAAGATATATCCCTCATTGAGATTTCTAGTGAAAATACTAGAATGTTCAAAGTGAACGAACATAAGGTAAAGAGGTACAATGAAGATAAAGCTTTCACAAGAAGATCATAACTCCAGTTAGAGTAACCACCACCTGTACCACCAGAGGAATTCTAAAATAATTTATTAAGAGATAATGACACTAAATACTATAAATTAGCACTTCATGGGAGGCAACCCAAGGATTCCTTAACACATATTCTTAACTTCTAGTATGCTTTATGTCCTTTTTAGTAATTAAATTTTCATAAATTTGAATAAATGTTTCATCATTAGTCTTGGAAACTTTGTTCAGTTAAGTAAGTTTCTAGTATACATAGAATAAAGTTGAAGATGAAATTCATGGATGTGGTTTAATTTCAAATGGACAATTCAAGCAAAGGGGAATACCCATCTGTCACTGAGAATCACATTTTCAACGACTATCGAGAATTATCCTCAGTGATCGTCGATCTAGAATTTTAGTGACCACTAATTCATAACCCTCGGCAACCGTAGAGAATAATTCACAGTGGTCATTGAAACATAAGACATTTCAGTAACTATAGAACACCCCCCAAGAGTATATAATTAGACTCGTCAAACTGAAAGTGTTCACCCTAAGTCAGACGGCTAGTAAAATTTTAGCAAAATTCACTGGCGATTAAAAATGAATCTAGATGAAGGTGACACACAGAACCCTCTTCTTGCGTCGATGCCTAAAAGATTCCTCTCCTTTGTTGTAGCACTGATCCATAGCCGTACTAGTCAACTCAATGCAGGAGTCTGCATGTCACTACTTGTTCATTAAAGAACCATCTATTGATTATGGTAACCCTAGACTATAGATCTAGTTCCGTATTCTTCCCCTTGAGCCATTTTGATTCCAATGTTTGTTGTTCTATTGTGATTAGGGTTTCACCAAAGGATTTCCATTTTCTTGTTTCTCAATCATTAGATTTTATAACCCCTAATTCCATTATTGGCTCCAAATTAAATTTCCCACACCCTCTCTCATGTATGGACAGCCTCACAAGACCCCTCATCGTATCACTGAATTCTGAGAATCATAATTTTGGTGACTATAGAGTGTTTTGGCTATTGTCGAGTTTCCTCACAAAATTGCATTGAGTACCTAGACTTTCAAGGTTTTTGGCGACCGCTGAGATCAAAATCTCAAAAACTACCTAGATTTGTGGTGTAGTTCATATTTCTCAATGACTTCCATGAATTATTAACTTGACCTATTAAATTCTCAGCGATCGGTGGGAAGATATTTTCCATCTACCAATTGCTTTATTTACCTCTTTCCAACCCTCCAACCCTATTTTAGTTAGTTGATTGCAACTGACCCCTCTTTATTGATAAAGAAAATGTTATAAGTCAAGTAGAATTGCATGATCAACCTCAAACTTGTTGAACAAGAAGGTCTCATCCCTGGCTGGGATAGAGGAAGCAATAGAGATCATTAACAAGGTCTTAAACGCATATCCAAACATTCCATAGGAGAAGAGAGTACTAATGCAACTTCTGAAAGAACATTATGATCTCCTAGTAGGGAATGAATCACTAGAGTCAGACGAGGAGTCACATCAAAATGAGGCAACAAACACATCTAAATATGTTCCTTCTGAGGAACAAACAAAGGCCAAAGGGAAGCAGAAGGTGACAGGAACAACTCAAGATGCCCCAACATATAAGAAGAAGAGGGTAGTTGTGAAAACCAAACCATAGACGAGAGAGGAAATATCATCAAATACACCAAAAAAACAACTAGAGAGGCACAAAGGTCAATTGGTGACAGCCAAAAACAATTGTAGGTAATGCTACAGCCTAGAAACAAGGAACACCAAGCCTTGTTTGAAATGTTCATGAAGACAAAAACTTTCAAACAAATTTGGTACATGGACAAATACGACTTCAGACAATTGGGTCTAAACAAACAAGTCATAGTATTCTTGAAGGGAGAAAATCTACACTTCATTTTAATCGAATTTTAACGCTCCTACACCAACCTCAATGAAGAATTTATGTCATCAATGATCAAGGTGCCCCTTGAAGATAGAGAGAAAATTGATTTGGGAAGGGAATTCAATTGTAGGTCCGCATGAAGGGAAAGGACTTCATTCTAATAGAAATTATACTAAATGCAATATTCATGGAAACAAAAGAAACAAGCCAGAGAAAACATGGTAGTTGGGTACAACAAAGAAGGTATAGGATTCAGTAGCCATACAACCTAGGAGAGACTGATAGGAGAGCCAAAGGATAGACAAGGGACCTCAAAGGAGCCCTCTTGCTTTATTAGAGTGATCCAGAAGATCATTGACAACACTATGTATACAAGATCTGAAACTAGAAACATATCCAAAGTAGATCTCTTCCTGATCTGGTCCATGCTAGAAAAAAGACCAATAAACATCGGGAGACTACTGATTGACAAACTATCCATAGTCACTGGCCCAGATGGAATAAAAGAATTTTTTATTGGGGGGGGGGGCAAATAACATCGACCATGTTCTATTGCCTTGACTTGGAAGAAATAAAGAAGTATGAGACAGCAAAAGGGAATAGCTTGATCGATATCATATACCTCATTGCAGCTAGGGTCATAACACAGAAGGGAGAGAAATACTATTATATGAAACCTAAATCAAACATTCTACTCCCCTTCCCATAAATGAGCCACTACGATTCTCATAAGTTGATCATCTCCAAAGATAATATCAATAAAATGTTATCAAGTATAATTAAAAGACATGTAGATGCACCCACACCTCTAGTCGAACTACCAGAATCAGAACAAGAGAAGGTGGCAAAACTAGAAAAAAGAGAAAATCTACCAGTTAAGGTCCACAAGGTGGTCTCAAAAGCACCAACATCACCATCATACTATTTGGGTCAGTGCTTTATCTGGATGCATCTACATTACCGCTTCCCATATTTGTTCATCAGTAAAATTTCTTTCAAGGAATTCCTATCTACTCACATCAATGTTCCTTGTAGCCCTATAGTAGCCTCCTCAAAAGTAGTGGGGGAACGTGGTATGAAATATCTCTTAAAAAATCCAACACCACCTTCTGAACATCCTTCTCTTCTATTTTCCATACTCCCTCAATATTCTTCCATACCAAAATTTGATTTCTTTGTATTCTTCTAGAAGCCTTGAGGTTAAAATATGTAGTGGCATTGTCTCATTTATTTGACCTTGGATTCTAGACACCAATATGATTATTCATGTTAATGTCAATATTTTAGTTCCTTTGCCTTCTATTTGCACTTCTAGAAATTGCCATGTCACTCTGAACTCCTTCTCTACCTCTCTTATTTTCTTTTTAGCATCCCCAAAAGTATCTTCCACCCAATTTTTAGTATGGATTCACTAAAGTGCATTGACCCCTTTAGTTTCCTCCCAAGTTTTCTTTATTGTACAATATATCGTGATTCAGTCACTCACAAAGGTTCAAAAGTAAAAAATCTTTGTTTCTTCTTTGTTTCCCTATTAAGTTTATTGTATCAATAATAGGTGCATGATCTGGAAAACAATTACATGCTCTAAAAGCATTACACCATTCCACGTAGGCTAAAGATTTATCCAACCTTCCTTGTACAAATCTTAATGGTGTTACACCAATATGATTCTTCCTTCTAATGCCAATATTGTAGTTCCTTCGCCTTCTCTTTGAACCTCTGTAAATTATCATGTCACTCTGAACTCCTTTTGTACCTATCAAATTTTATTTTTAGTATCCCCAAAAGTATCTTCCATCCATTTGTTCAGTATGTCTCCATTAAAGTGTGTTGACCCTTTTAGTTTCCTCTTATTATTATGTACATTGTGGTTCAATCACCCACATAGGTTCAAAAGTAAAAAAATCTTTATTTCTTCCTTTTTCCCTCTTAATTTTTTTGCATTAATAGAAGCAAGACTTTACATGCCCTGAAAGTATTACGCCACTCCATGTAGGCTAAATCTCTATCCAGTCATCCCTGTACAAATCTTAATGGCATATTCCCTCTTTTCCACATGAAGGAAGCTCTGGTAAACACCAAATCAATTAGATGACAATCATCAATAGATACAGTGCAATCTTGCATGAATCCTTCTGGTTTAGGTGGAACCCCATATTTCTCATTATGAGATACAATTTCATTAAAATAGCTAAAACAAATAACAGGTAGCTCCATCAATCTTTTAACTAGCACATTATATCCCAGGACTTATGCTTTTTTTGTTGGTCAGTCTATCCACAAAATCCTATCACTTTGCACCAAAGATTTGATCCATCTTTGTTGACCTTACATTCCACACATTGTTGAGAGGAATTGTTTACATCCAAGTCAATGTTTTTGGACTACAGAACCAAGACTCCAACTTTCCTGCACTTGATAGAAAAATTCATTTAACAAAAGTCACACTTCCACTTTAGTGCTACCAATAAATTTCCACCATCATGATTTCCATAAAAAACCATATTTGGGCTCTCTCTAACACTAAGTCTAGAAAGAAACTACTATGTTAGGTAGCCATTGTCCCGACAATCCCATTATCTTCATAGGGTTGGTCAACACCAACCACAACTACTTTGAGAGTTTCTCCCATTCTTATGAAATGATTCCCTTACTTCCCCTCATTCTTGTATTTTTATTTATCTATAATAAGACCTTCCTCATCCAACTCCATATATGTGGCTTCCTCCCATCTGCTCCATTTACATACATCCTCCTCTAAAATCATTGTTCATGCGTTGATATAGCTTATTTTAATCAAAATCAATCACACACTACAATAATTTAGATCAATAACTTTTGACACAAACCAGTTAAAGTTGTTGAAACATTATATAACCAACATGGTCTGCTGATCAAAATATGAATTAATGACTTTATGTTTTTGATTCAAACATAGATCCAAAAAACATTTAAGTGGTCATCTTGCAGTTTGACCCATTGGAACTACAATTGATTCATTCACTATAAGATGTGCACCAGTTGGTCATTCTAAGGACCCAATCTTTTGATTGGATATAAAAAAGTTCTTACCAACTTGATATTAAATGTCTGAGGAAAATAATTAAAGTGCATGGATAAAAAACATAATCATAAAACCATTTCTCCACCCATAAAAATGTGAAACACAAATCATTTCAACATTTAATTTAAAAATTTACAATAAACTGATGATTTTATAATCGGATTATAGATATTATCTTTTGTGCATGTACCATTCCTTTCCATTTGTAATAATAAATATATGCAAGGGTCAACATGAATTAATATATTTAGTAACTTTTCCAAAAGTAGAATAAGTATAAAAACAAATTATATGATTGGAAAGTAATAAAAGTGTTATTTTGGTTGACACATATTCATTTAGTACAAACTTGACCTTTTTAAGTAATCAAAGTTGAACTTAGAGAGAATATAATAAATGTAAATGTTCAATTAGCTTGGCATCCCTATATTCATATATTCATCAATATGCATTCTTTTGAAATGCCTAAATCATGTTCAATTTATGTGTTCCAACTAGCATATAATATTTTTTTACTATACTAAAAGTATGTTAATTGTATAATGCACAAGTTTAATGAAAGGAATTAGTCAAACTAAACCTACATAAGCTAATAAAAGTAACATGTATGAAGAAGGTAGGACAATCAAAAGGCACATTTAAGCGAACCCAATCTGATTGACCATGTGGTCTTAATTAGGACTTTAACATTGTACCTAGTTCAAAGAACCTAATCGAAACATTAATGTGTCATCTGTGAGAACCCTAATCTTTGGGATATATATATAAATATAGTAAAAATCCAAGAGTTTCATTTTGGGATCCAACATACACCTAATTTTATAAATATCAGAATAAAGGAATGAACATGATAATTAATTATCAAGACCATGAACTTGGTTGAGTTTCCTAGTTTAACATCATATTTTTTATACTCTAAACTTGGTTGAGTTTCCTAGTTTAACATATTATTTTTTATACTCTGAGAAAGTAATGTGCCTTTTGACTTATTCTGGGGAGACCAAAATCATGTTTTTATTAATAACTTGAATTTGAAGATATAGTATTCTTTATGATTACTTGTACACCAATATGAGAAACCAAAGATTTAATCAACAATTTATTCAATTGGAATATATTTTTGAATTATCTTGCTTAATAAGTTGAAACCTTTTGTAAAATCCTTCATACGCATACCTAGATATGATCCAAATTTCATTCATATGGTCACTCCTATGGTTCATTACAAAGTTTCAAATAACAATCCTAAATACCTTCTTTGCTTCCTTATATTCCCTTTTGCTGACCCTTTTATAGTAGTCGTTATATAAGGGATCTATGAGAGACCACTAACCTTGATTCGAAGGTTAAACATTCTTAATCATTATAATTAAGAGATCAAAATCTTAATTAAACCTTTTGAGGTGTTTTGATATCTTATGACAAGCTCAAGTTCCAAGTTTGGTCTAGTTTGAACACTATTTGTGCAAGTTATGCAATTTATGTACATTTTGGAAATTTTCTATAAATTACACACATGGGATGTTTTCTTTAAAATTTGGCATATGCATTGTGTTCCATAGGTGTTTTCTTATCATTCTTGAGCCTTTTAAGTCATTGGGCGCTCAATGGTACCTTGGTTTGGTGGAATTACCCTTCTAGGGTTGATCTAGGTTTTACCCCCGCATGGATGAGCCACATTCAAGGCCAACGGTTCCACTGGTTTGGTCAAAAAACGGTAGTCATCAACCGATGTGACAACATGTTGTCATCCTAGAAGGGTCCTAAGTCGATGGTTTTTGATGGTTTGGTTCACTTGAACTGATGGTTCACTTATAGGGTGATTAAATAATGGTTCAACCATCTATTGACCTAGACATGAACAAACAATGGTCACCACGCCTCAACAGTTGGTGGTGGACCTGGGAGGTCATTATCCAGTTGTCCAGCTGACCAAAACATCCATTGGATCTGCTTCTTGCATGTCCATGAAAGCTTTAGGCCATGGGGACATAGAGAGCTGCTTAGACACGTCATGCTTCTTTTCTTCCATATCCTCCAGTTTTATATACCGATCCTTAAACTCCCAAACAAAACTTTTGGTCTCTATCACTTATCTATTTCTTCGAACTTCGTCTTTTCTATATTTTTTGGTGGATGAGCTGCCCAAGGTTGAAGAAGGTGAACGACCTTCTTGATGGAGCAAGTAAAGCTTATATCTACCCATTTCTAGGGTTTGCAAAGCTACCTTAAGGTGTTTTTGACCAAAAGGAGTATGTTTATCATTCTCCTTTCTTGTTTTTCCTCTTTTAATTTATATAATGGTTACATTAGTTCAACATATGATGGAGAAAAATGATTGTAGTGCTAACCCCATCAACCGATGGCGGTCCAATAGACCACTACTGATGGTGGATTTAGGTTTCCTATGTTGCTTCATTTAAAGCTCTAAACCTATGGGTTCTTATTTCAAATTATTCATGGGTTAAACCTACACCCCAATTGATAATCTTGAAAGATGAATTTGATCCAATGGTTGATATTGGATGCTTCAACATCTAATGGTCAGAAATGAAGCCTATAGTATAAAATGTGAGTTCTAAAAAATTGAATTTGATGACTTCCCCTAAGTGATCAACCTAAAAAGCTTGATTAGTGATAACTAATGTCATGCTTTAAATATACAACCGATGACGGGTTTTGTCCCTAAAACCGATGGTACCCTTTATGTTATTAAACAAGGGATGTTTAGGGATAGATGGTGACTCTTTCTAGTATACAATTCAATGGATCTATTGGTGGTTTGTTTAAGGTGTTTACTCATGTAAACAACCAATGGCTTTACCTTCTCAATAATGTAATGGTTCTGGTTTGATGCTATGATATGATGATATGGTTTGAACGATGTTGAAACCAATGGAGGTTTGTCCCTATATATGTAAGTCTTACATTTGTCCTCATATGAATAGAAATGATAATTACCATAATGAGTTAGTGGGTAACCCTAATGAAGTATATCTTGTTATACCTAGCCTTAATATAACCCAATGATGGTAAGTGGTTATGAATAATCCTTGAATGATGAATAAAATCATGGTGTACTCTCTCATTGTGGTTGAACCCTAGTATGTTATAACATGATGGCTACACCTTGAGTTATGAGTGGATCCATACTTAAGGATGGTATGTAATATGGTGGTGACGCATCACCTTATGTATCTACGATCCAATGGGGATTCCATAAGTAGGGTTTGAATATGAATGTTCATTTATAACAATCAAAGTAACTTATGTTGTTGAAACTAACCCTAATGTTAATAGATGATTGTAGTTAGTCATGCTAGCCTTCCTTGAATGATTAATATAATGATGGAATATCCTTCCTAATGATTGATTCCAACTCTAATGTTTTAACTAGTTCTCATCATAGCTTTATGATTTATTCTTTCTTATGCTAAAGTTATACATTATCGGTGTGATGATGGCCAATCATATAGCTTCCTTATATGTTGATATAATAAAGGAATTCTCTTAATGATAAGATAACCCTACAATATTATCATTTAAACATCTTTTGGTTTTTAATGCAATATCATGATGAGCCAATGAGTTACATGTGTGTTGATGTTTGTTGAGCCTTATAATAAGGCACGAAAATGTAATGATGAACATGCAAGGAATGATATGATGGTCTTTATGACCTTTGTGCATGGTTGAACCCCAAATGAATTGTAATCCTCTTATGATGACAGTGGTTGATACCCGATGATGTTGTGATAAGGATTTATATCATGTGATAGTGTGGTGACAACTTAGTCTCATGAAAGGCAACGAATAGTACCATGTGATGATGATGTCATAACAAGTATAGTCTATTGATTGGCATATGTCACGGGTTAACAACCTAACTCCACTGTACACCTCAGGCGCCAACGTAAGGCGTATAATAGAGTTAAAGTTGCCCATCACTGAGTGGATCAAACACATGAATATATAAATGCACCGAATAAAAAGCTTCCATACATAAACCAAATTGTTCATTACATAGGGGCCCGAAGGCATAGGAGTGCTATAGAAGAAACTTAATACATGAGAAACTAATTACAGAAGAAAAGAACATAAACTAAGAGTCCCATTTAGCTTTAGCATCCCCATGATAGATCTGATTTTTGTGAGCCAGCATATAGAGTAGCAACATCATCTTCCTTTCATCATAAGAATCATAAGCAGAAGGTTCCTATAAAACATATGCAATTGGTACGCGTCAGTACAATATATAAATATATTGTACTGAGTATGCCTCCGCATCATTTAATTTAACTCTCATCATATCTTGGCAATAACATTAAAAGTAACTTGGCAGTAATAAGCAATATGGAAAAATCATGCTTGAACAAAAGTAAGTTTATTAACAACAGAGAACACATATCTTTTAAGCAAATTTTCCATTATATCGTCCATGCATTACTACCAAAGCGTTGAATGCATTAAAACCTTTATGATCACTACCAAAGAGTTGGATCATATGTACAATGTGACCACTACCGAAGATTTAGGCCCAAGCACACTACCAAAGAGTTGGTGCTACCATATGTACAATGTGACCACTACCAAAGAGTTGGGTCACCTCCAAGCACACTCCCAAGGAGTTGGTGCTTTCCATATAATGGACAGAAATATATTATGTTTTCATTTTGCAATATATATATATAAAGCACACATCATCAAAGTTGGATACTCATATAGTTCTATTTCAAACAATACCATATGCCAAGTTCTTACACTATTTTACAACCATACATTATTATAGGCCAAGTGAGAGTTAATGGCGTACCTTCTACTCAGAAGTGGGGAGTCCTGAGATGCTCCTCACTGGTACCTCTAATTTCCTAAAATTATTGGAGATTTGGTATTTATTAGATATATTGTTCAAATTACCCTTATTTTAAAGAGTATATAAAAAGGCCCTTTTAAAGCTTTGGAGTGATGAGAGTTAAGTACGAATCTTAGAGTATGGATTTGAGTCCAAGATTATTATTGTCACATTAGAGTAGGTTCATAAAGTCAGAATCATGGTCTATAGATCATATTAATTAATTATGCACATTTTGGTAGGTCAAGATAGGGAAAGGAGTGATAAATAGGTTTTATTGATAATTGAGCCATAATAAAAGGATCTTATCATTCCATGATAATATAGATGCAAAAAGATGATGATCACAGGTTTTTTGGTGATTTAAACAGGTTCGAGTATTTTCCAAATAATTAATCAAGATATAGACAAAAATAAACGTGAGTAATTATTCGGGTCATACTCAGGGTCCAAAGATGCCAAATTCATGATCCTTGCATTTTTCTAATCAAAATGGAGTATTTATTCGTATTTTTCTGACACTCCTATTATTTTTAATGAATTTCCCAAGATTAGGTTATATACTGAAATTTGAGTTCATAAACGAAAACTAGAAAAAGCATGGACCGTTGGATGACCAGATCCAACGGTCGAGAGCTTGCGCGCATAGATTACAAGAGATTTAGAATAGATGAGGTGGATAACAGACGGCTTACTTGGCGGGTTTTGGTTTGTCCACTTGTACACACGTGGAGGGCTGCTACTGGTCTAGCTAAGCTCGAGCGGGTCCTTCTCTTCTTGCTCTGCGCTGCAACGCAGGTTGCCAGGTCCAACTCCGGCGAGCCTGTGCGATGGTTGTGCTTGTCCTTGTACGAGAATGAAGCTGGGATCACCTTCGCGAGGGAGATCCAAGCTCAGGCGGCTAGCGTGCAAGTCGTAGCTCCCCGCGAGACACTGGGTCGGCTAGAAGTCTGGTGAGTAGCACAGTTCGCGGCGGAGGGAGGAGATAAAGGGAGAAGCAGGTGATTTCAAGGTGGTTCAGGGAGCCGCAGAGGTGGGTGAAGGTGCCCCGAGGCTGGTTGGTGGGTTGATTCGAGGCAAGGAGGTAGGGAGCAGCTTGCCCAGCAGCTCGACGGTGGCGAGGTGGAAAGCTTGAGCTCAGGGGAAAGGGATGCTTGTTCCATGTGAGTTGAACCTTGAGGGATGTCAAAGGGAGGTCGGGGAAGGAAATGGTGTGCTTAAATAGATGTGGGGGTGCGTGAATCGCAAACACCCAATTGGGCTCCGCGGTGGTTGGAGAACAGGTCACCCGACGAGGTCATGGAGAGGGGTGTAGTCCTCTCCGGGGGTCTTGTGTGGGGTCGTCGGGTTCGTGGAGGTGAGGTGGAGGCAATGCCTCGGTTGGTTGCTCACGAAGCGGCGTGGAGTGGCGAGGAGTGGTCCGCCCTTGCGCGAGGTGGCTGTAGCCACGTCCTCGCGGGTCAAACGGAGGTAGGGGACGATTTGGTGGCCGTCTGATCCACCCAAGATCTGTGGACGCGCCATCTGATGGTCGCGGTTGCTCGAGAGAGGCGACCCGCGGATCGCTGACGTCAGCGCCGCGTGACCAAGGAGAGAAAAAGGAAAACTAAGGTTAAATGAATGATATCGTGACAAATAATAGATGAACCTTAGCCAAAACTTGTAAACATCATAGAGGGAGCTAGGAATGTCCAAATGACATGAAATTTGGACCATAGCTTCAGCATAGCATACCCCACATGTTGGTAAAGTTTGGGTTCGAATTAGGGTTTTGAAATAGATTAAAGATTAAAGGAACCAAGTATAAAAGAAATTAGAAAACTCACTTTATCACATCCTACTCACCTTAAAAGAAATTTTGTCCTCAAAATTAAACTGGTTGAAAGAGGTGAGGAAAACGTTGCTCCATATCTGCTCGTAGCTCCCAGGTAGCATCTTCTGCACCGTGATGGTTCCACTATACCTTCACCATCGAGATCTGCTTGTTTCTGAGCTCCTTGACCCAAGAGTCGAGAATCTTTGTAGGTTGTTCTAGATAAGAGAGATTTTCCCACAACTCAAGCGGCTTGTGGTTCAGCACATGACTATCATCCTTCACATACTGCTTCAAGTTGGATACATGAAAGACATTGTGCATCATGTTGTACTGCAGAGGAAGAGCAAGCCGATAAGCACATTCACCAATGCGCTCCAGAACTTCAAAAGGACCCACATATCTCAGACTAAGCTTCCCCTTGTTCTTGGCTATGGCACGGATAGGACTGATCTTCAAGAATACATAGTCACCATCATTAAACTGTCTGTCAGACCTGTTTGCATCTGCATATGACTTCTGACGATCCTGGGACCGTTTCAACCTCTACTTGATCAAGGACACCTTATCAGCATATAGCTGTAACTCCTCGGACTTTAGCATCTTCCTTTCTCTGACTTCATCCCAATGGAGAGGGGATCTACATGGCCTACCATAGAGAGCTTCATAGGGTGGCATATCAATACTAGATTGATAGCTATTATTGTAAGCGAACTCTGCTAATGGAAGGTAGTAATCCCACGATCCTCCCCAATCTAAGACACATGCTCTGAGAAGATCTTCTAAGATTTGGATAGTACGTTCTGACTGGCCATCAGTTTGGGGATGATATGCTGTGCTGAAATTCAACTGTGTACCCAGCTCATTCTGCACCTGCTTCCATAAATGTGATGTGAACTTTGGATCTCGATCTGAAACTATAGATATTGGTACTCCATGCAGCCGTACGATCTCCTTTATATACAACTCAGCAAGCTCAGGAACCTTGGTCGTAGTCCGCATAGGTAAGAAATGTGTAGACTTGGTCAACCGGTCTACTATGACCCAAACCGCATCATGACCCTTCCTGGTCCTGGGTAGTCCCACCACGAAATCCATTGTGATATTTTCCCATTTCCATTCGGGAATTGGTAAGGGTTGCAACATACCACCAGGACGTTGGTGCTCGGCCTTAATCTGCTGGCAAGTGAGACACTTAGAGATAAACTCAGCGATATCATTCTTCATACCCCTCCACGAAAAGTGTCTCTGCAGGTCCTTATACATCTTAGTAGATCCAGGATGTATGGAATACTTAGACCCATGTGCCTCTTACATGATATGCTTCTTAATCTCTGACTCTTTAGGTACCCACATCCTATGCTTGTACCTTAGTCCACCGTCCATACCAACAGATAGATGTGTCTGGGGATTAACCACGAGAGCTGTCATCTCCTCCAAGCTAGGGTTGTTCTTTTGAGATATCAGGAGTTCAGAAATAAGACTAGGAATAATATTGATATTCGCCAAAATAATAGGGCTAGATTCTTCTTGAGATGACCCAGAAGATGAAGGTTCCAGATGCATTGATGCACAAATCGACTTCTTACGACTAAGAGCATCAGCTACAACATTGGCTTTTCCTAGATGATATGCAAATGTGAAATCATAATCTTTGAGATACTCCAACCATATTCTCTATCAAAGATTGAGGTCCTTCTGAGTCAAGAGGTATTTGAGACTTTTATGGTCTGTGAATATATCAAAAGTAGCACCATACAGATAATGTCTCCAGATTTTGAGAGCATAGACAGTGGCAGCTAATTCCAAATCATGAGTTGGGTAATTGACCTCATTAGGTTTCAATTGTCTAGAGGCATAGGCAACAACTTTACCATCTTGCATGAGGACACAACCCAGACCCATTTTAGAAGCATCAGAATATATTACAAAGCCATCATTCCCAGAGGGTAGGGTCAAAACAGGAGCAGAAGTCAAGAGAGATTTCAATTCTTAGAAACTAGCCTCACACTCAGGAGTCCAAACGAATTTGACATCTTTTCTGGTAAGTTTAGTCATGGGTAGGGCTATTTTACTGAAATTAAGGATGAAACGACGGTAATAGCCGGCTAGGCCAAGGAAGCTATGAATTTCAGAAGCATTGGTAGGGGCTTTCCAATCAAGGACAACTAGAACTTTGGCAGGGTCAACAAAAATTTTCCCACCTGAAATGGCATGGCCAAGAAACATGACTTGGTCAATCCAAAACTCACATTTAGATAATTTAGCATACAATTTCTGGGCTCTCAAAACATCAAGGACTTTCTGGAGATGTTCACGATGTTGGTCAACAGAATTTGAATATATAAGAATGTCATCAATGAAGACCACAACAAAGTTGTCAAGGAATGGCTGGAAAACAGTATTCATCAGATTCATAAACACTCCAGGAGCATTAGTCAAGCCAAATGGCATCACCATGAATTCATAATGTCCATATCGAGTTCTGAAAGTTGTCTTTGGAATATCACAATCTTTTACTCGTAATTGATGATAACCTGATCTAAGGTCAATCTTGGAGAACACAGTGGCAGTACGAAGCTGATCAAATAAGTCATCAATTCTTGGGAGGGGATATTTATTTTTAATGGTGGCTTGGTTGATCATGCGATAATCAATACACATTCACATTGACCCATCTTTCTTTTTAACAAAAAGAATGGGAGCACCCCAAGGAGAAGTACTAGAATGGATGAAGCCTTTATCAAGAAGTTCCTCTAGTTTTTTCTTGAGCTCTGCAAGCTCGGCAGGTGCCATCCTATAAGGTGCCTTAGAGACTGGTGCGGTGCCCGGTGCTAACTCAATTGAGAACTCAATCTCACGATCTGGAGGCAACCCTGGAAGCTCCTCAGGAAAAATGTCTGGGTAATCTCTCACCACATCCAAGCTCTCTATAGGTCTCACCTTAGGATCAGGCACAGATATAACATCAAGATAGGCTCTACATCCTTTGGCTATCAAAGTTTCAGCTTTAAGAGAAGAAATAATCATATTTCGGTTTATTTCTTTTCTCCCGGAAATAGTTAAAGGTTTAGAATTGGGCGCACAAAAGACTACTTTCTTGCCTCGGAAATCAAGCATAACAAGTTAGAAAAGAGCCAATACATCCCCAAAATTAGATCGAAATCTTCCATATCAAGAAGAATGAAAGCAGATTGAAATTTATGACCACCAAAAGAAAAATGCAAGGCTTTGGTTTTATGAAGAGAAGTATAAATTTTGCCACTGGGAGTTGTCACATCCAAGATATAACCTAGATCATTGATCTCTAGCTTGAGCATGGAAGCAAGATTTCTAGATATGAAGGTATGTGTTGATCCTGAATCAAATAGGGCCACAATAGGATGATCTTGGAGACATATCATACCTACATTATGATTTTTTTTAATATGAGATCATGGTTTTCAAAGATTTATCACAACAAAGAATTATTAACATTATTACCTTCAATCAGACGGTTGTCATTGGCTTTAGCTTCCTCTGCATCAATTGCAAAGACTCGGCCCTGACGATGTTCTGGCTGAGCCTGAGCTATAGGGACAGCTGGCTGAGCAGGTGGAGCTCCAGGCGGATGTAATGGGGCAGGATGGTTCTGAGGTGCCCCCGGGACCAGAATTGGGCAATTGAACTTCATGTGCCCCTCCTTCTTGCAATAGAAACATATTGGCTTTTCAAACTTACATTTTCCAGGATGAAACCCACCACAGATTTTGCATTTGGATCGCCCGTATGATCCACCTTGCCCTCGGCCTCCTCAGTTTGGTCCTCCTCGGTATGATTGACCCCTATGGTGATTTCCTCCTCCTCTTCCCATGCCATGGCTGTTAGGCTTCTTCTTATCATTCTCCTTCGCCTTGCCCTTGGTGACTGATGCATCGGTTAGACCTAGGTATCCCAAGCTTGGTGTTTTGCTCTTCCCTAAGGTTCTTTCTTGGGTAAGGGCATTGTTGATGGCAGCCTCAAAGGTAGGATGGGTGGAGGTGCAAAGGTGAACTTTGATTTCTTGGTTAAGGCCATCTATGAAGTGTTCAATCTTTTCAACTTCATCAAGGTTGCGAGCATGACACTCTAGGAGTCTAAAGGCCATAACATAGTCAGCAACAGATAGGTTTCCTTGGGTGAGGTTATTGAACTGTTTCTTCTTCTCCTTCCTAGCTGATATGGGCATGAAACGGTTGGTAAAGATCCCCTTAAACTCCTCCCAACCTATGGGGGCATCTGGAAGTGCTCGTGTATGGTAATAATTTTCCCACCACAACTTCGCGGACCCCCTAAGTTGGTAGGTAGCAAAGGTGACCTTATCTTCCTCAGGACACTTAAGGGCTCTAAAGGCATTTTCAACAGATAGGATCCATGCATCAGCTTTATCTAGGACTTCACCTAAGTCTTCTCCATGAAAGGTTTCAGGTTTGAGTTTAAGGAAGTCACTAATGGTGGTTTCATGGTTGGTCCTAGAGGATGAGGCACTATTGCTGGTTTCTTGTAGGGCTAGGGCATGCATGCATTCCAACATCACCTTCTTTTGTTCTTCCCAATTGCCTACAGCCTTGGTCTTACTAGGGCATGATTGAGATTCATCACCAGAGTCATTGTTAGATCTTGTTCTCTTGGACCTAGTTTTTGGAGGCATCTGCAAGTTCATATAAAAGATAGTTTAGAGATTTATTTGAGATAGATCATAATACAACCAATAAAGATTTAGCAATCATGGCATGTATTTTTCCAAATTTTCATGTCTTTTAGTTGTTCCCATTTCTCCTAATTACACTACAGGAAACTATAACAATAACGATGGAAAATGTCTGTCGTAATTGGGAAAAAATCGGTCGTTATATCTATTAAGGATGGAAAAAATTAGTCGTCGTGTGTCGTCGTTATTGGTCTTGTCGTTATTACCTGTGACGACAAAAAAATTCATTCCATCATTAATATCAACAACGACAGAAAATTGATGTTATCGCTAATGGATATAACGTCAACTTAAACTGGTTGTCATAGTTGGTAATCACAACAACATATTTCCATCGTAAATAAAAATAATGACAATTTTATAAATACTCTCATCAAGGTTTATTGGGACGTAAAAATTCCGTCGTAAATATTTATAACAATACATAATATTTTTTTATAATTTAGAAAATTGATGTATGATATATTATATAACATTATTTCTTAAAAATATCCATCTAATGTACACAATTGAACAAATCATGAAAAATTGACAAACTCTTTCCTTTATTGTATTGAACAAAATGTTGATGTACATAGTGGAGGACGTGAGCCTTTACCACCTTGAACAAATTACCAAATACAATATAAAAATGAACTTCATTTGTTACTATACAACTATAGATTATGTCCATATCCAAACTCTAAAGCCTAGGTTGCACCCTGTGCGCAAGTAGAGCAATGAATGTACATTTTTGAAGTTCGTATTTTGTGGAACAGAGTGATGAAGGCAGGACATGGGACAACTATGTTTTCCATCTCCTTGACTATGAGATTATCATAAGTTATAAGATGAAGGATGATTGTGGACAACTTTGATATAACTTCCATGTATTTCTTAGAATAAAAAATCTTTAGATGAACATCCTCTTGTGCAACCTGCAATTTACAAAATCATGACAATATATTAAATAACGCAAAAGACTAAACTTCAAGCATATAAAATATGGCTAAACACTCAGGACAATAAGGATTTATTTGACTAATAAGTATGTAATTTTATAATGTCAAAGAAAAGACTATTATGTTTAGAATAACATCTCCTATAAGGGGATGTTTTGTTAGCCGTATTCAGTAGAATTGGGCCATATCTGTTAATCCAGCGACCAAAAAATTGAGTTTGGTTTCGTGGAGCAGGAAAAATGAATAATACAGTAGTTTTCAGTTATACAATAGTTGTTGGAGTTTTTTTTCATTTTAGATTGGTGGGATGTTGCCATCCAACATGGTGTGCCCTATTTCTTCTAATGTTGTAGCTCGGAATGGAAAGACATGTGACCTGGTTGTACAATTTATGTTGAACAACATCTGAAATAAACATAAAGTTTGTATTTTTGAAATTTATAGAATCCCAGAGTTTTTCATTGCTGCATTAAACTAATTCATAAATCTTGTTAAATCATGATAAACAACTTTTTCCTAAGTTTAATGAAACATGGTTGAATACCCAATATATTAAGTAGGATGATTGACTCAGAAAAAATCTTAACAAAATAAAAACCAGTCATTTTAATTGTTCAACTACTGCTCCACTTGCCATGCATCTACACGAAATTCAAGTTGGGGTGCTTCTACAGGAAAGACACTTAAAGTTATAGTGATATATCTCCATAAGAATATGAAACCATAGAAAATAAGTAACAAAGTATATTAGTGCAAATAAGCATAAGATACCTGCAACGAAGTAAGATTCACAATGCAATTAGACAAATTGATTGGCAAAATGATTGGGATATAATAGATACCCTCATTTCCTGCCACCATTCCCTCTATCCGCATTAATTATGAATCTCTCCTTTCTAAAGTCGATTAAAAATGTGAGAACGCTCCTTGGTTTCATTTTTATTTTGTCTAAATACAACAGCTAAGCTTGAGAAATGCCAATTGCTCAGCCACTTGGAGAGCCTTCCCCCTAACCAGTCTACTCTAATTGTGAGTCACCTCTTCTTTCTGAATGAGATTGAAAACTTAAGAACGTTTCTTGGTGTCATTTTTATTTTATTTAAATACATAAGAAGATCGAGCTCTAGAAATGTTAGTTGGGGTTCCACTTGGAGAGCTTTCACCAAACACCAGTCTACTCTAGTGGGCTGCATTAAAAGTATTTCACTAAAAAAATGCCATTTCGTTGAGGACTGGAAAATGGCTTGCTAATGAAGGGATTTTATCATTAGGATCTCTGAGGTAAATCCCTCATGTCCTTATAGACTTGGAGAAAGAAAGTGTAGCACACAACGGTGCCTAGGACTTAGACTTTCTCCATAATTACTTAAGTAATCAACCAGTGACCAGTATATTGGACACAGAACCTCCTGGCCCCTACTTGGGTGAAGATCAATGGATGGAAGAACATAACACTAACATTAACAGGTTGGAAAGTTAACTATTATAGATCAAAAAAGAGCAGATAATAACTATGAAAATAGTACATAATGCACAAAGGAAGAGAGGTCTTATCACCTTATACTTATGGGATCGATACCCTACAGAACGGTCTTTAATGCTTGCCTTCACCATGAAGCAATAATGCCTTATAAAGTGCTCTTCGCTGGCTGCTCCTCTTCATAGTCGATCCTGAGATTGCCTCAAAGACACAACCTCTCCATTACAGCCTTATAAAGATGTTAACTCTAGAACTCATCTGCAGTAGAAAATCAGGAGAGAAGTCAAGAACCAATAGTCATGAGCACCTTCATCTAACAGACAGATGCATATCTGGTAGCATAAAGTATTTAGTTCAAGCTCCATTCCAAGCTATCAATCTAGAGGCTAACCTCCTCCCACCTCCTTCAAGTTGGCTGGAATAAGGGAGGTTTAGCGGGCGAGCACCCTACTCCAGCATGATTCATGTTGTCTGTCTGTCTGTCTATCCCCAGCCTCCTTCACATTTTTTGTTATCCAATGCAGTTTCCAAGTGTGAGCGGCTGGTCTTGGTTAAGGAAATGGGGCAGCCCCACAAACAGAGGAGCATCTATTTTTCTTGGTTCTCCCGCACCCAATATTTGTCTCGAGTTCAAGGTAATCAATAACCGCAAGAGCCCACAACTATTAGTTTGGACCTTGGATTTTCTAAGTTCAAATGGAAACTATGATTTGTATCTGGAATGCTCAAATCTTGTACTACTTCATATGTTTTAGTATATTCAAAATTCTGAACTTTTAAGAGCTTATTTTTTTATTATTCGCAGAGCCTTTGAGATCACAATAAACTTTCAATCTTTAAACTACTTTTAATGCCTTTTAATAGATGGCCTTGAGAGAGTCTCTCTGACTGACTGGACATTCTTCGAACATCCACCAATACAAGCCCTCATGGTGCTTTGAGGCTAGTGCAGGACATTCGAGTTGCTATTAGAGTCGGTGGATATTGAATGGCCATTAGTGTTTCGGTATAGAGAATCCTATTCCAGCAGTAATAAGAATGGCCGGCTGGATCCTATTCCAGCAGTCAATATAATAGATTAAATAAACCAAAATATAGACTACTGTCTATTGTATTTAACAATATTTTTGAATGAAAAAATGTGTACAAGTCTGAAAAACAAAATGTAGTTTGTTTTCTTTTGGTACACAATAAGTTATTTGCTTTGTTGCTGAAATTCTAGTGTTTCTCTTAAGCATAGCTCAATGAATTCTTGCTGAAACGCAAGATCTTGCATCATATTTTCTTTTTTGTCCTGTATATATGCTTTGGTCTGCTTGCATCTGAATTCATAAGAGTAAACAACCTTTATTCTTCAAAAGCTAGCATTCCAGAACTTGGCTATGAAACCAGATTGGTGTCTCTTGTTTTAAATAACATTGTTGATCTACTGGTATTGTTTTTTCAGGACTTTGACTACTGCTGGAGCTTGATTCCTGGTGGAGCTACGTCACCTACCCAAGTTCTATAACTTTATTGTTGGCTGCTCGATCAGGCTTAGGAATTAATCATCTGCTATAGTTCTGCCCAGAATTTGTAATGTTATTTTGTCGCATAAGTAGATAAATTTTGGGACATACTGTAATGGAAAACTGAGCGGAACTCTTATGTAATGAATATGCTATAATTATGGATGCAATTTTGTAATGTCATGCAGGTTGATATTTTAGATGGTTCATTTTGGATAATTATGAATTGAGTTTTGACTGCTCCAAATGGTTATTTGAGGTGTTGGACTGATCTAAAATGAAATTATATATGATTTGAACAACTTGATAATGTGCCACATTAAAAGTTAATGGTTTCACTTGTGTAATTTTCCTGGTTCACAAGACAATGTCTTTAGAATTTCCAATCCACTGTCTAACTTGTGGTTGAATGGTGTTTTAAAACAATTTCAAGTATAATTTTTTTGACTCATCATTTGAATGAGGTAAAGTGCCATGTTCATCGAATGAACAGCCAATGCTAGATTATCCATAATGCTTTCAGTTGTAAAACATAAAAGAAATTTTTTTCTGGATACAAATTTAACAGCGTTGAACACAAGATGTGACTAGAACGATAATTGATGTATTTTAATCAACAAAAAAGTGTTGATCAGATGCAAAATAGGGCGCTGGTAATCTGTAATGGCTTAAATTTAGTTCAATTCTCAATTTTAATCCAATTTGGGTTCGTTCGGGTGGGTTCGGTTTTTGTGTCCGGATTCAGGTATTTTGGGTTTGGTTGAATTCAGGTTAGTTTTGAGTTGTAGTTCGGTTTCGGGTTTAGTTCGGTTTTCAAAATTTTCGGTTCGGTTTGGGTTCGGTTTGGGTTGGAAAAAACACAACTTGATCTTTGTTAGAAATATTAATAAAGTTGAATGACAATGATGTGTTACTATGTTCCAACTTCCAAGCGCCTCCTCTAGTACTCGTCTTCTGTCAGCACCCAGCTAATCTCATCACTGCAGAGTGGGACACTAGAGGGAGCAGTGAATGTCTAGGAATACAAACAATGAATCTATGGTGTATGTCTTGTTGTACCATGCCCTAGAAACGATTGATGATGACATATGTGGGTACCACGCCCCACCAAATGATAACTAACACAAGGGAACATGAAACTGAACGAAAGGAATGGAAACAAATGAAAATAGAGTTCTACCTAGATACATCATCGTCAGTCTTCACTTGAGGAGATCAGCGCTTTGTTTTCACTAGGTCTTGCGATGCGTAAAATAGGGACAATTGCAGACCTGGCCACAACACACAATATATTTCATTAGTAACTACTCTAATAACAAGATTAGTGTGGAATCTATTACTTGTATCATATTCAGACCAAAATACTTATGTAGCCAAGGGTTGAAACTTCACTTCTAAATTTATGAAATAAATAGGAAAGGGGGAGACAATGCATTGAGGTAGAGAGGAGCTCATCACCTTATACTTATGGGATCAATACCCTAAAGAATGGTACGCCTTCATTCTCTCCTTTTCCACGAAGCACTAATGCCCTAAAGTGCGCTGACTGAGATCGTGTCAAAGACTCAAGCTCTTTAATACAGCTTTTGGGAGCCGTCCAACACCACAGAGCCTTGGATAAAGTAATTAACCAAAAATATAACCAAGCATCCAATGTTAGTTCAATATGACTACAATTATTATTTATAGAATTTCTTACTGATGTAACTAGTGGATTTACAATATAACCCATAAGTAGTTAGTTTCTTGTCAAGATAATTTATAGATATAGGAGTTAGGATGAGGAATACCTCTTCCAATAAGTAGCTTAGTTTCTTGTCAAGATAATTTAGCGATAAAATAGTTAGGACAAGCAATACATGTTCTATAAAGTAGATTAGTTTCTTGTCAAGATAATTTAGCAATATAAGAATAGGACAAGCGATACCAGTTCCAATGCATATCTGTGTGAAAATCGTGTTCCCTGTATAAAAAATAGTATATAGTTATATGGATGAGGCCATGGAGGAAATATGGCATAAATGCAAAGGTGGTTGTAATTTATGAACCTTGGATTAGAAGTAAAAGAGCACCATTAAAAATCTGGGATGTACTAATACACATAGTGTTGAGTGGTACAATATAGTTTGGCTGGATGAATCAAAAGGCGGTAATATATTTAAATACAGTTAGTTGAGAACAGATCAAGAAGAGGGTGCTATAATGTTGCTTCAACTCAGAGAAGAACACCAAACACAGCACAAATTTTTAGAACAAAATAGTTGAGACATGAAAAAGTAGCTTATACTAGCATACATATGTATGTTCTAAAACATTGAGTGTATATATAATAAATTGTTGAAAGGCAATAACAAAGAGTTTATCTTAATTGTACACAACATCAACAAAAATAGACATCAAATTATAATGTAGTAACAAATTACCATTCTCGGATAATACCTAAAGATGTCATTTTGGACGCACATTTGTTGAACGACACGTGGCCGACCTCACTTTTTTCAAGACACGCACTTGCCATTCACCTTGAGCCTTTGAATAAGCTAGCAGCAGCTATTTTTTCAGCTATATATCCTCTATTTCTGTTATTGCAGCACTAGTTTTTGGTGCTTACTACTTGATAGACTAGACAGTGTGATGTAAATGCTATAATAAAACACCTAGTATCATTAAGCATTAATTTAAAAACCCACATCTCTACCTTAACATTAAGAATATTGTCAATAGCAAGCTGCTATTATCAAGATGGATCCATGAAATGTTGACTAGTATAAAGAGGAAGTAATTAGGAAGACAAGAGGTAACTCTAAAGCCCTCTTATAATTCACCTATTGATAAAACCAATTCCAGTTGATCAATCAGACAAGACATTGATACTAGTTCAATATATATATCAAAAATATTAAAGAAAACCTCAATTAGTCGGGCTTCTTTAGAATAGAATCATCATGTGCCCTTTTTGCTAAACTTGGATCATCAGCAGAATTACTTTGAAGCTCAGAAAGATATTCCGCACTTGCCTTTGAATCGGGGACACTAGTAGACACATCAGTTGACAGAACTGAACTATTTGCCATCGTGTCTTTCTGAGGAACAACTTTGTTGACAATATCTGCTGCATCCAGTCCATTTGAAGTGGGAAAATAGTCAGCACCAGCTGATGGGCTATGTCCAAAGCTCTTTGCATCTTGTGCATGAAGTTCCTCATTTTTTACTTGAGCAAGTGTGCCATTTCCAACCACTTTTATGCTATCACATTCATTACTGCCATAAAAAGCCATGGAATTCGTAAGGACTCTACTTACATTAGCATCAGTAGGAATAAGATTAGAAGGACCATCAATTATGACTTCTTCTTTGATGTCTCCATTAGTTAGGAAGATAAATACCTTGTAAGTCTTATCTTTTGTTGAACTTCCCAGTTATGTCTGACTCCCCAATGTGAACCCTTTCTGTTTGCTTCAACTTTCCATTTTCTAGGATGAGTTGAACAATCAATCCATAGGATCAGGACACAGGGTCGATGGGGCTCAGACCTACAGCTCCTGCCTTGGAAAGGCAATGCTAGTCCATTCTTAAACTTCTTTCTGAGGTGATTGACAAGATGGAAAAAATTCAGTGAGATTATTCTTGAAAGGAGATTGTATCTCCAACCTGAAAGACAAGGACTTGTCTCTTTGGTATGTTTTCATAATGGTCTTTCATAGATATTGTTATTGGCAATACTAGAGAAGACAGCCACCTCAGGATGGAGGTTATAATGCAGATATTTTCTCCTAATGGGAAAAAATGATCATAGTCATCCTCAATACTTAGTGTAATGCCAAATATGTCATAGGTCATGAGCATAATAATCACATGCTTTTTGCAATCATACCTACCCAACTACATGTAGACAAAGCTCTTTGATGCAACTTTGCAAATCACAAGAAATTATTACCCTTAACAAATATTTACCATAATTTATATCATAATTCTTTGTGTGATGGTGAGGTTGGCTCTGCTGTTTCTTCTTTTCCTGAGATGATGGTCGTCTGCCCTGTGTGTTTGTGGTCTGTGCTTGGTTTTGGTTGGAGGCTGTGAGGGTTCTGGTTCTTCGTTTGGTTCATATTGGAGAGGCAGGCTCTGTAGCTGTTTCTTTCTCTGAGATGATGGAAGTCTTCCCTGTGATGTGGAGCTGTCTTCTCGGGATTGCTCTGTTAGGCTGCTGCAGTCTGTGCTTGCATTGGGATTGCTCTGTTAGGCTGCTGCAGTCTGTGCTTTCTTTGGTATCTGGCTGTACCCTACTCTCTTATGCATGAGAGCAAAAGGGAGGCTTGATGCTTTCTGCTAGAGTGTTCTTCTTTTCAGCTGTACCCTACTCTCTATCACATGAGAGTAAAAGGGAGGCTTGGAGGTGCTTGGTTGTCCAGTGATGGTCGAGTCCCCTCCCTTTGGGAGTCGACGCTCCCCTCTCACTGTGTTACTCATCTGGTGTGATGATGCTTTTCTCTCTATTTTTTTTGCTCCCATCCTTCTTTGTGTGATGGTGAGGCTGGCTCTGCTGCTTCTTCTTTTCCTGATACGAAGGTCGTCTGCCCTGTGTGTTTGAGGTCTGTGCTTGGATATACGGTTGGAGGCAGCGAGGGTTCTGGTTCTTCGTTTGGTTCTTAATGGAGAGGCAGGCTCTGCTGCTGTTTCTTTCTCTGAGATGATGGTTGTCTGCTTTGTGATGTGGAGGTCAGTATTTGGATGATGGTTTATGGTTGAAGTCAGTGAGGGTTCTAGTTCTTAAGTTGGTTCGGTGAGTCACCCTTTTCTGTTGTTTCTGCTATGTAGAAGTTTGGTGTGCTTTTTGCTTGGTCCTGTTGGGTAGTGGAGCTTCTTGCTCTTTGCTCCCCTCTCGTTGTTGTAGTGATGGTTGAGCTATTTGTCTCCATGATGTGCTGTGAGGGCAGTGGTGTTTGGCTGTCTTTTTGCATGTTTCATTTTTTCTGTAAGCCATGCTTGGTGGTTCAAGTTTTCTATCCTCTCTCACCTGGTTGTGATGGCGAGGCTGGTTCTGCAGCTGCTTCAGAGATGGAGGTTGTTCGTCTGCTGTGTCGAAGCTTGGAGTATCTTTAGTTGATGGTTCTGTTGGTGGTAGTAGTTCTTCTTGTTCCTTGCTCCCCTCTCACTGTTGTAGTGATGGTCGAGCCTATTCTTTTCACCTTTTTTGGTGGTTCTTTGAAGTTTCGAGCCTACTGCAGGCTCAGGCTCCTTTTTCTTTTCTGTTGTGGACCTATTGTCTGCTATATCAGATGTAAATCCAATTAGTCAGTATCTCCTTTAGTTGATTCTTGTTTGGGAATCAACAAGCATTGTACAGTTACTTAAACAAAAATGAAAAAAAAGCAACAGAAGTTTTTGACCGACCAAAAAAACATTGACATGAAAATCCAAACAAGAAATGACTAATGCAAGAGACCACAACAACCCGTTCGATTCTAGTGACAATAAACACTCCAATTCTGGAGACAGTAAACATATCAGGGATGTTCGAGAAATTCCTTCAATGTAGAGGTCGGAGGTAGAGATGGGGAAAAAGACATACACCTACCATGCATAGTAGATCCTAGCATTATATTGGTGGAGGGAAGCAAGTTCCAACCACAAGAAGTTGTCGTATACATAAGATGGTCAATCGAGGTACAAGAATTTGTACCTGAGGGATTACTTCTTTCATTGGTTCGCTGACCAATTTTAAAGGAGAACCAAAATGAGAAAGCCCTGCACTATGGCGCCTCATAGCACGTGGCGACCCTGAACTGCTTCTTGGTGAAAGTGGAGGAGTACTGCCAGCAAGGAACATTGAAGGCAATGAATTGGGTGTACTTTGGGCTGCAGTATTTGAGCTTCCAGGAGCATTCATGGAGGAAACTGCTTTAGCATCATTAATCAAAGAATTTGCCTACAATGTAATATGCATGTTAAACAATAGGGGCATGTTGACAAATGTATATAAGAGCCAGATAAACATACTTGTTGCTTTTTTTAGCTCTGGAAGAAACAATGTAATATTAGGTAAAGAGTGGTATCATGCCGTGTATTGCAGACATTAAAAAATAATGGTTTTGAATCAAATATTTTTAAACATATGTCCCATCTCCCGAGAGTTGCACTCAAGTTCTACATTTTGCAAATTCCATGATACACTAGTATGCAAGTATAGGATAAACACCAAATGTTTAAGGTTCTAGTTTTACACACTTATTACACCGTACAGCTATTTCCAAGTGCAGTCCATAGAGACTGAATAGAGAGTACTACATATAAATAACTAAAAATAGCTAGCTCAACCATGCATACATACATACATACACACACAAACATATGTGTGTATAGTACTTTTTGAGTTTCAATTTGTTCATTATAATACACTCGACATCATCATCAGACATTTCCAAAATCTTTCTGAGAATAAATTGAGCACTTTGATTGATGTGGTGCTTTCTCAAATGATGACACTTAAGTATTAAACATGGACTAGAAGATTATAGAACAATCTATAGTATTTACTTGTACTTACAAAAGCTAGGTTTTCAAAACAAGTCAAGAGTGATTATAATGCTTTCTATGATGCTCATACAGACATCGATCTTATACAGTATAATTTCTTGTAAGAACAAAAGTATGGATTATAAAGCAGTCATTTCAAGCTAAGAAGGAATAAAGTATCAGCAAAACAACCCCAATTTCTCTAGGAAATTCTAATTTTGATGAGACCTGCATCAAAATGTAATTGTGTGCCTACAGGGCATTTCTGAACACAAAAAAAACTTTTTAAGAATAAACTGACCACTTTGATTGATGTAGTGCTTCTTCAAATGAATGACACTTAAGTACGCAAACACAGACTTGGAGATTCGTAGAATATTACTTGTCCTTATGAATGCTTTAGTCAAAACAAGCTAGGTGCGGTTGTTATTGTTTCTTCTATCATGCTCAATTGCTCATACAGACAATCACACATTGATCGGACTCGGTAAATTTCTCATGATATCAAAATCAAGGATTATAAAGTAGGTGTTTCATGCTAAGAAGGAATAAAGTATCAGCAAAACAACCCTATTTTCTCTAGAGAATTCCAACTTTAATATGCTCATACAGAGATTGATGACATTCAGTCTAATTTCTATGATATCGAAATCAAGGATTATAAAGCAGATGTTTCATGCTAAGAGGGAATAAAGTATCAGTACAAGCCAATTTTCTCTAGGAAATTCTAACTTTAATGTTCATAGAGACATTGATCGGATTCAGTATACTTTCTTGTGATGTCGAAATCAAGGACTATGAAGCAGCTATTCCGTGCTAAGAAGGAATAAAGTATCAGCAAAACAACCCAATTTTCTCTAGGAAATTCTAAGTTTAATGAGAGCTACATCCAAAATGCAATTGTGTGCCTACAGGAGAATTCTGAAGAAAAATTTGAAGGCATAAACACTCGGTCACTAAAAAAGTAAGATAAATGTATGTTTGGTTTCCTTGAAAAGGATGAGAAGGTGGTGTCTTGGGTGTGGAAACGGGTTCACCTAGCCTCCCACAAGCTATTACATATGAGGTGAAATTTCAGGCCTTAAGTCTCGACAACAGAGTTTCAAAATGCATGCTTTCCGTTTTATGTAACTAGTTTTCCAAAAACCCAGAGTAAATTCAACAGGAAAAAAACGTTAAGAAGTTTCATCAAGCAGGATCGCAGGGACTCACCAGTCGTCCAGTCTCTGGAAGTGAAAGCCAGAGAGAGAAAAGCTGTTGGGCAATCATGGCTGAAAGAAGTAACTGGCATATAGATATTCCACTATGTGTTCCTGCTGCACGAACCGTATGGTCAATGGGGGAGGCTCCATTTTTTGAATTGCCTGCCATATCTACCATTCTATCATATACAGTGAAGTCATCCATATTAAGCACTTCTTTGTGATTGTCATCTTTACCAAGTGACAAGGAAGGTTATTTTAGTGAAGCATAACCATCATCAGCCTGAAACCAGAGAAACAAATAACCACATTGTACATATGACATTTTTGCACTAATGTGTAGTGACAAAATTGTTGCCCGTTTTTACTTGTCTTCAAGAGAGGCTGAAATGCAAAACTATATACTGATTCCTATTGTATTATTCATCTTTCACCACGAACTTGAGTCATCAATGGTTGCATGTTATTATTTCATTAAGGTAACTACAATTAGAGCAACAGCCATATCTTGCATGATATATATTTACATACCTTTGATTTTGAATATTGTAGTTCACCATGTGCATCATTTGCAGTGGGCTTTCTAGAGCTTGAAGAGTACAATTATAAAAAAAGATCAAGATGTGTAGCATGCAGCTCTATGCCTGAGTCCTTTGGGCGTCTATATATTCAATGTTTAGCACTTGGGTTATGCAACACCTTGAAAACTAATAAGGAAGTTAAGATAGGGTATACACAGTTATATCATGCGACCATGATGCAGGAAGTAAAAATAGTTTTCCAATTTTGTTGTTGCAGACCATGATGCATGAAGTAAAAAGTCATATCATTCACTATTGCATAGAGGAGTGCGACTTGTTTTATATCCACTCGCATCATGTTTTTTGTGAGGTATGACAGAGGATTTATCAGGGGAAAGGGTTGAACATAAACAAAGTTAGAGGACGAAGTGCAAGAAGACACCACCAATGCAATCCCTTCTTAGTCCCCCCCCTCCGGCGTCTTCCCTACCCCCTTCTATGCACTCTGCCTAGACAGAGAGCGGTGGCCCAACTTGACACACCATGATTCTCTTAGAGAATGAAGAGAAAGAAGACACCACCAATGCAATCCTTCCTCCCTTTCTCCCTTTTCCTGCCCAAGTTATATAATACATCAATATCACCTTTGTAACTATTGTTTTCCTTAAGTTGTATGACCCTTGGACTGGATATTGTCAGAAAAGCAGACCTTAAAATTGCAAATGACCTGGATAGCTCGATTCAATTTATTAGTTTGTTTTTTATCCTAGGTGCAGGGCAGAAAACAGGGTAAGGAATGGTGTACTTACATGCATAATTTACTGGACATCTGGTATAGCTGAGACTATGGGATACCTGAACAATCGGGATGTTCTAGAAGCTACAAATAGTTTAGGACTAGTGACTGACCTCGAGGGCATTCTTGATAACCTACTTTTACAAGGTTATCAGATTGATGCCTCAAATCATGCAATCTTTTCTCAGGGGTAATGGGACATTTGAGAACAACCATAGGGCACATGCCTCCATTAACGACAATAATGGTTTACTGATACTAAATTCCAGAATTTCAGACCGTCAGCAAAATTTCATTGCTTTATACAAAACAATTATCCATCCTTTACGATTGCTTTGACTTACTAATTTTCAAAGAGTTCAAAAATAAATAACTTCGCCGCATCTTTGGAATTAAATGGACTTTCTAGCTACGACAATGCAGCCAAGGACTCAGCAATCAGTTGGCCTATGGTATCACTAAGAATATCTCCTCAATGATTTAACCTTGAGTTCCCTTTCTAAGTTCCTACATTTGTCAATGCTAGTATACATTTCTTTCTCTTCGTTTGATTTATCCATATGATCATGCTGGCCTGTTTCTACCTGCACATAGTCCATAATGATGTATCTGTACTATCCTAGCCGAACTTTATAGTTTTCTAGGTTCATTTTTTCTATGAAACTATTGAATACACCATTCTATTCGTTTGTAATATCATTTCTATTGGCCAACAGTTGGGCTTAGCTTCAATCTCCAAGTCATATCAGTTTTCCATAACAACATTGTGGTGCTAATAATATTTTTTAACTACTAGCTCTCTTTAATGCTCTAAATCGAATAAGAGATTCAGATAGTAAAATGATTGGACCGAATTTGATTTGAACTAAATTAGACCTAATTCAACTTGGTATGCCCTAATTTGGCCTAAGTGAGACCTATATTAGTATAACATGACCAAATCAGACGTAACTTCCCCTAATTTGTCCTATATTGATAGCACAAAATGTCTATTATCTGAATAAGCAACTTTCATAATAGGATTCATCAATTTTTCATTTGTCCCATTGATTGAATACCACCTAGGGTATTGGTGTAAGGCTGAATAAATTAACTCTATCATATGTCTAAGCCATTCATCCTTATTATAAAATAGTTGTTTCTATCTCTAACCATTTCACTGATGTAACTCTTTATGTGACCTTTCATACATAATGTTCTTCCATTAACAAAAAAAATCCTAATGCTAAAACTAAAATGGACAAGAGGACAACATATTAGCCATCACTATGTAGGAGTCAGAGAAGCAAGTGGATATTCATTCTAACCATTTCATTGAAACTTTATATTTAGGTAAATACACATTCATAGAATTTCGGATCTGTGTGCAACATATTCCAACATCTTCCCCTAATTGTGGTTTAATTAACTTCTAACATTATTCAAATATCATTTTCAATTTAAAAGAAGGCATCAGTGATGAAACATGTCTTGTAGCTGGTTCATGTGATACTTCACCTTTATTCTATAGAGAATAAATCCAATACAAGTACTATGCAAAACACTCATTGGTGTTGGTAGTCATCTGGTACTTCTTTTGAAGTAAATATTACCATTCATCGTAACGTTTACATGACTTTAAGTCTAGGACCAATTAGTACAAGAAGATTATATCATAATGGTGGCTGCCCAGATGACCGTAAGGTTGGCATATACATGATCGTGCGCTCTTGTATTACTCTCTCTAAAAACGGGGATAAAGGATATGTTTATGAAACTAGGAATGAGTTTATGATGGTCGTGTAGCAAATCATAGGAATGGGCCTTATAACTTTGCCGTTGATGTGGTAGATTATGTAGCAACATCTGATTTAAGGATGAGATGTATGAAGCCTTTAGACACAACAATCTCAGTGGTAAGTACAACCGCATGAGCCTTCACACGGGTCTCTTACAACATACACATTGATAGTTCCTTATAACTATTAGATTACTCACCCCTTTACTATCTGTGTATATGATGCCTAGCCCTATTTTTTCATTATGAATGGTCGCATTAGTATTCTTTGACCCAACCCTCAAGAAGATCCACCCAGTAGTCACTTCTATTTGTCCTTCAGGGCTTAGTTCTAAGGACAGCAGTAAGAACATCTTTATGTCCCGCCACCTAGCTGATTAATTCTGAAACATGATTTACAGGTTGACAATCTTACCATTAGTCAATTTCTCATGTCTGCATTTCCGCAAGGTGATGAACAAGGTGCTGATATTCATGATTTTGTCCTCAATTTTTACAGATCCCAGCCAACTGGAAATCTGACCTAGCTTTAGTAGGCACACTAGCAAAAGATGTGCTAACAGAAAGAGATAACCATAATGCTATTGCATCTGTACAAGAAAATAGGACGTTAGTGGTACTTACTTCAGCACAACCACATAACTCATAGGTGTCATTAGGAATATTGTGTCTCCTATGATGAGTCTCTTGAGGGTAGTTAGTGAAGTGCAAGCATGCCATAAAAGTGTCTGATCTTTGGAGATAACTTTATTTTTCATAGGTTTACCCATAGTTGGACCATATCCGGTGTAGTCATAGCACCCCATTCATCAATGTGGCCAATAGCAACCCACCGGTGTGTCAGTTCAACCATGTACCAGCCATTAGAAGTGGGATACAAGTATCAACGTCCTCCCTTTCCTGAACTTCTAGCAATATCTTCAAACTAATTTAGTTTTTTATGTCTTTCACTCACACATTAAATCACTGTAGGAATTTTCTTAATGGATCAATTAAATAAGAAATTTGTTGAATTGATCAATAAAAAATAAAAGGGTTCTTTCCTACAACCTAATCACCCTCTTCAAGTCCACCCCCCATGCTATCACACGATTTGGATAAGTACACTGTCAACTTGTGGTTACTTAACTAGGAACAAAACAGTTAGAGGGCGATCAAGGTTGTTATCTACATCCACTTTCATAAAAAATATAATGCAAAGCTCATGCATATGAGCTTTAAAAATAATGTTTCCCTGCACATCATTTTATGTTTTATCCTTAAACAAAAGTAGTTACATTGTGTGTATTAATAAATTGCAAACTACCATTTGTGTCGTATAAATTAAATGTGATATTAGTTTTTCTTTGATTTGAGATATTATGACTCATAACTAATCCATCATTACAAGTTAGTAAAATGATATTTAACATCATATAATTCTAATGCATTTTCATAGACTTTACAGAAATCCTACCAATATTTTTTAGTTTGTATGTTGTGTTGTCAACAGTGGGGGTTCTTCCAAGTAGTTTTCCCTCCCTGGACGGTCATGGAGGGATGGTACAAGGTGAATGTGGTTCTATGAAGGCCATAAATAAATCAACTATGTGTGCACAGATTCAAAGGAAGGTGATCTTCATATCTAATTACGGTCTTCTCAGCTCTTGATTTGCTGAGTGGTAGGACAAGCTCAACTTCAACATGGTACCCTACCTCGTGGAGCTAGAGGAGACATTCTGAAGCTATAGGTAACCCACATAGAAAGAGATAAAATCGCATACCCTCCTGCAGCATTTGAAGCAAACATCAGTTCGATCTTCTTGGGTCCGTAGAGATCACCTCGCCTCTTGCCTTTGGGTCTATGGTCCTTTATCCTACCTTGGTTTGCCCAGGGCCACAGGATATTACTGCACGGAGCAGAGAGAAATAGAAGAATTAGGGAATATATGAGTTTGGAAGACATGACTGTGGGAGTGGAGTAGAACGGCGGCCGCATACCTTGCTGTTCCTCCTGCAGATCAATCACCGGGTCCTAGCTAGGTTGACACTCGCCTCTGGTTCTAGATCTGGGTTCTATTACTCATGATTCCTGGCTTCGATGTGATGCCTGGTGCGCTGCTCCTTCACCCTAGATCGGCCGCCGGAGGTACTAGATCGACCTGATCATCATTGCTGAAGAGGAGAGCTTGGGAGATAGTAGGCGATCGACCTAGTGTGAAATCAGTTGGATCGTCAGTCACTGCGTAGAGAGTCAAGGATCTCTCTGCTCGTGGGTTGGCATGCGTGGGAATTATCAGTGGAGTGGGAGAATGTGGGAGTCGGGGCCGGAGTGGTCTTTGCCGCCGTAGGGATCGGGCATCAGTTCCTGGTCGTGCGGGGGGTGTGGCATTGGTGGGGGACTGGGGCGGGAGGGAGTGGTCATATTCATTTTTTTCTTTCAATCTATCAAATATACATACATAAACTTATAATTTGTCAAACATAAATACATAAAGGGGCTTTATGAAATGTTGGAGTAATAAAATGACATATATGTATTTTAGCGACAGAATAGACATCATATTTATGACGACTAATATATTTGGCCGTTACTAATCATACTAATATCGACCATAAAAATGTGTGGTCGCAATTAGGGTTACAATTACTACAAACAAATTATGTTGTCACTAATTTGGTCGTTAATGTCTTTGTTTCTTGTAGTGTAATCTACCCACATAATAGAGAGAGTATATCATTGATCATGGTCATGAGAGAGAAAGTAGATGAGATGCCTAGTGTATATTATTCACTAAATAGGCTGGTTGGGGGTAGTCCTTAATTGAGAAAAGATGAGAGGAAAGATTTTTTTCTAAGGTAAGGGTGCCCACTTTAACAATAATTGTGTTAGACAGGCAGATAGCTTGTGGCGGGAACCCTCGCACCGTGCAAACGGATGGGGAGAGTGATTATGTCATAACCTTCCGTAAGGTACCCTTCTAGACACCTCGGCAATTTACTGCTAAATGTGGGTTACCCTAGGTCTAGGTAAGGTTACTAATTATTTGATACATCTATATTGATTCATGTGTCTGCTCTGATACCATCTGTCACGGGTTAACAACCTAACTCCACTGTACACCTCAGGCGCCAACGTAAGGCGTACAATAGAGTTAAAGTTGCCCGTCCCTGAGTGGATCAAACACATGAATATATAAATGCACCGAATAAAAAGCTTCCATACATAAAACAAATTGTTCATTACATAGGGGCTCGAAGGAATAGGAGTGCTACAGAAGAAACTTAATACATGAGAAACTAATTACAGAAGAAAAGAACATAAACTAAGAGTCCCATTTAGCTTTAGCATCCCCATGATAGATCTGATTTTTGTGAGCCAGCATATAGAGTAGCAACATCATCTTCCTTTCATCATAAGAATCATAAGCAGAAGGTACCTATAAAACATATGCAATTGGTACGCATCAGCAAAATATATAAATATATTGTACTGAGTACGCCTCCGCATCATTTAATTTAACTCTCATCATACCTTGGCAATAACATTAAAAGTAACTTGGCAGTAATAAGCAATATGGAAAAATCATGCTTGAACATAAGTAAGTTTATTAACAACAAAGAACACATATCTTTTAAGCAAATTTTCCATTATATCGTCCATGCATTACTACCAAAGAGTTGAATGCATTAAAGCCTTTATGATCACTACCAAAGAGTTGGATCATATGTACAATGTGACCACTACCGAAGAGTTGGGCCCAAGCACACTACCAAAAAGTTGGTGCTACCATATGTACAATGTGACCACTACCAAAGAGTTGGGTCACCTCCAAGCACACTCCCAAGGAGTTGGTGCTTTCCATATAATGGACAGAAATATATTATGTTTTCGTTTTGCAAAATATATATAAAAAGCACACATCTTCAAAGTTGGATACTCATATAGTTCTATTTCAAACAATACCATATGCCAAGTTCTTACACTATTTTACAACCATACATTATTATAGGCCAAGTGAGAGTTAATGGCGTACCTTCTACTCATAAGTGGGGAGTCCTGAGATGCTCCTCACTGGTACCTCTAATTTCCTAAAATTATTGGAGATTTGGTATTTATTAGATATATTGTTCAAATTACCCTTATTTTAAAGAGTATATAAAAAGGCCCTTTTATAGCTTTGGAGTCATGAGAGTTAAGTACGAATCTTAGAGTATGGATTTGAGTCCAAGATTATTATTGTCACATCATAGTAGGTTCATAAAGTCAGAATCATGGTCTATAGATCATATTAATTAATTATGCACATTTTGGTAGGTCAAGATAGGGAAAGGAGTGATAAATAGGTTTTATTGATAATTGAGCCATAACAAAAATGATCTGATCATTCCATGATAATATAGATGCAAAAAGATGATGATCACAGGTTTTTTGGTGATTTAAACAGGTTCGAGTATTTTCCAAATAATTAATCAAGATATAGACAAAAATAAACATGAGTAATTATTCGGGTCAGATTCAGGGTCCAAATATGCCAAATTCATGATCCTTGCGTTTTTCTGATCAAAATGGAGTATTTATTCGTATTTTTCTGACACTCCTTTTATTTTTAATGAATTTCCCAAGATTAGGTTATATACTGAAATTTGAGTTAATAAACGAAAACTAGAAAAAGCGTGGACCGTTAGATGACCAGATCCAACGGTCGAGAGCTTGCACGCATAGGTTACAAGAGATTTAGAATAGATGAGGTGGATAATAGACGGCTTACTTGGCGGGTTTTGGTTTGTCCACTTGGACACACGTGGAGGGCTGCTACTAGTCTAGCTAAGCTCGAGCGGGTCCTTCTCTTCTTGCTCTGCACTGTAACGCAGGTTGCCAAGTCCAACTCAGGCGAGTCTGTGCGATGGTTGTGCTTGTCCTTGCACGAGAATGAGGCTAGGATCACCTTCGCGAGGGAGATCCAAGCTCAGGCGGCTAGCGTGCAGGTCGTAGCTCCCCGCGAGATGCTTGGTCGGCTAGAAGTCTGGCGAGTAGCACAGTTCGCGGCGGAGGGAGGAGATAGCGGGAGCAGTAGGTGATTTCAAGGTGGTTCAGGGAGCCGCAGAGGTGGGTGAAGTTGCCCCGAGGCTGGTTGGTGGGTTGATTCGAGGCAAGGAGGTAGGGACCAGCTTGCCCAGTAGCTCAACGGCGGCGAGGTGGAAAGCTTGAGCTCGGGGGAGAGGGATGCTTGTTCCAGGTGAGTTGAACCTCGAGGGATGTCAAAGGGAGGTCAGGGAAGTAAATGGTGTGCTTAAATAGAGGTGGGGATGCGTGAAATGTAAACGCCCAATTAGGCTCCAAGGTGGTTGGAGAACAGGTCACCCGACGAGGTCGTGGAGAGGGGTGCAGTCCTCTCCGGGGGTCGTGTGTGGGGTCGTCGGGTTCGTGGAGGTGAGGTGGAGGCAATGCCTCAGTTGGTTGCTCGTGAAGTGGCGTGGAGTGGTGAGGAGTGGTCCGCCCTTGCGCGAGGTGGATGTAGCCATGTCCTCGCGGGTCAAACGGAGGTAGGGGACGATTTGGTGGCCGTCCGATCCACCCAGGATCTGTGGACATGCCATATGATGGTCGCGGTTGCTCGAGAGAGGTGACCCGCGGATCGCTGACGTCAGTGCCGCGTGACCAAGGAGAGAAAAAGGAAAACTAAGGTTAAATGAATGATATCGTGACAAATAATAGATGAACCTTAGCCTAAATTTGTAAAAATCATAGAGGGAGATAGGAATGTCCAAATGACATGAAATTTGGACCATAGCTTCACCATAGCATACCCCACATGTTGGTAAAGTTTGGGCTCGAAATTACAATCTTTGAGTGGCCAATTAAACTTTAGGAGAATTAGGGTTTTGAAATAGATTAAAGATTAAAGGAACCAAGTATAAAAGAAATTAGAAAACTCACTTTATCACAGCATGTCAATAGTGCCTTTTGATGTTGGGATGATAAATTATGTCTCACACATTTTATATCTTCTAAATTGGTTATACTTAAATGCTTGATACAAGTGATTTAGGTTTGCATGTCCAATTATTTTATGCAGCCTTAATTCAACCAATTGGCTTAACTAATCAAGTGAATCTCTAATCATGTAGTGCCCTACGTCGTAGAACCATCTTCCAGGTCAGAACTTGCTGGATTGTGAAATGAGTATTCCTAACGGAAACTCAGAGTGCAGACTGTTGAGTATGCGGGGGTGGCAGGTTGAGTGTGTATCCTTATCATCCACAATTTAAAATTTATGGAGGGTGGATGTTGTCATGCCTCATATATTTTTTATATATGATGTGATTGAGTACATTGCGGTTGTACTTCAGGCAATAGGGTTTTGCTTGCATACCCTAATGACTAGTACTTTGACATGTACTAAGGGTGGACTAGGTGTTGGCAGCTTGAATATATGTCATTGTAGTGGTAGCTTGACTGATGTGTCTCTACCTTTTTACTCGTACTGATCGAGGGGAAGAGATCTTAGGATTCTGGCTCTCCTAGATCTAGACCTGTCAAACGGGTGGGTGGGTTGGGTCATTGCGGGTTTGGGTCTTGTGGGTGTGGGTTAAAACGATGCAATTCTAAATGGGTCGGTGAAAGACAAATCCAAACCTGACCCAGCGGGTAGCGGGTCACCCGTGAGTGCCCATATAATATGTGCTCACTAAAAATATATTTTCCAAGTTACTACTCAAGCGATATAAAAGGACCATTTTCTAGTTTTTAAAATGAAATATAGCACAAAAGCAGCCAACTACCATACATTATCGCTATTAAATAAATATGTTGTTAAGCTTTTACAATCATTTAATTGCACACCTTTTAAGATAAAACCATTAGATCTATAATTAAAATTCTCGAATGTATGAGCATGATCTACAAACTAGAGTTATAAACTTTGTACTTTAACTCCATATTAAGTTTTATAGACCAATTAGATATTGTAGAATAAATGGATTTGTTCTTATCCATATCTCTCTCTTCAATATCAAGTCTTGTTGGGCAAGTTCTAGTTTGTACAGAAACTCCGTAACAAATATATGTAGTAGTGGATCATCGTATACATAATAAGTAATAGTAGATCATTATATTTATTTTTATATGATCAATAATTTAGTGGGTCACCATCGGGTGCCCGCGGGCCACCCGCAAAACCCGCTAAATAAACAGGTGAGTTTGGGTTTGGGTAATTTCCAGTGGGTGGCAAATTTCATCACCCAAACTCAACTTAAATGGGTCGACCCATGGGTACCCGTGGATTTCGACCTAGTTTGACAGGTCTACCTAGATCTTGTATGGAATAGAATAGCCCTTTGCAAGGTTCAGTTGGACTTTGGGTGGTACAACTCAAACTCGTAAGGGCTTCATAAAACATGTAATATGGTTGTGTAGCATATCTATTTAGGGTTATACACAACGCTTCACATAGGATGACAACCCTTGATTGCTCTTTTCACATATAGATGAAGTATAGTGCAATAATGTAATATCCATGTTTATGATACACTACTACTATTGAATATGCTTATGATGATAGTCATCTCATATTGGTGATCATGCTTATATTGGTAACTATGCCTCTATTAGTTAGAGATGTTAACTAATAGCTATTCCTCTATTACTTAGAAATGTTAACTGATAGCTATGCCTCTGTAGTTAGAGATATTGTAATTTCTATCTATGCCTCTATAACTAGATGTGTTTAAATTGTCAATCATTCTTATACAGATAGAAGCACTTATACTTTTAGTTCTGTTTTGATGTAGATCTACTTAATCAGATAGACATGTAAATTCTATTATCCGTGCTTATGTTTTTTGAATTTATTCATGATGTTAGAGATACCCATGCTATTAGACTCCTTGTACTATTAATAGTGATATGAGAAAAGTCTGGCTAATGATATTAGTTGTTATCTTCTTCTTTATGTATCCTGCTGAGTATATCCTTAGCTATGTCTATTTGTTTGACATACTCATTTGGATTAAACTATTTAATTACTTAAACGGATTATAAGCGTTGTTGGAGGTTATATCTCTTGCTGGGACATGGGTCTCACGCCGCAGGTCACCACATATTTTTAGGTGATTGGCAGCAACAGCAGCAGACCCGTGGCGTCAATGAGGATCTGTGGTGTTGAACCTTTGAGAAGGTTGTTAGTTGTCTAGTATGTCCTAGAGTTTTCCATGTATTCTCAGGTCTAGGTTAAAAAGTTTGTAAATGGTGTTTTAATCAAATCAGGTTTTTGTTAGCATGTTATATGCTTGTTTAGGTGATAAATGTGGAAATGTTTCCTCTATATGTGGTGGATGAGGCCATGGAACAATTGTAAGATATTCTTGGCATAATATGAATACAAGCAAGTTATTGGTCTCTCATGTAATATTTTAGAGCATGTTGGTTACGTTGAATCAATTTTAATTTATTCTCATTTTTTTATGTGATTAATTAGTGATTGATTATATTTTTTGTTTTGAGTAATCTCATTTAGTGTAACAGGTCTCATAGTCTAATGCCTTTTCCATGTATTGGTATATTGTTGACAAGTGCTAGGAGAGGGGCCACCCTACCCATTATCCAACATTTGTCAGACTTGATCCAATGGAGTGATGATCATCTTCTTGGTTGAGCCATATTGGGATAGTCGGGGAATAGTAAATCCAAAATCCTTCTCTTTCACATGCCTTCATGACACTTGATCTCTACAATCATTTCCTCTCATATTCTTGCTCTTTTAAATTTTCTATGAAAAACCATCAACGTGACTGCATTTGAATTCCAAGCCAACAATAGCAGGACTTACAAACCCTCAGCCTCTCACTTCAGTGAGTTGTAGATACAAAAACCAGAACATGATTCTCTCTCTACACTTAAGCCCTTCTTCTAGATCCTCAACCTCAAGTCAAAGTCATCTGCATCCCCTTTGTGCCTTAATCAAGACCAAAAAACCCTTGTGCCTCATTGTTCACCTTTACCCCGCAGCAAACCCCTCATGTAGTTTTCACTGCCAAGTGTCACATTAGCATAAACTGAGAGCATAAATGGGTTTACAAGACCTCCATGAGGTTGGACGCACTAGTATAGATTCAACTGCTGGTGTTGGTTAAAATGTCCATATAAGGTCAGTTTTGTATAGACACCTATGTGGTGAAACTATAGTTAAGGACCTTATGCATTGAATTTTTGGAAATAGACAAATCGATGACATAGAGCCAATGTTGGTTGCTACAAAATAGAAATTGATGAATCAACTGACGTTATAATCCTACTATGTCATCAATTTTGAACATCAGAGATGACACTATAGTCCTAGTATGTCATCAGTTGTATTCCTAAAAACCAATATTCTACTCCCTTATTAGGTAAATTTTAACTAATAAGGGTAGATGTGTCATCAGTTTCTTATATAAACCAACTTGATTGGTAGCATGATCGTGTTTCCCAACACAGTCATTTTAGAATAATTGTGTCATTAATTTAATAAGAAAAATGATGACACATATGCTCTATATTGTTGGTTTTCTAAGAAAATGATGACAAATACCTACAACATCAATTTTTTTATAATTATCGATGACACATAAGTTTTTTAGATAGTTGGTCTACAGACTATTTTTTGGCTATTCTACAGAATGCAAAACCAACAATTCATTAGAGCTATAAGTTCCATCATGTATTCAGCTTAAGAACATGCCAGCCCACCTTCAATAACAAACACAAACACACAATTAATCCACCCACATACATTTCCACTCCTCGATACCATTTTGTTCAACACGTAATTCCACTCTCATGCACATACACAATTTGAAAAACACAAAATATCCATTCTTCAGTTATGTTCTTGATGAATGCATATTCATCTTAGTTTTAGTCCCCATTTTTGGCCCTATTTTGCACTGAAAGCTCTCATATACCCCCTGAATCTTCTCATATACAATTATCCTCAGTTTCATATGATTATTTAAGAGTTTTGATCGAATCCATTCATCTCAATTACACAATAAAGCATCGTGCTATGTGCGTAAATGTAGGAGACGGTGGTCCCGCCAACCGACTAGCGGGCCCAAGAAACTTTTGATAATTTGGACCCTATTTTTGATGGCCACTTCCTTCACCAAAAATCATCCTCATCAGTCAAAGGATTCATTGATATAGGCCCATCGACCCATAGCAATAGTGCCCCCCCATGGGGGTGGGTTTATTCCAAAAGGGCAGCAACCACGACATAAGGAGGGTCGCCACCGCGACATAAGGATGGCCACAACTATAATGTAAAAAGGGCCACGATCACGATTAAGATGTAGCCTCAATCGACACTCGGCACGACCGAGCCCACCTTGGCACAGTCGGGTCGAGGCCAAGGTAGCGCAACCACAACCAAGAAGGCCCCACAGCGACCACATCACATGACCTCGACTGTGGGAAAGACTTCGATCGTGGCAATCACTGTGATCGTGACATGCAAAGTCCTCGATCGTGGTGAACACCTCAACACAGTCAGAATTTTACTGGGTTCTTACTGCACTAACAAATTCACCCAGGGCTGAAACCCCTGATTTTTTACCAACACCTTGTGCAATAATACCACCCGCAGGCAGACGGGTCTTATTATAGTATAGTTGAGGATCGAATCCTAAAGGACAACATTTTTAAGAATCATTCTAGTTGGATCCAGTCCAAGTAAAACTAATATTTAGAACAAAGGTTGGTTTGAGTTTAGTTAAACTAAATGCAAGGAAAGTAAAAGAGCAATATTAAAATTGGTTCTAGATTAATGATGGGAATCATTTGGGTGGTTCCGGGTTTCACCACCACTACACATGCAAACAAATCCAGGAAAGATAAAACTATCCAACTGGAGTTGCAAACCCTCCATACGGAAGTTAGGTTCGTGTAAGCATCACCTATAGGCATCAAATGTCTCGTCACATGCAGATCACACACTTACTACTCCGAAGATATTTTTCAGAAGTTCTTGTCAAGGAAACCATGTTAAACGATATTAATAAACCTAAGTATTGAAGTTCTCGCAAAAAGGGTTATAATAGATCATGCAAGGTAGGTGATTAGTCCACAAGCACACATCAAACGATTAACATGAGATGAAGAGTTATATACAAGCCATGGAATATTTTAAGATGAACATGTAAACATGGGCAGAGGGGCTAGTCCATGCACCCCAGCAAAGAGGACTACTTGCTCTTCATGATAGAAATAAGAAAAACAAGAGAGAGGGAAGATTCCACCATGGTCATGGAAAAGAAGATGTTTGTAGCTCGGTGGATAAACGGTCTTCTACACGATTTTGGGGCAGGTCTGGAATGAGGAGGGGAAGAACAACAAGGCAGACAAGGCAAATATTCTCTCGCCTTCTTCCTTCTCTTCTCGCGCACTTGCTTGTAGGAGAAGAACTGGTAGGTGGCTGGTGGCAGAGTAGATCTGCAGATTTGAAGTCCCACCACTCTTGTGGATAGAAGATAGATTTAGATGGAGCAAAGATGGAGGAGAGGTAAGAACTCCACAGTAGCAGAGATCATCTTCCTGAGGGTTGGGCACAAAGCGGCTGCCTCCCGGCGTCCTGGAAGAGATGCTTTGATAAGATGGGTGGGTGGACTATTTATAGGCACACTCCACCGACTTAACTCCGCAGTCGATGTGAGAACTGGCTTAGTCCCGCCGTCGAGGTTGTATACCGTGGTTGTAGTGGAGTTCTGTAGTTGCACTAGTGTCGTGGTCGCGGTGTGGTGTTGATCGCGGTCGAAGTTAGTTTGTGGAGGGGTAAGATCGTGGTTGCAATCTAGCAATGATCATGGCTTTTGTGTGCTTGCAGTATGTAGGTTGAGGTCTCCCATGCAGGTCGTAGTCTTTTGAGGTCGCGGTCAACCTCAGGTCGAGGTGCAACCAATCGCGATCTCCATAAGGTTGAGGTGTGCTTAGGGGTTGTGGTTTGTGCAAGTCGTGGTCATTCTTTCCTTGGTCACAGTCTCGATCGAGACAATGCCCCCTTAGGATCGTAGTCGCGGTCCTTATTTGAGATCGCGGTCGTGGTCATCATGAATCAAACCCACCCCTGTGCACGCGGGGGGGAGGGCTATTACTAAGGGTCGAATGTCTTGCGTTGATGAATCCTCTAACTGATGAAGATGCTTTCTGATGAAGGATCTAGCCATCGAAAAAGGTTACAAATTATCGAAAGTTTCTTGGCACACACCTACACTGGCACACATATCTGATGTAGCGGGACCACCGTCCCCTACACCTCATATACTAGCACACATAGAGCGATGTTCAATCATGAAATGGAGATGAATAGATTTGATCAAAACTCTAAATAATGATATGGAACTGAGGAAAATTGTATATGTGCATATTCAAGGGGTGAATATTAGCATTCAGTGCAAAATTGGGCCAGAAGTGGTGACTAAAAATAAGATAAATATGCATTCATCAGATGCACACCTGGAACGGTCGTGCCGAGGAGTACCGTGACTAATACTGAAGGTTGTGACCCTGGTAGTTAAGTTAGTGCTCTCCAGATCTGCACCTATAAATAAATGACTCCCTCCTTCATTTGAAATATTGCTTCTGCTCCATCAACACCACTAGGCTTCCGCTCTGTGCCCAGCCAATGAAGACGATCTCCTCCACCAAAGACTACATTCATGGTGTCCTTCCTACTCCGCCATGTCTTCTCCATCAAGATCTATCTCCTAGTCACAAAAGTGGTGGGATTCTAGATCTGTAGTAGCTTCACCCATCATCCATCTACCACTCCATCTCATGCGAGCAAGAGAACGAGAAGAGAAGGAAGAAGGAGAGAGAAGATCATCCTCGTCCATCTTGGTGTTCTTCCCCTCCTCATCCAGATCTGCCCCTCCATCGTGTAGAAGATCATTTCTCCACCGAGCCACGACCATCTTCTTCACCATGATCATGGCAGAATCTTCTCTCTCTTATTCTTTTTATTTCTATCATGAGGAGTGAGTAGTCCATTTTGCTGGGGTGCGGGGACTAGCCCCACTTCCCATGCTTACATGTTCATTTTATAATATTCTATGGCTTGTATATAACTTTCCATTTCGTTTTTAATGTTTAATGCATGCTTTGTGGATTGATCACCTTCCATGCATGATCTATTGTATTCCTTTTTTGGGAGAACTTCAATACTTAGGATTTGAATATCGATTAACGTGGTTGCATCCTAGACGAGAACTTCCGAAGGGATATCTCTGGAGTAGTAAGTGTGTGACCCGTCAGTAACAATACATCGAGCCCATGGATATGCTTATGCAAACTATACTTCCCAATAGATTGTTTGCTACTCCATTTGGATAGTTGTATCTTGTTTGGATGTGTTTTGGTTGTATTTGCATGTGTGGTGGTGGTAAAACCTGATTCCACCCCAATGATTTCCATCATTAATCTAAACTCAGTTTTAATCTCGCTCTTTTACTTTCCTTGTAATTAGTTTAACTAAACCAAAATCAACTCTTGTTCTAAATATTAGTCTTAGTCGATCCAGATTCAACTAGCAAGATTCTAAAAAAAGTTGTCCCTTGGGATTTGATTCTTAATTATACTACGATAAGACTTGTCTACTTGCGGGTGGTATTATTGCACAAGGTTTTGGTAACAACTTAGGGATTTTAGCCCTAGGTGGATTTGTTGGTGTAGTAAAAGCCACATTATTTCTCATCACATGTACAACTACAGTTATCATTGTATTAATTCTTCTTCATATTCATTCATGCACATGCATATATACTCACATCAATCACATATGCACCAATAATTAACTCACATCATTTTTATAGTTGCAAAAAGTGATAAGCACCACATGTATATAGAAATAATGACATCAAGGTTTAGAAAACTCATATTTTATCCTAGTCAAATTCAAAGTTGACTTCCTTAACAAAGGTGTGTGCCCATTCTTCTTGTATCTCATCAATCTTTTGTTTTTTATAGGGTTCTATCATGTCAAACAACTGTAAAAAGAATGACATAAGTCAAAATTTTAGTTTAATTTTTCATATTATCAAATGAGACTATTTACTTATGATTATTAAGACCATATAGATTAGGTTTTGTATATAATGTATGTCTAGTGCCACATGTTTAACAATCAGGTCCATATACCACATCACACAATATTTGCATACCCAATCGTTGTCTTCTACATGACACTATAAATTAATAGTTACAAAATATTAATTAATAAAGTAAGAATAGTTTCCATATATATCCATTGGAATGAGAAAAATACATCACCATTCTTTCAACTTAATAATTTGTTTTTTCTATCTACATTTCCTATGTCCCTTTTGGATTCTTTTATAGCCCTATAAGTTAGTAACACATTCAATTGATTTAGCAAATAGTAATGTAATTAATGATATAGACATTAATATATGTTAATGGATATAAAAAATTACACACATACATAATGCCTTTTTCATTGTGTGTCCCCCATTGTCTAGTTTGCCACCCAAAGTATCTAGATAATATGTAGTTTTGTATAAAATGGATGTCTAATGTCACATGTCTGACAATCACATCCATATTCCATATCATGCACTATATGCATGCTCAACCATTGTCTTATATATGGTACTATTTGTTATGCATAGACTTACGTCTTCTTGTTCCCCTTTCCTTTTTCTGAAACTACCATCCCCCTAACTGATTACCATTGGGGATCTAGGAGCTCATCTGTGTCGCTTTTGTGACTTTTATGTTGTTGTTATCTTCTTCATTAGTATTCGCCCAACATAAATTTGATTCATATATTTCCATCCCACATTTGTCCGACGCCCACAACAAACCTTCATAAAAAAATCATATACCACTCCATTGATTAGGAGCGACGACGCCAGATCCTTTGAAGTGACCACTTCCATAGCTAGCCTGGAAAAAAGACTACAACATTTATTTTTTGTGTGACTATCCACCTTGACCAAGCACTCTAATGCCATCCCTAAGTATTGGAACATAGTATGCACGTGCATATGTAATGGTAGGTTGATGATCCTTACCCATGTTATGATATAATCTGGGAAGGCTATATTAGGTTCGAATTTTGGTTACCATTCCCAAACTATGACGGTGCAGCTGAATATCTTCTGTCCACCGCCTACCAACATCGTGTTAATATCATGCTGACAAGATAGTTGAACGATAGAGTGCCCATGTTCCCACTCAAACATGCTAAATATCCCCTTGATATACCACAATAGTTTAAGTTTGTCCTTGAGTGTCTTATAAGAAATCTCGATACTGATCAGCCTAACCACCACTACGTACTTCCATGTTCTGACCAATTCCTCCTCCGCTTCTAACTATATCCACAAAATTGGGACACCATCCATCTCTGCAAGAGATACTGCTCCTAACGGGAGGTTGTCCTAGAAGAGCTTCTCAAGGAAGAAGAGGTTATTATTGGTTACAGATTGTGTAGTTCTAATTTGCACCCTGTTGTTGGATGTGATATTTGCATACGTGCTATATGACATCATTTTGGTAGTTTCAAGTTGTGCACCCAAGGGTTCCATCTTCAACAATTGTTACATGTGGTTCCTCCAAAAGTGTCTCCCCCTCCTTGGTGGATACATCTGATTTCCCATGCATCCCGAAAACATTAAAGATGAATCTGATTTCTAACACAGAATGTGTGGCTTTACCCTTCCTTTATTCCCCATTCTTTTTCTTTGGATGATCTGTGACTTGTGTTATCTTTCAGATCTCTTTATCTGTGCCATGCCGGCCAATCATTGAAGTAGCTCTAGGATCAAATATATGGTCCCCCCATCATCCCTCCCATCTCCATCTTGATCACCCTCACGGTCGCCCCCCCTGCACCCCCAGTAACCCTAGCTCTACCTTTCCCTCTAGAGCCCTTTGATCTAAGCCAAAAAAATTAGTCATTCATCGTGGCCAGGGAGTTTTGAACCTGTGACCTCTCGGTCATACTTAAATACTTTTACCAACTAGGTGCAACAACATTGGCAAGTGTGAATTTTCTATAATAACCAACGCTAACAAAGTTACAACAAATTAAAATTTGTTCTAGTGACGACCCTTTCATAACCTCTCTAGAATATGTACTCCCTTTTTTCATGTATTCTTGTAATGTCTCCAACATAGAGACAATAATCAATGACCATTGAATTTTGCTCAAGGCATGACCAAACACCAATCCAATGGTTGTTGATTGTCAGAGCCCCACTCACTCAGATCTATTACTATAAAGGAAGGATCAGGACCACTCAATCATCTCTCGTCAATTGAAAAGGAAGGAACATGACCACTCAATCATCTCTCGTCAATTGAATTAGAGATTGACAACTCCATTTTTTCTTGATTAAAAGGTTTTTACATCCTTTCTAACTAGTAAAGAAAATGAAAGACTGCATAATTCTAAAATTGTAATAAATGTATATTATGTCGAAAACCTACATGCAAGTACTATAAATTTATCTAATAAATAAGAGGACCATAAATAAAATACAGACTAGAACCAACTTCTACTTTATCCTCTGTTGAAAATATGCTCATTTTGTCTGAAGTGAAAAATGATAAAACCATTTGAAACGAGAAATGGAGAAATGGGGATGAGGAAAGGGTTCCTCGTCACTTCTAGGGTTGATGGAGGTTATCAACATTCTCAACAAGGAGAGGCCGGTGAGATAGCTAGCGACAAGGATGATAGGAATTGGAAATATATCATGAGGGATGATCACTCTTATGGTCGACAACTAAAATCCAACATGATTTCTATAGAAGTGTCAATTTCTGATGCACACCAAGGAAAGGTTGCAAAATATGGAATACCAGGTTCTGGCACAGGAGTAAAGACATGGAGATGGGTAAAGAACACAATATGTTTTATGGTTCAGAAGAAGATTTCCTTTATGGGATGGAAGACAATGAAAATTTTATGTGGACTCCTAATAGAGGTAGTGGCAAGCATAATTCTAGAGCTTGTATTGCATCAGAGGAATATGATTCAAAAAGTTTTCCACTCTTGTTTACATAGACACTCATACAAACCATAACCTCAAAGTCATAGAGGTTGTATTCTTATATATATAGTATTGTGAAGGGGCTCTTCATCACATTCATTTGTAGTACAGACTATAGTGGAATATTTATGACACTCAAAGAATCATACACAAGACAAGGCTACCAAAATTCTAGTGAAGATTTCTGAAATCAACACTTGTTACATAAGTTTCTACATGTGTTCCACATTGCACCCTAGAAGAGTAATTGATGATGACAAGATCAAATACATACAATCAGATGACATATAAATATACTTTGATGATGGATCTCTAGAGATATAGATCATGCCAGATGCAAAAAATATTCTCAAAAACCCAACCATTTTACAGCCATCGTGAAGTTGTTCGGTAGAGGTGTTGAATACATGACCCTCTATAATTGCATGAATGATGTGGAAGATGAGATATAATTGGAGGGTGTTTGAAACTAATATGAATTATTTTGTTGTTCAGTTGTCATTTGAATATGATAAGATACACAGACTAACTAGAGTGCCATATGGGGTCCATCTTTGGTATTTCCTGAATGGTGTGGAAATGGCAAGACATTTTTTACCATTTTCTACTTTACCAACTTGTTTAGTTTCTTTGACCCAAATCCATGATCTTCTGCTTCACTTGTGTAACCAGACTATATTTAAAATGATTGGAGAGGCACTTGGAAAACTTGTCAAAATTGATGACCATGCCATATGCTACTTTACTATCTTTATAATGACCCTCCCCTTGTTATCCCCAATTAAGTGGACCGAGAGGGCAAGGGCCATTATCATATTTATAGGATCAAGGTTTAGAAATTAACCAAAATATTTTAAAATTTCATTGAATGGAAAATATTTTGATACAATATGAAAGATAAACTCTCTACTAAGGAGTTACATAATATGGGATTCTCTTTTTCACAACTTGAAATAAAAGCTATCCAAGTAAATACTCCATGGTAACTTTGAGCTTATGTCTATTTGGTGCCTTCTTCTTTGATGTCCATTTAGCATATAAGTAGAAGTTTAACCTAAAACACTATGAAACAAAACAATAATCAATATATCAAGATATACTGGCATGTTGGGGAAACAAAATATTCACATGTAAGGGTAACAATATAATCATCTATAGACACAATTATGATTACAAAATTGAACAAGCATTTTCTTTTTTTAACCTCGCTACCCTTATCCTCTTTTCTCAATGGCTTTCTCTCTCTATAGGTGAGCCTCTTTATGGGGAACACTCTCCTCAGGGTTTTGACCCTGTAGTCGATATGTCATAACCTTCCCTCACTCGGTCTTAGTTTCATACATATGCCTTCCTTTCCGGTCTTGGCCTTAGGTGATATTCCTTTTTGGGATGGATCACCAGTCATCCCCATGATGACTTTATTCACCCCATGATCTTTAACTCACTAGAGATGATACATGGTTTGAGCATGTTTCATTTATATAAGATGATACTATAGTGAGTTTATAGATTGCATGAAGCAAATAAACATCCAAGTATTCAATTGCAATCCAATCGGGAAAACTTTGAAAAACCATAGAATTCAGTTAAGGAAATTAGTCACAGGCGTAACTGCATGCCATTCTCATATGTACCTTAAAGTTAGGTGCAGTTGAGAATTATCAAGCAATCACCCTAAAATTAATGCATAATAGCCAAGTATTAGTATTTTATTCATAAACTCACATTAAGAATGACTTGGGTTCCTAGTTAGGGTTTTGGGTTCATTACGATTTCATTAGGGGTTTGTCTTTCCAAACCCTAATCATCACTATTAATTCATTTTTAACTCACAAACCCTAAATTTGATGTTATATGTATTTTAATCTAAACTTAAGTCAAATACGTCCTTTTATCCAAAAATACTCAACTTTATCCATTAAAGTCATTTAAGCAAGTCATGTCCATTAAAACTAAGAAATAGGGTTTCCATGCTTTAAATACATTAAAGTTAGTAACTTTAGGCACTTTTGAAATTAGGAGTAGAATTTTGTCTTGAAATTAATTTTATTGAAATAATTGCATTTTTTTACCAGATTTCATATATATTTCATTATTGCATAATCTTATTGTTTCTATGATTTTTGTAAAATTAACTATGTTTGGTTCATATAGGTTGCCACATACCAACTTATTAGGTATTTTCAGTGGGGCGACGACCGAGCCAATCAGCTCACTCCATATCAGGGCCCATGCTCGCATGGCTTAGTCATGAAACACGATGAAAATGGAAGGGAAAAGACGGAAGAAAAACCTCGAAGAAGGAGCATCGGCACAAAGGGGTAGATTTCCTAGAGATTTTCAACATGGAGTCATTTCTCTCATGTGAACATGTGATAAATTTGACAGTTGACCTCGAGATCTTGTCCTTTTAAGAAACCAACGAAAGTACTGAGGCCTTCGTCGTGCCACCAACAACTCACTGACGACTTCAATTTCCAAGAGGTGGCTGGAGTTGATAGGATAAAGAAGAGGTAGTTTTGTTGAGGTCTAAGGAAGGCTAAGGGGTGAAAGAGAGTGATAGGAAAGGAATTGAAGGTAGATGAGAAAACTATGAGTCAGACACAACCTTGTGGTTGGGTGGGTGATCTTGTAGAGGGTATTTATCCCCTTATTTCCCTGAGGTTTAGGAGTTAGTCCATGTTGTGTTGGATATTTAGTAAAAGTCTTAATAACCTTCCAATGGAGGTGAAATCTATGGTCGGCCGATTTGTAATCACCTCCCAAATCCATTGGAGGGACTTCTATATATGCTCGATCATTGATGAGGGAGAGAACAGCCAAAGGAAGAGTTGGATTATTATTCTAACTTTCCAATCTTGTGTGAGGTAGATGATGACTCTATCGTTATTGGATCTCGATCCAGTGGCTGTTATTCCACAAAAATAAGTAAAGGAGCGGATATTATTTTGTATAAAAATTGTGACAATTAATTCATATTCTCATAATCATCTTCAGTTTATAAAACATAGTAAATTCCACATCTCTCTTTACTTTGATCCTTTTATTCCCAAATTTTGAAGGAAAGTCTGTCTTACTTTTATCTAGATGTGGGCGAGATTTGAGACCAAAATACATAATTAAAAGATACTTTTATTTGTCTCCAAATCTCCCATTTATATCCTTGATATAAGGCATAAAATTAATTCTTTTGTCATCCCAACTTGTCTACGTTTCTTATTTTGATAACTTTTCTCATTAGAAAACTATTGAAATGAAACAGATACATTAGTTGTCATCAACACCATTTTTCTAGAAAATCCCACATAATTCCATATGTAATTATGAGTTACCAATTACCTTTAGTAATTCATCTATTTTGGGATTTCCTGTTTTTCTTTTTTCCATATATATTATTGGTGTATCAAAAATAGTAAAAACCACAAAAACCATTGCAAAGGATAAATTACATTTTAAATACATACTTTGAAAATAAAGCACACCAAGTTTTTGATATTTCCTTATTATTCAAATATTTTCATTTCATATATGTAAATACATGTGAAAACCCATGTCATAACATCCTTTCCCCTTATAGGAATTTTGTCCTCAAAATTCAACTAATCAGAAAAAGCCTAGGATGACACTTTTACATGTATGTCTATAGCTCACATGTGGTTTCATCTTCACCATGGTGCTTCCAAATAACCTTTACCGTCTCTATCTTTTTATTCCGGAGAACTTTCACCTTGGAGTCTATTATCCTCATAGGAGAATCAGGATATGTCAATATACCTTGGAGTTCAATAGGCTCAATGTTCAACCCATGGGTACGATTCTTCACATAGCACTTCAGATTGGATACATGTAACACATCATGCATCATACTATACTATGATAGTAAAGCTAAATGATAAGCAACCTTTCCCAATTTATCTAGAATCTCAAATGGACCCATGTATTGAGGACTCAACTTTCCTCTATTTGTAACTACAACTTGGAGGGGTCGGATTTTCAGAAATACGTGATCACCTACAACAAATTTCAAGTTTGTCCACTTTGTATCAACATACAACTTCCATTATTCTTGGGGTACCTTGTTAGAATACAACTATAGTTCTTCTTACCTAAGAAAGGTCCTCTCACTGACATCATCCCAATGAAGCGGTGACTTACACGACCTCCCGTAAATAGCTTCATACAGTAGCATTTTAATATTGGCTTGATAACTGTTGTGATAGCAAAACTCAGCTAAGGGCAGGTCTTTCTCCCTTGATCCACCCCAATCTAGCACACATGTTATCAAAAGATCTTCTAAGTTCTAGATCATTCTTTCCAGCTATCCATAAGTATGAGGGAGATAAGATGTGCTAAATTTCAGCCTCATACTGAGTTCCTCTTATACTTGTTTCCATAAATTTGAAGTGAATATAGGGTCACAATCAGATATAATTGAAATTAGAACACCATGCAATTGGACTATCTCTCTAATGTAAAGATCAACTAAGTATGACACTTTGGCAATGAATTTCTTGGCAAGGAAGTCTGTTGACTTCTCTAGACGGTCTACAACAACCCATACTGCATCATGACCTTTTTGTGTCTTATGAAGACCCACCATAAAATATGTGTTGATATGGTCCCATTTCCACTAATGAATCTCAATTGATTATAGTAACGCACTAGGTCCCTATTCTTCAACCTTCACCATATGGCACGTGAGACAACTAGACACTTACAAAACTATGTCTTTCTTCATTCCTGGCCACTATAAGTACTATTGCATGTCCTTAATCATCTTAGTGGTGTTGGGGTTTACAATATACTTTGATCCATGAGCCTCTTACAAGATATGTTCTATAAAGGGTGAATCCTCAAGAACCCAAACATAACTCTTATAGAGGATTCCACAATCCACAACCACAGAGAGGTGTGTTTGAGGGTTTTCCATCAAACCCTTCATCTCTTCTAACTCTGTGCTGGTTAATTGGGCTTCTATAGGTTTAGTCAATAGGCCATGCTTAATCTGGATATTTGCAAGGAAAATCCTATCTCCCTAAGGCAATGGAGTCCATCGAGCAAATTCTTCTAGTCTCTTTCGTGGTTTAACTAAACCATCTACACAACTGAGACATTTTATACTAAGGGCATCGACAATGACATTGGCCTTATCGGGATGGTAGGCTATGGTGAAGTCAAAATCCTTCATGTACTCCATCCAATGCCTTTGTTGTAAGTTTAGGTCCTTCTAAGTCAACATGTACTTTAGGGTCTTATGATTGGTAAGGAAACATTCTTCACATAGATTAGACCAAACAAACTCAAAATCCTTCCAGTGAGCTTGTTCAAGGGCAAAGCAGTCTCTAAGAAATCCTTTATGAATCACCGGTAATACCCATCCAATCCTAGGAAGTTGCAAATCTCAGATGCGTTCTTTGGGGCAGGCCATTCTCAAAAGGTCGCTACCTTGGCAAGGTCCATCTAAATGGTTCCTATAGATATAATGTGCCTGGTGAACATAACTCGATCTAAAGCTCGCACTTTGAGAACTTCCCATTAAACTTCTACTCTCTCAGGGTATCAAGGACCTTAGATAGGTGCTCATGGTGTTTTTCTAGGTCATCAGAGTTAACTATAATGTCATATATGAAAAATATGACAAAGGCATTAAAGAAATGTTAGAACACACTATTCATGAGGTTCATGAACATAGTCGAAGCATTAGACAACCCAAAAGGAATAATCAAAAACTCATAGTGGCCATAGCAGGTTTGAAAAGCGGTTTTTGGGATATCTTCACTCTTAACTCACAATTAGTGGTAGCCAATGCTCATGTTAATCTTTGAGAAGACATTAATAGTTTTGAGCTAGTCAAATAGGTCATCTATATGAGGTAGAGGATACTTATTCAATGGGTAGCATAATTTATCATTCTATAGTCTATGATCATATAGAGTGATCGATCCTTCTTCTTTACAAAGAGGACCAATGCTCCCTAAGGGGATGTGTTGGGTTGGGTGAAGTCCTTGTCTAGTGGTTCTTGTAGTTGCTTCTTCAACTCAAGCAACTCGGTAGGAGCCATCTTGTAAGGTGCCCTAGAAATCATGTTGATCCTGTGAGCTTTCTCTGTAGAGAAATCCACTTCTCTCTCTGGAGGTATGCATGGATAATCATTTGGGAACACATCAACATAGTCCTTGACTACCTTTATTTCCTCTAAGGGTTGTACCTTTTTCTATGGCTTAGTTACTATGGCTAGGAATGCTAGATAACCTTTATCTATGATTTGTTCCACTTTCACAGCTGACACATACAAACTGGTGGTAGCATCTTTCCTACCTCTAATGGTAAAAGTTACATTATTTGGTCTCTCTATTCTTTTTTTTTCTTCCTACAGTCTATCATTGCATTATAGTTATAAAATAATGCATTCCTATAATGACATCAAAATCATTCATATCAAGTAGAATGAAGTCAGTTTCGTGTTCATTGTTCATAGATTTAATATGTATGACCAATGTCTCAAGGGGGGATGAGAAGATATGACCTCAAGGGGTAGTGACTTCTAAGACATACCCTAAGTCCTTTAAGTCCAAACAAAGAATAGTCATGAGATTTTTCAAGATGAAAGTATTAGTAGAACAAGATTCAAATTAAACTTTAACATTATATCCCATTATATAAAGCATGCCTTCTATGAGATGGGTGGAATTGGAATGAGCTTCTTCATTATCAATGGTGGAGACTCAAGCCTGTCTACGCTCTCCTATAGTAGGTGCTACTCCCTAGGGTGTTGCAACCACTAGTTGAACTACCATTAGACCTCAATGTCAAGGGTCCATGAGGGGATAGTTGGACCTAACATGTCCCTCTTATAAGAAACCACAACACACTTTCTTTCATGGTAATATCTACTAGGTTGCTTCTTTCCATAGTGGTGATGTTCGGGGTGGTGGTTCTTCAAAAGAGGATTTCCCCTTCCTCCATCCCTTCCCTTGCCCTTGATACGTCCTCACCCCTTTTTGTTATCATTCCTTCAGGAAAAAGTGCCTTTAGTTAATCGTAGATATCCCTTAGGTTGGTTCGGTGCAGGCATGAATGTCTTCTCCATGTCTAGGGTGAAGTTGAGGGCCTCGATGATGTTCAGGGGTTTACTCACCATCGCGTGAGGTTTTATCAGGGGGTGCAGGTGTTCTACCAAATGTTCCACTCACCGCTCATCAATCATCATATATCCAAACCATTCTAGGAGGTGGAACTTTCGAGCATTGTCTACCACTGTCATGTTATCTTGACAAAGGATCATGGAGTGATTTTCCTTCTCCTTCATAGTTGAACTGTAAATGCATATTGTAGAAAAGATGGTACAAAATTCCATCCAGGCCATTGGTTTTGCAATTAGGTCTCAATCAGTAATGTAGTTCTCCCACCAAAGATTTGCGGCTCCCTCGAGAAGGTGAGCAAAAAAGAAAATCTTATTATTGGGTTGAACATCTAGAATGTGGAAGGAATTCTCTTGAGCAAGGAGCAAACGTCCACCTTGTCAACAACCTCAGCCTTGTCTACACCCCAGAACTTTTCTATATTCATCATGACAAATTTGAGAATGGTGTCTATGAGGCGAGGGTGTACATGAAGGGGTTCACCATTCTCATCATTAGAAACATCTTTTACTGATAGGGCACTAATGGACTCAATGAGATTCTTCTTCTTCTCTAGATAGAGTGCATCAGAGGTACGCATAACTACTTACCTGACTGTCGATGTAGAGCTGACAGCATTGTCGGGGTCATCCCTAGGCTCTTCTTCCATAATAGGTTCCCCTTTGAGGTTATGACCATTTTTAGTGATCAACATGCCAAAGGTAATAACCTCATGCTCAAGACCTCTCTATGTAGGGGCCTTGTCTTCCCTCTTCTCCTTTCTAGAGGACTCACCCTCCATGGACCTCCTCTTCTTCTCTGAAGATAGTCTCTTTTTACAGAAGGGCCTCCCCTCCGGATAATCCATGGGTGTGTCATCAACAGTGGTAGTTTTCTTGACGTGGGCCATATTGGTTCACATAAATATATTATTAATATTAGTTCCATTTTTAGGGCATTAATGCATCATAAAAATTATGTCCATGACATCTTGTTATATGCATTTTGTTATTTGGTGGAGGATGTCTTGATCCCTAATATCCTTAACCCTAGTAATAAGAAGGGTAGAGAGAGAGTAGTTGTCAGGTCCCTTGGGTTTTGTCAGTTAAGGGGGAAGAGAAGGGATGAAATTAGATGAGAAGAAATCCTATAGGTATTTTATTTCAGGTAAAATCCGCCGACTTTGGCTAGGTGGGATTCACAGGCCCAAGAGTCCTCGTAAGCTAACTAGCAGTGCGGAGGAAAGTTTTTCCAACCCTTGGGTCATGATCCCTTCTAGACACCATCGTCTTTAGAAAATACTCTAATAATTCCTTTGGGATCTACCAAACTCTTAAAATTTAATAATTATAAAAGGTTAAATGGTGAACTAGGATCAGATGCCAAATGTAACGACCCCCTTCCCATGTTATCCCCGATCAAGGTGGAACAAGAGGGAAAGGGATATTATCATATTTACAAGATCGAGTTTTAGCAATTAACCAAAACTAATTATAAAATTCATTGAATGGAAAAGAGTTTGACACTATATGAAAGATAAACTCTCCACTATGGAGTAACGTGAAATGTAAATTTATAGTTTGCAACTTGAAATAAAAACTATCCAACTAAATTATCCATGGTAACTTTAAGCTTCTTTCCTTTTTGGAACCTTCTTCTTTGATGTCCATTTAGCAAATAAGTAGCAACTTAACCTAAAATTTTGTGAAACAAAACAAAGGTCATTATATCAGGATATACCAGTATGTGGAGGAAAAAAATATTTGCAAGTAATTGTAGCAATATAATCATTCCTAGAAACAATTATGATTACAAAATTGAACAAACATTTCGTTATTTTAACCTTGCAACCCTTATTCTCTTTTCTCAATGGTGTGCCCTCTATATAGGTGAGCCTCTTTATGGGGAACACTATCCATAGGGTTAGGTACCTACAATGGACATTTCATTACCTTCCCTCATTCGGGCTTAGTTTCACACATAAACATTTCTTATGGGCTTGTCCTTAGATGAACACCCATCATCCCCATGATGACTGTATTCACCCCATGATCTTTAACTCAATAGAGATGATACAGGGTTTGAGAAGGTTTTGTTTATATAAGATGATATCCATAGTGACTTTATAGATTGTAAGAAGGAAATAAACATGCAAGCATTTAAGTGCAATCCAATCTGGAAAACTCTAAGAAACCATGGAAGTTGGTTAAGGTGATTAGTCATAAGCATAACCACATACCTATCTCATATGTAACTTAAAGTCCAAGTAAATAGGTACATTTGAGAATAAGCAAGCAATACCCTGAAATTAATGCATAACACCCAAGTATTACTATTTTGTTCATAATCTCACATTGGACTTACTAGGGTTCTAAGTTAGGGTTTTGGGGTCAAATTAGGGTTTCATTAGTGTTTTGGCTTTCCAAACCGTAATTATCACCTTTTATGCCTTTTTGGATCACAAACCCTGATTTGATGTTATATGCATTCTTAATCTCAAATTAATTCAAATATGTCTTTATTATCAAGAAAGACTCAACTTTATCCACTAAAGTCATTTAACCAATCCATATCCATTAAAAATAAGAAATTAGGGTATCCATGCTTTTTTTTATGACTGAGAGTACGCACCTCAGGCGAAGCCGACATGGTAAACTCTCAAGGCATCAGAGGGTGTGGTCTGGTCACCCCCATCCTGTGCCTAATCAGTGTGAATTTCCATTTGCAAAGTGCCTTTGGTGAGGTTTGAACTCGGGTCCTTCATTGGGAATTACCAATCTCTTACCACCCACGCTACTATGGCCGTACGGGTATCCTTTCTTTAAATACACTAAAGTTAGTAACAATAGGAACTTCAGAATTTGGTGCTTAAATTATGTCTTGAAACTAATCATATTGAAATCATGGCATTTTTCTCATCATCTTTCATATATAATATGTCATTATTGGATAATCCTATAATTTTCTACAATTTTAGAAAAATTAAGTATTTCTAGACAATCATAGGTTGCCACCTTGCAGATGACTAGGTATTTTCATGGCCATGTGTGGCCATAGCCGAGACAATTGGTTCATGCCAAGTCAGGGCATGTGCACACTTGACTTATTCAAGAAATACAAACAAAAAGGCAGGGCAAAGACAGAACAAACCCTAACCTCAAAGAAGGAGCATTGGGGAAAAGTGGTAAATTTTGTAGAGGTTATCTTCAACTTCAACTCATTTCTCTCACGCGAGAAGGTGGTCTACTCGATAGTTCACCTCGAGATCCAGTTCTTCTGAGTGACCAAACAGAATATCATGGGCTTCGTCATGCCTCCATGAACTCACTAAGGGCTTCAACTGGAAAGAAGGTGGAAGGAGTTGATAGGATGAAGAAGAGGTAGTTTTGATGAAGTCCTGGGAGGACTAAGGTGTGAAGGAGAGTGCCAGTCAAGGAATTGAAGGCAAATGAGAAAATTGGGAGTCAGGCACAACATTGTGATTAGTTGGGTGATCTTGTAGAGGGTGGATATCCCCTTATATTGCCATGGGTTATGGAGTTAGTACATGTTGTGTTGGTTATTCAGGAAATGTCTTAATAACTTACCAATGGGGGTGAAATCTAGGGTAGTTTAGTTTATAATAACCTCTCAGAACCATTGGAGGGATTTTCATATATGTTCCATCATTGATGAGGGAGAGAACAATAGAAGGAAGAGTCGAGCTATTGTTATGGCTTTCCTATCTTTTGTGAGGTAGACAATGACTCACTGATCATTGGATTTTGATCCAATGGATGCCATGCCACACGAAGAAGTAAAGGATCTGATATTATTTCCTTCACAAGGTGTAACATTTAGTTCATGTTCTCAAAATCCTCTTCACTTCAGGAAATCAAGTAAATTCCATATCTCTCTCCTCTAATCCTTTTAATCCTAAATTTTGAAGGAAAGACTTATTTACTTTTATCTACATGTGGGTGAGATTTGAGACCAAAATACACAATTAAAAGATAATTTTCTTTGTCTCCAATTCTCCCATTTATGTCCTTCATTAAAGGCATCAAATTAATTCTTTTCTCTTCCCAACGTGTCTATGTTTCTTATTTTGATAACTTTTCTCATTAAAACAATATGAAAATGAAACCAATCCATTAGTTGTCTTCAACACCACTTTTCTAGAAAATTTCACATAATTCCATGTGTAAATTATTAATTACCCATTACCTTTAGTAATTCATCTAATTTGGGATTTCCTCTCTTTCTTTTCCACATATCTATTATAGGTCTATCGAAAATAGTAAAACCACAAAAAACATTGCAAAGGAGAAATTATATTTTAAATCCATACTTCCTAAATAAAGCACACCAAGTTTCTAATATATCCTTATTATTCAAATATTTGCTTTTCAACTATGTAAATACATGTCAAAAACCATATTATAACAATCTTGCATGGTTTCCTAGATCTGAATTCTTGATCTTCTGCTTTACTTGTATAATCAGACTATATACAAAATGATTGGAGAGGCACTTGGAAAACTTGTTAAAATTGATTACCATACAATCAATTGTTATTGAATTTAGTTTGCTAGGCTTACCCTACAATTAGATACCACAATCATTGTTCATCTGGCTATGATTATAAATGTTACAATTTTTTGAATTGAATATGAGTCTATACCTTTGCACAAGTTGTGGTGTTATGGATCATGCTATTAATGGTTGTTATATCTCTTCCCTAACAAATACTACAACTACAAACCTGTAAGGAGACAATGGAGAAATTTGGAATGATATTGAACAAAGATGGAAGGTATGTTGTGGGATGAACATTCCCTTCAAAACAATACCAAGAAAGGACCAAAGGATACACAATACCTATAAGGAAAAACTTAGAAGACATATTTAAGAAAATTTGATGAGTTGTTGTATGAATACAATGCCAAAAAAAGTATGGAAGTAGAAGGTCCACACTCGGATTAGATTACTGAAATGTTGACAAACCAATTTTCAAAAGTGTGGACAAGAAAACGAAACAAATGTGATTCTCAAATACTTGTACAAAATGAATCATGAAAACCAATTGACTCTGTAATGCAAACTGTAAGACTTGTTGACACTCATCCAAGGGTACTTGAGGCCCGATTCTCAATAGAAGCACTTTTTTGTAACCCTATTTTTTGATGAATTCATTCCTCATCATGATAAATCCATCACTACTGTAATTAACAATAAGATCAATATTGAACTTATGAATGATCATCCATGAAATCTACATTCTTTGCACCATTATTCTGCTCAACAAACAATTGGAAAGATAGGAAGGGAAGTACGAGGGAGTGGTGACAAGATGAAATATGTTCCCTAGTTAAACCAAAGATAGACTGATCACTTAGCTGACGAGGCAGAAGAAGATAGTGATAGTTACAAAATATGATCATATATGGTTATTCCTTCAATGGAATCCATATCATCTTATTCAAAAACATTCGATAGTTGTAGATATAGCCATTTTATTGGTATGCTATTTTTGCGATGTGTACCTTTGGGTACATTATGTTATAATTTGTAAATTAATGATCTCTACTCTATTTGAGTAGGTTTAAGAAAAGGTAACACCTTTAAAAAAATGAGAAAATGTTGCATTGCAAATAATGACTACTCTGACTTGAACCCTAATCTAGGTTAGGCTGGGAAACCTTTTGAAAACCATATATATCAATACTCACCATGAAAAATTATATTAATGTTGTGCTAATTCAACACCGATATTAAATATATATAGGTTTCTTTTTTCTAAATGAATTGAGGTTTTTGACCCAAAATAAAGGGTTGAACCCATGTAAACCCTAGTTTCCATCTAAATATAATCCAATCCTATATCCAAACCCTATAATCATTGCTCAAACACTAGAAATGAATTTTTGAATATGTCAGCAACAATTTAAGTATTGCTTGAAAAAATTAAAGATTGGGGTTTGGACTATTTGGATTAATTGGATTTTGTACATCTATTGCTCTTCAAAATAGGATGACTTGATCATCCTTTGATTTTGATTCTTTAAAAGAATTTATCATTTAGAAAAATTGTTCTCTCTACTTTATTTTCATGAATAAGATAGAAACCTATGTGTATCATTAATATAATCACTTAATGGTAAAGAATAATTAAATAAGAAAGTATATCATGGCCATTATGCCCATAGGATGTTACCAAAAACAAGAGTCAGTTGTTGGAATCTAATTTAGAGTCCATTATTGTAACATAATGTAAATTCATTACTAGAACATGAGAATGAGTTAGATACTAGAGGAAAACCTAGTGCACCATATGATATATTTAGATTATGGATTATTATTATGAATGAAAAGAATAAAGCTCATTACGTGAAGGAAATAATTGGATCATTATTGCAATATAATGACTCTAAATCTCTACCATGTCGAGGTTTAATTCATCTAACAAGTTTATTTTTGCATGAAGAGTCCTAACCCTCAAGTCATTGCAATCATCCACAAACATGCTATGGACTTTCTGTTGGTATGTATGCCATGAGAGCCAATCATGGGATGATTGGTGGGATACATTAAGATTGATTTGATAATGATCAAAGGCAAGATTCCAACTCTTTCTGGTTCTATCGTATGAGATAATGATAGAATAGATTGAATGTCTAGAGAATGACAATACTCAATGACGTATGCTTTCAGGTTCAGGACCTGGACGATGAGATCATACGGATGCTAAGAGTTTGTACATTCTTATTATGTCACTAGTCAGATGTCATTGTGGAAGGTAGATAGACATCAATTACATACAAGACTAGATTGTGGTATTGGTTGATGATAGAATCTCATTAGTCATGATATGGAGATATCAAACCAAACACATAGGTACTTGTTAGAGAACAAGTGTACCAGACAGACCCACCATGAGTTTGACACATGGAACCATGAGATGGTAGTCATAGTCAGTTCTCAAAGTGATGGTGGTGAGTGTGATTCTTTGACCTGAAATCACTACACTCAACACATGTCGTTGGGTACACTTTGACATCATCAAATGTAGTCCTGAAATATGAGTTGTTATAAAGGTGATGATTGGGTGGATTTGACACATGGAGCTTTTGAGGGGTGAGTGATAGATATGGGATTTGTCCCTCCTGAGGGAGTTTGATATCCATGGCCACTTGATGAGTAGGATTGAGATAGGCATGCACACATGTGTGAATTAGTATGTGATATTGATGTCATACATATGTCCTCCAATCTACTCTGAAATCAAGAAAGTGAATGAATGTTGATAGGATGATTGTTCCATGCCTTGAGTTCATTCGGGACATCAGTGACAAAGGAATTGTACATTCACTGTAACACCATTCATGGATTGTAGGATTGAAAGTTGTTCTCCAACTTTCCTTTTCATTTGGGTCGCACTGATGTGCGACTAGGCGCCGCTCTTTGCTTGTGAAGTCATAAGTGTTATGGACTTTCACTGCCAACGTGAAATGGACTTGTAGGGTCACACACATAGGATTTAACCTGGAGGAGGAGTTTATCCACAAATGATGTTTAGATTGATTACTAAAGGAGTTTAGTAGTTCAATTAAACACTCAATCAATTGATAGCTCAAAATCATAGTGTTCAAGGTGTTGGACCGATTGATTAGAGTATCAGATTGATTGAAACTGCGATTGACTGATTTGCACAGTCTGTTGCCCCAACCGATCGGCTCATAAGGATGAACCGGTCAGCTCCAGTTGTTGAACCGGTCGACTCAAGTTGTGATTCGATCAGCTCATATGTCATGAAATGATCGACTCAATTGTTGAACATGTCGATTCGTGGAACAACTGAGATCGTTTGGAAAGTCAGAAGACTATTTTACAAATACAATTTGTTTCACTTGTACAAATTCGATTTGGACAAGGATTAATATTTGATTAGTTAGAAACAAATATGAAAGTCAATTAGAGTTGGACCAGGACCACGAACCAATTGGCTCAGCAGTGAAATGATCGGCTCAGGTGTCCCAACTGATCGGTTCTGGTGTGAACCGATCGGCTCAGGTCCCCAACCAATCGGTTCATGCTTGAAATGATTGGTTCAGGTGGTGCAGTTGGTTGTTTTGTGGAAAATCTCAAACCCTTCTACTCCTGTTGAATCCCGCATTTCCCGGGGTAGAGAACCATGTCCCATGACCCTCCTATATATAGGGGTAGTGGGGCTTCTCAGGAACAACAACTCAGAACACCAGTTGCTCTGTAAAGTTGTCGTTCTCTCTGGTTGTGGTAACCGAGAGAGCCCGAGCAAGTGCTACCTGATAAGGGAGGCACAGCAAGGGAAAGACAACTGTAGAAAAGCAATTGGTTGCAGGAGTGTGTTGGTGACTAGTACGCCGATAGGAGGGTGTGACTCCTTCTGATTCCTTATATGATAAGGAGATTAGAGTTCTGGGTGGTCCATGTGGACTACTTCAGAGGTAGGAGACTTCTGCCGCTCGGAGGGCAACTGTCAATCCCGACAATCCTGGTGAGACCAGGAGATGCACAAACACCGTCCAATGACGGAGGTGAAGACCACGCAAGCCGCGAGGTAACGTCACCGAGAAAGCCTCGGGACAAGGTATTTCTCTACAAACCATCCTTCCTACTGTATAAACGTTGACGTAATTCCTTTATTCTGGGTTTGGGAGAAGAAATTTTTTGTTTCCGCTGCCTTCTCTGTCTTCCCTAAAATCCAACAGTAGTATAAGAGCCACGTCAACTGCTCTATACTTTAGGATTATCGATATGATCGACTTTGGTTTGTCGCCTTTATTTATTGCATATGATGCAAATAAAATTGGTGTTATGCATGTCCAATCCTAAATCCACAAATCTCAATATACATATATGACATGTAATAAGAATGCACTCAATACGCGTCACCCTTAAATGAGTTTTCTGGTGGATGTATAGCGTGGTTATGGCCAATAAACCCTATGTATGTGTGCTTGGTTGTATATGGTTTCTTGCATCTCAGTCTGCGCACTGATTCCCTACCTCCTTATTCGTGATGTAACTCGAGATAACTTGAGATTTCTTTCCTACCTTTGCTCTCCCTGAATGTAACTCAAGGTTTCCCAATTCAAATGTAAAATAGGATAGATCTTTTATTTCCTGTTATGTCAAATAACGGCAGACAACCTGACGACAAGTGAAACAATCGGTTCAAGGAGTGAACCGATCGATTGGCATCTAGATGACCGGTTTGAGGAGCGAGATGATCGGGTGGCAGCCATGAGGAGATGCATGACGACTAGGAGAACCGATCGGCTGGTGGCACCCAGACGACTGGCCACGACGAGCAGGTCATTCATGAGATGAGTTGATCAACTCGTACTGTTATAGCACTTCATCATAGATAGGTTGCATGAGATGTAGACCTAGATGACCGTGATTCCTCTTGGCTCGAGGAATCACATTAGGATGACCATAATCATCGCTTTTATCATTTCGCATGTTTTCTGTGGGATATATCATGTATATGATACATACTATATATTGTGGTGATTGGATATGTATATGTACCTATAAAACCAAATCCCTCATTAAATATTAAAGTTTTAGATGCCTTCCAAATGCGACACACATGAAAAGCTTGATCGACCAAGTGTGGGCACGCCCTAGCGTGGTGCATCGTCTTTCTCGTAGAAGCGTGAAGGATGGATATGTGGGTCTGCCGTAGTAGGGTGCATATTCATCGTGTTGGCTTTGGGTCAGACTTAACAAGGTGACCTAGATAAGATCTAGAACCTTGAGGCATGGAGGTGATCATGGCAAGGAGTTGCATATGACATCTTTCAAGAGTTGCATATGATGTAATTGGCAAAAGTTTCCTACTTGGAAGATCTAAGTTGTGGGTGACAGCCCTAGCTGGTCCATGACTCAGAGGGTTTCAGGATCTTGACCCACTAGAAGATTGTACTCTGCAATCTTCCGAATTGATGGTGAGGGCTATCAATTTGAACAAAAATAGTGGGAGTGATAATTAATTAAAGTCCTAATTATATCGTCAACTTTTCAAATCAATTAAATAAGTCAAATTTGAGTTTTGGACTAAATTGCATATATTTCCTTTTGTAGTACAAATGACAACAAACAACAATCACTTTTCATTGTGATCGGTCCTTAAAAAGGATAAGCTGAATGGGACTAACTTCCACGACTGGTTTAGGACATTGAGAATTGTTCTCGCTCAAGAGCAAAAGCTCTATGTCCTGGAAACTCCAATTCTAGAGAAACCTGCTCCTACCACACCAAAAGCAGAAAGGGATGCTTATAAGAAGCATTTTGATGATGCCATTGATGAAAAGTGCTTGATGTTGTGCTCCATGAACCACGAGTTGCAAAGACAACATGAGAACATGGGTGTCATTGAGATGATTCATCATCTCAAGAACATGTATGAAGATCAAGCACAACAAGAGAGATATGATGTCTCCAGGACGCTGTTCAAGTGTGTCATGACAGAAGGAGATCCAATTGGTCCTCACACACTCATGTTGATTGGGAATGTGGAGAACCTGCAAGATAGGGATTTCCCTTGAGCCAAGAGTTGGCTACAGACGTGATACTGCAATCGTTGCTAGAATCCTACAGTCAGTTTGTGATGACCTACAACATGAACAACTTTGACAAGCTATTGACAGAGTTGTTGGGCATGTTGAGGATAGTCGAGGCACAAATGAAGAAGGACAAGCCTAAGTTTGTGATGATGATCAGTAGCAAGAAAGGCAAGTCCAAGCCCAAGGGAAAGGGAAAGGCTAAGAAAGGTTCTAATGCTAGCCAGCAGCCCACATCATCTTCAACTCTCAAGGCCAAGGGAGGTGTGACCAAGAGAGGCAATTGCCACCATTGTCAAAAGCCAGGACATTGGAAAAGGAATTGTCCACTCTATCTGGAAGAACTAAAGAAGAAGCAGGCGACCGACGTCTCCACATGAAGGTGTCCTGAAATAAACTTGTAACACTTTTTAGGTATATGATACCAAGATATAAAGTGTAAAGCACCCAATAAATGGGGCAAGTGTTTCCGCCATAGATAGGAGTACTTTGGTTTATTTTCAGCCATAAAGGCATGTAATAGAGTTATGACTGCTATTTCATATTTGCCAATGGATAGAAACACATTATTTTTGCATATTGTATGACAATGATAGCAATTAATGATGTTGATGTTGATGTTTCAATCTTTATGGCAATGCCTTGTTTATCTTGTGTTACTTGGTATGCATAAGATAAAATGATACCTAAAAGTTATTGATAACTCAAACAATCAAATTAGCATAAATCATGAGAAATTCATTTCTAGTTTCCATATGATGGATAAATCTAGACTCTTTTGGTTAGAGAACCAGTAAGAGACATGAATCTCTTGGACATGATTAATCAATCTTCACTAAGGTAGTGGGAGAATGATTATCCTATTAGGCATAATACATGAGATGTATTTACATACCTATTAGAGTTAATGCTAATACTTCAAATAGTGTTTAGAGAAATGCCAATATGAATATCTTGAAGTGTTCAAGAATATCATAAATGAAGTACAAATTTGGTAAAGTGTTAATTCTTGATGAGATCAATGGATGAAATACTTGAACCAAATGTTTGAGATTCTTGTGAGTGATTATGATAATGTATCATAGTGAGCTCATGATTAAGGCATGGTGATGTCTAAATCAAAAGGAGTCATACTCTAAGGAGTTAGAGGATGATTATCAAATAACTAAATTCTTCTTAAATAAAGAATACCCCACACTAATAAAGGACATTAAGAATCATAAGGAGTTGTGAGTTCTTATATGCTTGACAGATACACCTCGATTATCTATGTGATGAGTTGATCATATGATGAATCAACTGTCTAGATGAATATGAGGAACTGGATTTTGAGTTATGGTTTATGACCATTACATCCTAAATGACTTCCATGTGAACCATAAGGTATAACCTTGATGGTAGCACCCATTGGGATGAAATCAATAAGTGTGAATGAGTTTTAAGCGTTAACACACATTTATGAAATTTTGAGAAGGATGATGCTTGTTGATTCCAACTTAATGACTAAGAGATTTGGCATACGAATACTAAAACCGCATTCCTATAAGAAATAAAACAAGGATGTGTACATGATACAACTTATAAGGTTTATGAATCCATTAATGCAAATAAAGTCTATAAGTTCCAATGGGCTAATCAATGTGATTGATTTAGTACAAGCAACATAGAGCTGGGATCTTTACTTTGATAATATGGTGAAAGGGTTTGACTGATATGACAAAGATAAAGAGAGATATGTGATTTAGTGGGAGCGTATTCACATTCCACATGTTGATGTGAAATGGAAATGTTCTAGAATGGAAATCCAAAGTGGAAATTATCTTTAAGGAAGATAGAGACATTTCCTATATGATAGGAATAGAGATCTATAGAGTTAGTTCTAAAAAAACCTCTTGACCTGAAAAGAGAGAGAATACATTGGCAATCTATACCGAAGGGTTCAGTATCCACAGATTCAGTGGGAGAAAACTTGGAGTTAGTATCCCAGAGCCAAGTGTCTCAATTCTTATGAAGAATGGGAACACTAAGAATAGATATGGATCTATCATGATCATCCCATTATCTTGCATGTATGGACATGGCAAGAATAAAAGGCATTCATCTTGTATGTAGGACATGACAATATGATGTGCTCATCCTGATAACTTGTATGTGGGACATGATGAGTGGATGTTTGTCTAGCTCCAGTAAGGGTTACTGAAATACCATAATAACTTGATAAGTACTTGAGAAGTACTAGTTCTATGGAAATAAGGAAGGGTTCACTATAAAAGTTACACTGATGCGAACTTTCGAAAAGGACAGAAAATTAATCACAAAATATATATGGGATATATAAAAGTGAATGTTTGTTGATAAATGGAAATGTTCCAATAAAGCTGTTTAAAAGGAAAGGTTTAGTATCCGTGTGTTAGAGAACATTAGTGGATCCTATATGGATCTAGGAGTTCATAGAGATGAACTTATAGAAATTCCGATCATTGATGACAATTTAGGAATGTTTGGTCATGTAATGTGGCTAAAGGTTAGCAAAGGAATACTAGATCGCATATTACAGCAACTCCATCTCATAGGTGTGACATACAACGAAGAGATGAGAGACATGTAGTTAATACCAACTTTGGCAAGGTGTTGCCATAACTCACTATGTTAGCACTAGAGCGCAGTAACATGTGGGACATGTTTGAAGATCACTATGAATATGATTCAAGGGTGATTGGCTCGCAGTGCAAGTGAGAGTCTGTTGGTATGTATGCCCTGAGAGCCAATCATGGGATGATTGGTGGGATACATTAAGATTGATTTGATAAAGATCAAAGGCAAGCTTCCAACTCTTTCTGGTTCAGTCATATGAGATAATGATAGAACAGATTGAATGTCTAGAGAATGACAGTACTCAATGACGTATGCTTTCAGGTTCAGGACCTGAAAGATGAGATCATACAGATGCTAAGAGTTTGTACATTCTTATTATGTCAATAGTCAGATGTCATTGTGGAAGGTAGATAGACAGCAATGACACACAAGACTAGATTTTGGTGTTGGTTGATGACTGAATTTCATTAGTCATGATATGGAGATATCAAACCAAACACATTGGCACTTGTTAGAGAACAAGTGTACCGGATAGACCCACCATGAGTTTAACACATGGAACCATGAGATGGTAGTCACAGTCAGTTATCACAGTGATGGTGGTGAGTGTGATTCTTTGACCTAAAATCACTACACTCAACACATGTCATTGGGTACACTTTGACATCATCAAACACAATCCTGAAACATGGGTTGTTATAAAGGTAATGATTGGGTGGCTTTGACACATGGGTCTTTTGAGGGGTGAGTGATAGATATGGGATTTGTCCCTCCTGAGGGAGTTTGATATCCATGTCCACTTCATGAGTAGGATTGAGATAGGCGTGCACGCATGTGTGAATCAGTAGATGATATTGATGTCATACATATCTCCTCCAATCTACTCTGAGATCAAGAAAGTGAATGAACGTTGACATGATGATTGTTCCATGCCTTGAGTTCATTCGGGATATCAGTGACAAAGGAATTGTACATTCACTGTAACACCATTCATAGATTGTAGGATTGAAAGTTGTTCTCCAACTTTTCTTTTCACTTGGGTAGCACTGATGTGCGACTAGGCACCGCTCTGTGCTTGTGAAGTCATAAGTGTTATGGACTTTCACTGCCAACGTGAAACGGACCTGCAGGGTCACACACATAGGATTTAACCTGGAAGAGGAGTTTATCCACAAATGATGTTTAGATTGATTACTAAAGAAGTTTAGTAGTTCAATTAAACACTCAATCAATTGATAGCTCAAAATCATAGTGTTCAAGGTGTTGGACTGATTGATTAGAGTATCAAATTGATTGAAACTACGATTGACTGATTTGCACAGTCTGCTGCCCCAACTGATCGACTCATAAGGATGAACCGATCGGCTCAGGTTGTTGAATCGGTCGGCTCAAGTTGTGAATCGATCGGCTCATATTTCATGAACATAATCGAACTGTCTTATGTCCTGGAAATTTTATGAGGTGCTCGGAAATGGTTGAAGTAGTTGAATAGGAGGATAACTATGACTAATCGGCTCAATTGTTGAATCGGTTGATTCGTGGACCAACCAAGATCGTTTGGAAAGTCAGAAGACTATTTTGCAAATACAATTTGTTTCACTTATACAAATTCGATTTGGAAAAGGATTAATATTTGATTAGTTGGAAATAAATATGAAAGTCAATTTGAGTTGGACCAGGACCACGAACCGATCGGCTCAGTAGTGAACTGATCGGCTCAGGTGTCCCAACTGATCAGTTCAAGTGTGAACCGATCGGCTCAGGTTCCCAACTGATCGGTTCATGCTTGAAACGATCGGTTCAGGTGGCGCAGTTGGTTATTTTGTGGAAAATCTCGAACCCTTCTACTCCTATTTAATCCTGCATTGCCCGGGGTAGAGAACCATGTCCCATGATCCTCCTATATATATAGGGGTAGTGGGGCTTCTCAGGAACAACAACTCAGAACACCAGTTGCTCTGTAAAGTTGTCGTTCTCTCTGGTTGTGGTAACCGAGAGAGCTCGAGCAAGTGCTACCTGATAAGGGAGGCACGGCAAGGGAAAGACAACTACAGAAAAGCAACTGGTTGCCGGAGAGTGTGTTGGTGACTAGTATGCCGACAGGAGGATGCGACTCCTTCCGATTCCTTGTACGACAAGGAGATCGGAGTTCCGGGCGGTATGTGTAGACTACTTTAGAGGCGGGAGACTTCTGCCGCTCGTAGGACAACTGTCAATCCCGACAGTCCCGGTGAGACCATGAGCTTCACAGACACCGTCCAAGACCGGAGGTGAAGACTGTGCAAGCCACGAGGTAACATCGCCGAGCAAGCCTCGGGATAAGGTATGTCTCTACAAACCATCATTCCTACTCTATAGACGTTGACGTGATTCCTTTATTCTGGATTTGGGAGAAGAAATTTTTTGTTTTTGTTGCCTTCTCTATCTTCCATAAAACCCAACAATTTCTCACCCTTCTATATAGGATGAGTGTGAGTATATGGGTCTTACATGGCCTTTGTGTCGAAGATGGCATTGAAACCCCATCCCTCAATCATATTGTAGACATCATCATAGTTTTCCCATGTTACATTGTAGTCTTCCTTCGTAACATTGGGTCTACAGTATTGGCATTGTCTTGGCTGGGCCATCCAGGAAAAATCCAGAGAGGATAGTAACTGACTATTTTAGGTGGATCCTTCACCACTTCAGGTGTTGGGTTAACAATTTTCATCAGAACGACATGATCATTTCTGTGATCTTTGATGCTTTTTCTAATGCGGGATAGGTTGAGGGCATGGTTCATTGATAATAGGAGTGGGCATCCATTTGATTGTTTCCACTTTTAAAGGGATGACCTTTCTCTCTGATTGTTGGTTGAGCTAGGCAGTCAGGGTGCCCTTTTTTTGGTGATGAGGTGATTCCCTTAATGTTGGATACAATTTTGGGATGGTTCTCGTGGTCATCTTTTTTGACCTCCTATACAAAGTAAGGTAGCGTCATGGGATGATGACCTTGGTAGTATTTGAATGATCTTCAATGATGGTCGTCGTACACAGATAGTATAGATTGGTAGCCTTATTCTCAAGGCCAAGATCCTACCAGTAAAGCACATTTTGTTTATGCTCTTCATTTAGTCAAATGCATAGAACTTCACGACTCAAGTCTCGAGTCAGTGGCAGAAAATTAAGGTAGCCTCTTCAGGTCAAGTCTCCCAAATTGTGATGGAGTGAACTTTTATAGCTTTCAATGTCTAATGACCTATTTGAATTCATACGTTTGAGTTGTATAATGAATCCCAAGATCTGGATGAAGTTGGGAGGTCATATGACATTGGTATTACCTTTAATGTTCCTAGTTATCTACCTCTATAAATGAGTTGTGCAATTGGTCATATGGTGGTTTTGACACCAAAATTGGAGAATGTATATTGAGTTACGACAAGCCTATGGTCCGATTTTAAGGATATTCACATGTCCCTACAAGAAGATATCTAGGTTTAAATGTTGAGATATCATAGCTAAACTCAAGATAATGGGCCATAGTTTGTAATGATTTGATGGCTTGTGATATTATGGTCACGCATCTTGATTTCAAGAGAAGGTTATACTCCTTTAGTTAGACATGGGATGGCGTGGTCCAACCTCCATGCAACGATTGTCGAGTATGTGGGTTGCAAAGACAACCAACCATGCAGTCATTCGTTGATGTAAAAGTAGCGGCTTGACACCTCTGTTGTCTCATTCGAAAAACCTATGAGAAAGGATGGTCTTCCCTTCCCCTTGCTTTTCCATTGAGGAGAACAACATGAGTGTTAGAGAAAGAACCTAATACAGAGACAAGCAAGCAAGGGAGAGGAACTCCCTCACCCCGTTTACTCCATCTAGGTATCATTGACGGTGGTGGACTCAATGAGTCAAGGTTGCAGCCGCAAGCAGGACCTGGTCATGCTGTGCGGAATGGAAGGGAGCCGTGAATCTCCATGTAATAAAAGCATCCGGTGAGATGGAGCCATGGAGGTTTGTTTCTAGTGTAAGGAGTTGAGGGTTTCCATGCGAAGGCAAGTAGAGCGGCACCAAGCTCTGACCCGACCCATCGGCGACTTGGTGAGGAGGACGGCCATGGCGTGTTTGTGTTCTCACCCGATACCAGGCTCATGGCAGTGGCGGATTGCACCCAGGAGAACAGACCCTTGCAGATGCCAGAACGTTGTGCAGGCTGGGGATCAATAGTGTGGCGGTGTCTTGTGCCGAGGGACGCTCGCAAACATCTACGTGTTGGCATTCACGTGAGAAGGAGCCAGGCGGGTCGTGCGTCAAACCCAGCCCCGACGGAGGTGCTGCGTTTAGCGGAGAATTGACGGAGAATGCCTCGCCATTGCATGACGGCATGAGGGAGAAAGGGGCGAATAGGGTGAGGCCTGAACCATCCAAATCACGCCTGAGGGCACGTTTGGTTTGCTGGATATAGCTGGATTGGATTGCATTTTTAACTCCAGCAGCAGGCAAAAGTTTATGTTTGGTTTGTAAGACGCGTAAAATTACAAAAAATGCAGGACATTTCAGTATACAGCCCGTGCGGGATTAGGGCTTCCATTTCAAAAGCGTGGGACGCCGCAATCCAGGGATCGGGCGACTGCCGCTGGGCTCCCGACTCCCACCCCCGACTCTCTCTCTCTCGGCTGCCCGCGAGATCCGCGACCCCTTGCATCACTTCCTGCTCCGATCGCCGGCACCGCCACCAACCCCGATCTGCTTCGCACGCCATCAATGCCACCTACCTCGAGTTGCTCTGCGCCACCATCCCCGATCCTTTTCTCTGCGGCATCCTTTGCTCCCTGCTCCAAACGCTAGCAGCGCCACCTGCGACGAGGTGCTCCGAATCCGAATGCTAGCAGCGCCGCCTGCGATGAACTGCTCCGAATCTGAACGCCGGCAGCGCCGCCTGTGTCGAGCTGCTCCGAATCCGAACATTAGCAGCGCCGCCTGCGACGAGTTGCTCCGAATCTGAACGCCAGCAGCGCCGCCTGCGACGAGCTGCTCCGAACACCAGCACCGCGTCAGCGCCGAGCTGCTTTGCACGCCAGCAACACCGCCTACCTCAAGCTGCTCCATGCACCAGCATGATCCAGATCTACTCACAATAGTGTCAGCGGAGTAGATCTCACCATTGCTTCTACTACATAGCAGTGTTGAGGTGACTCTTCCCCCTTTTCCAGTTCCGATTTCCAACTGATTCGATGTTCATCTTTCCCCCCTTCACCTTTTCCTCCTCTCTTTTGCCCCTTCACTTTTCCAGTTCCGATTTCCAACTAAAGTCCTTTCTCCCCCTTTTGTATGCAGAGATCGACTTGGGTGACTCATACTATTCTCTGTGGTTATACAGTTTGGAAGGAGGATATAGCTATCTCTGGTATCCCTGTTGTGCTGTAGGTAATAATCTCCTCTGTTCTTAGCCTTTGTTCTTTTCTTATTGCATTGTCATTTTCTTACGCCTCCTGTAACTCCTACCTTGCTGATTTAACATGGGCTTTTTTTATTAACCATTTGCTGTGAGATTGGGAACGATCATGGATTTTTCTGCTTGTTATACTTAAATGTTACTTTCAGTTCTGCAATCGATTCCATTTCTCTTATCTCGGATTGTTTATAAATGATTGTTAATGACCTCCACAGTACGAACAATAATATTGTTCATCCTATCTCTTTTGTTAGATGGATACATGCTGATATATGTATCAGGGAACTGCTAATTTTGATGTATTGTAACTGTTTCAACTCTTTCTACTGCACATCACTTTTCATTGCAAAAACCTCTCCGCTTTATTGTAGGTTTTTATTAAGTTCGCTTGATCTCTAGTATTTCTACTGCACATCACTTTTCATTGCAAAAACCTGCTGCATTCAAATATTTGACTGCTTGTGTGATAATCTTATTTCTTGTTGCTAATGACTGTCTTATTTGTATGAATCTGTGATTCAAATATTACTTCCTCTGTCTATCAGTTCTGTTCAGAATGTTTGCTTATTTTCCATACTTGTTCAGCTGATGTTGGATTCAAAATGTATATTGCATAATAAAAATTTCTGTATTGATAGGATATAGTTGTGTTTCTGTATGTATGTTTTATACATAAATTTATTAATACAGAAATACAGAGATATTGTGTGCCAAATTTCTGTATTGATAGGATATAGCTGTATTTCCGTATTGCTGCTAGAACATATCAATGTACACAGCTTACAGCTATTATATCAGCTATTAATAAATTTCTCTATTGATAGGATATTGCTCCAAGCTCCAAGAACCGGCTGACTCAACCAAGGTCCAGGGCGCCCCTTAGTGTCCACATGGTGCCATCCAATTGGTCTAAAGGTAAATACCCCAAATATATCCCAGATCTTGTATAATTTGTAGAAATTTGCTCGTTTATCCAAAAAATACAAATAAGATATCAAAATGTTCAAAAAAATGAGTGGACCATAATATCAGTCTTTTGATGGACTAACCTCGGTGATATCATTTAAGTTATGAAATGCTTGTTTCATAGAAAATAAATATCAAATGATGGCCTAAAATTATGATAATATGTCAGTGACTACATAATCATGTTTGTAATTGATATGATGTCAGTAATTATAATTTTGATGCACAAAATTATGTAATTTTCTTAGTATGACTAATTAGGGTTAATAACTCTAAATAAAATGTAGAAAATACATATGTGGTCAATAAATGATGGAATATTCAGTATAAGCTCATATCAGTAAGTGGAAGATAATATGTAATTCTGAGATCATAACTATGCATATAAATCATGTTACATGTTAAATGATCTTAAAATGATGAGAAAACCCTAGTTTGGGTTAATGCATGTAATCTAAGGTTTATATGTGCACATAATTATATACAACTGAATAATCAGATTATTGATCCTAATCTAGAATACAACATTAGTAATATCAATCCGAGATAACAAGGAGAGTAAGACAAGAAATAATGATGGGAATATCATAAGACAAAGTGAAATCCTAATGGACATAACTAGGGTTAAGATGATGGCACATATGATCTTGTCTTGATCAGGGTTTGACCAAGGCATAGTTGACATGAGGAATATGTGATGATTAGGTTTGTCCTTCTTTAAGGTACATCATTACCTCTTACTTGGCTTATTATACAGTATGCTTGCATTATATGTGTAGTAAACACTTGGCATATGATATTGGATGAAATGATTGCTCTTGTATGATATCTTACCTGGTTTTCCATACTTATAGCTATGAACACATGAAACATAATATATTTGTTCCATTATATATAAGCACTTCAACTCTTTGGTAGTCAAGTGCTGGAAAATAGAGTACTTCAACTCTTTGGTAGTCAAGTACTTGAAAGTGATCCAAATCTTTGGTAGTATGATCAAATAATGAAATGATCCAACTCTTTAGTAGTTGATCATAAAGGCCTTAATGCATTCAACTCTTAGGTAGTGAATGCATGGATGATATAATGGAAAATGAGCTTAAAATATGTGTTCTCTTTTGTTAACGAACATCTTTTGTCTTAAGATCATGTTGTTTAGTGGTAGTACATGTATATCTAAAGTTTGTTGTTCAATGTGTAATATCAAATGTTGTAATAATTCATTATGTAATTATATGTTGAATGGTGAACATGTGTTGTGGTTTGTTTATTGTTCATGTACATGTGCTATTGTTGTTTCCTTCTAACTTGCTCTGATTTTCTTCTTCTTAGCATAGTGTGTAGTGTTTAAATTGGGATTCTCACTGAGGTGAGGGTTTCAATTTGGATGTCACACATCAGATTAAACTTTAAAAAAATCTGGGAATATTACAGGTGGTATCAGAGCATGAACAATAGCAAAGCTTGGCATTTGCTCATTATGCAACTCAAACTAAAGAACCTTCAATTTAAAACAAATCTTTAGGGTTAGATTTGTCATCTTTTAGAGACTAGATCTGACCTAACCTCTAGGTTAGCACCTAGATGTCTATAAACTAGGTCTAGACTAGTGCTTGTTGTATACCAAGTCCTTAGAAGTCATTCGTTTCTTGTAGTGCAGCAGTATGGGACGTTGCATTAATTGGAAATGATGTACATCATAGGAAGAGAAATCCTAGGCATGTGGTTCTCATTGTCTAGGGTATCTACACTAATCTACACTTTGTTCTCACCCTTTTCACTAGTTTTCATGGAACTATAATCTCTACTCTGTGTGGGACACTCATTTTCTAGATTTGGTTTTCATTCCACACAGATCGAATCTTGATAGTTTTCTCTGAAGCTTGTTTTATAAGAAAAAACTATATAATATTTTATTATATATGTAATTATTACTAAAATATGTCCCTACACATATACGAGTAGGAGGTGATCATGCAACCTAAGTGAAATAGAATGACATCAGTCTAGAAGAGAGAATAGTTCTAGATTAGATGTCTAGAGCCTTGTTACAATATGTGATAGATGGAATAGAAAATATGAGTTTAGATGTTATGATCTAAGTTCGAGATAGTAATTAAGTTGGTTTATGATGATAAAGTTTGTTTGAGGAAAGTTCAATTTTGAGGTTTTGAGATTAGTTTGATTATGCAAGTATGTGTGCTCTTCTAAGTTAAGATAAGCTAAGATAAGACAAGGTTGTGAATCACCATGATCCTCAAGCTCTTTTCCAAAGGAGGACCTCTAGTGTTGGGATCAGTTATAGGGTTAACTCCAGAGAGAGTTGGAACCAGAGGGAGAAGTTCAGAGAACCTAAAATCCAAGATATGAGAATGATGAGAAATATGTGTTATGAAATGTCCTAAACTAGAATACTCCTGAGTGATTGAGTTGCGTTTCTTTATGCATGATTTCTATAGTTTTATTGAACCCTAGATGTCCTTGAGAGAACCAAACCTTAGATTCAGATAGAGGTTGGCTATATATGCATATGTGAACAATGTTGTGAGTACCTACCATTTGGGTGAGGGAAGGAGAGTTCCTAGACCCTAGAGGAGGTAAATGATGTTAGTATGTTGAGAAGACTCATGCTCGGATTGGTAGTTCCTTGTAGGACACTAGTGTTGTACATAAGAAAGTTTTGAGTAGGCATGTATCTTGGGTAGATAAGCTATGAAGATAATGTCATATTGTGTTTTGGTTTGTGCTTATGTGGCTAGAGCTTGTAAGGCTATCACTAGTGTCAATGAGGTAACCTAATAAGCCTAGACCAAAGAGGGAAGATGAATATAGTACTTTTTGAAACTCGTATATCTAAGTGGGTTCAGAGAGACTGAGCATGGGCATGGCACTACCCTCATGATATGGGTCAGGAGACCCTCAATTGGACTAGATGAAGTTTCACTTTATGTTTAAAAAGTCACTTGTATAAGTTTGTTTAGAACAACCATGGTATAATATATGTAAGAATGTGATCTAATCTTGAGACGTGATACATAAACATGATATGATTGAAACCTAGAGATGGTTTAATAGATATCAATGCATACACGGTTAACCATGTCATGGAAAATGATAATGTGACATAGTTTAGTAATCATGTTTTGAAATCACTAATAAAGGTTGTAAAAAAATATTTGAATGAAATGGCATCATATTAATGATACTTCTTAGTTGTGGTATTAATGTAATGCTTAATTAACATGTTGAATATCGTTGTAACATTAGCACAACCGAAAATGATGATGACACCTAGACTTTATGTAGATGGATAAAGTGGGTTAATTAGAATTAAATCTGAAGCATGATAAATATATCGACCGAACCCTAATGCTTGGGTAAAATGAGAATGTAAATCCTAAAATGTGAAAATTGTCATGTATAAAATTTTGTTTTGATTTAATGAGGTGGGTGGTTTACCCTAGATGCTTTTAAAAACATTTCAGTGGTTTGGATATGATTATGGAGCTTTGTTTTTCGATATGTTGCACATAGAGTGAGATCCTACATATGGATGAAGACCTTTTGTTTTCCTTGGAGTAAGGTAATGGCTTAATTTCAAGGATGAAATTTCTTTTAAGATGTATATGATGTGATGGACTAGATTTTGACTTAATTTTGAGGATGGAATTTCTTTTAAGGTGTGTAGGATGTGATGGAGTGTACTTTTATAGCTTTCAATGTCTAATGACCTATTTGAATTCATATATTTGAGTTGTATAATGTATCCTAAGATCTTGATGAAGTTGGGAGGTCATGTGACATTGGTATTAGCTTTAATGTTCCTAGTTATCTGCCTCTTTAAATGAGTTGTGCAATCGGTTATATGGTGGTTTTGACATCAAAATTGGAGAATGTATATTGAGTTACTACGAGCCTATGGTCCAATTTTAAGGATATTCAGATGTCCCTACAAGAATATATCTATGTTTAAATGTTGAGGAGATAATAGCTAAACTCAAGATAATGGACCATAGTTTGTAATGACTAGATGTCTTGTGATACTTATGTGTCTTGCAACTTGATTTCAAGAGAAGGCTATACTACTTTAGTTAAATGTGGGATGGTGTGGTCCAACCTCCATGCCATGATTGTTGAGTACATGGGTTGCAAAGAGAAACCAACCAAGCAGTTATCTTTGTTGATATAAAAGCAGTGGCTTGACACCTCTGTTGTGTCATTTGAGAACCCTATGAGAAAGGATGATCTTCCCTTCCCCATGCTCTTCCATTACGGATAAAAACATGAGTGTTAGAGCATGAAATGGATATAGAGACGAGCAAGCAAGAGAGAGAAACTCCCTCACCTCATTTACTTCATCGAGGTACCATTGATGATGGTGGACTCGATGAGTTAGGGTTGCAGCTGTAAGTAGGTTTTGGTCATGTCATGCGAACTGGAAGGGAGTTGTGGATCTCTAGGTATTAGAAACATCAGGTGAGATGGAGCCATGGAGGTCTGTTGCCAGTGCAAGGAGCCAAGGGTTTCCCAGCAAGGGCAAGCAGAGTGGTTCCAAGCTCTGACTAGACCCATTGGCTTTGTGAGGAGGATGGCCATGGCATGTTTGTGTTCTCGCCCGATACCGAGCTCATGGTGGTGGCAGATTGCGCCCAGGAGAACAGACCCTTGCGGATGCCAGAACATTGTGCAGGCTGGGGATCAATAGTGTGGCGGTGTCTTGTGTTGGGAAATGCTCACAAGTGTCTGCATGCTGGCATTCACGTGAAAAGGAGCAAAGCGGGTCCAGTTTCATACTGGCACTGTGTTTAGTGGATAATTGACGAAGAATGCCTCGCCATTGCATGACGGTGTGAGGGAGAAAGGGGCCAGTAGGGTGAGCCTCTGAACCAACGAAATCACGCCTGAACCGAGTCCAAGTGCTGAGAACCTTCCTGCTCAACCAAGGTGCGGGGCGCCCCTTAGTGACCATGTGGCTCTATCAAATTGGTCTAATGGTAAATGCCCCAAATATATCCCAGATATTGTATAATTCATAGAAATTAGCTCGTTTATATGAAAAATACAAATAAGATACCAAAATGTTTAGAAAAATGAGTAGAATCACATGAAACCATAATATTAGTCTTTTGACAGACTAATCTTAGTGATATCATGTAAATTGTAAAATGCTTATTTCATGGATAATAAATATCAAATGATGGCCTAAAATTATGATAATATGTTATTGAATCCATAATCATATTTGTAATCGATCTGATGTTAGTAATTATAATTTTGATGCATGAAATTATGTAAATTTCTTAGTATGACTAATTAGGGTTAATAACTCTAAATAAAATGTAGAAAATACATATGTGGTCAATAAATGATGGAATATTCAATATAAGCTCATATTAGTAAGTAGAAGCCAATATGTAATTATCAGCTCATAATTATGCATATAAATCATGTTACATGTTAAATGATCTAAAAATGATGAGTAAACCCTAGTTTGGGTTAATGCATGTAATCTAAGGTTGATATGTGCACATAATTATATGCAACTGAATAATCAGATTATTGATCCTAATCTAGAATAGAACATCAGTAACATCAATCCTATAACAAGAAGAGTAAGATAAGAAATAATGATGGGAATATCATTAGACTAAGTGAAATCCTAATGGATATAACTAGGGTTAAGATAATGAGCATCTTATGATGGTACATATCATCTTGTCTTGATCAGGGTTTGATTAAGGTGTAATTGACATGAGGTATATTGGATGATCAGGTTTGTCCTTCTTCAAGGTATGCCATCACCTCTTATTTGGATTATTATACAGTATGCTAGCATTATCTATTCATTAAACACTTGGCATATGATATTGGATGAAATGATTGCTCTAGTATGATATCTTGCTTGATTTTCCATATTTATGTCTATGAACACATGAAACATAATATGTTTGTTCCATTATATCCAAGAACTTCAATTCTTTGGCAGTCAAATTTTGGAAAATAAAGTACATCAACTCTTTGGTAGTCAAGTACTTGGAAGTGATCCAACTCTTTGGTAGTCGATCATAAAGACCTTAATGCATTCAACTCTCAGGTAGTAAATGCATGGATGATATAATGGAAAATGAGCTTAAAATATGTGTTCTCTTTTGTTAATGAACATCTTTGTGCAAGTATATTCTTTTTCTTATATTTATTTATAACTTCCAAGTATTAGATTTATCTTATTGACAAGCTTAGTAATGAGAGGTATATATAAAAGACGTGGGCGCACTCAGTACAATATTCTTGAATATTGTGCTGACATGTACGTGGGCGTACTCAATACAATATTCTTGAATATTGTGCTGACATGTACCACATGTAATCTTTTGTTTAGGTTGTGAACATAAAATCTTGAAGGACATGGATAATTGTGAGTTGTGTGGCGAGATGATGTACAGGTGGCACTACTACAGAACCTACCTTTAGTGTCGGTTATTTAAAGCCTTTAGTGTCGATTTCTAAGCGACACCTATGTGGGCGACACTAAAAGCTCACCCATTAGGCGTCGGTTCCAAAACCGATGCCCAAACTCTTCGCGCGCCACCGAAAACGCGCCATCATGGGACTATAGGCGTCGGTTATTAGATAAGAAACCGACGCCCAAACCCTTCGCGCCACAGAAAGGGCGCCATCTTGGGCACTATCAGTGTCGATTTTTTACAAATAACCGACGACATATATCTTCGTGCCAGGAAATAGACGCCGATTATTTATATAAAACTGACACTATAACATTGTGTGTCAGTTTTTATTAGATAAGAAACTGACGCCCAAACCCTTCGCGCCACAGAAAGGGCGCCATATTGGGCACTATCAGTGTCGGTTTTTTACAAATAACCGACGACATATATCTTCGCGCCACAGGAAATAGACGTCGATTATTTATATAAATCTGACACTATAGCATTGTGTGTCGGTTTTTTACAAATAACCGAAGCCTATTGTTTTTTTTTTCTATTAGTCTGCAGACCTGCTGTGGCTGGTCGCAGGATGAGAAACCTGTTCAGTTCAGTTATGAACTGCAGGTTTTACGACATCCATTGATATCAGCCGACAACAGGCCACAAACCTGCAAAATTAACAACAAAAATATTCACACATGCATTTAGCAATGCAACCTGCAGTTCCATTTTATTTTCACACATTTAGAAACATTCATGTAGCTAGCAATCTGTAGTTCCATTCATTCACATTCACACATGTAGAAACATTCATATAGCAACCAACACTTTCATTCATTTTCACTCAGACACATGTAGAAACATCCAGACATGTAGAAACATTCACACATATATTATAATTCAGAAATTCATTTACAAAATATCATTGTTTAGTCATTATTCGCTATCAAGATCCCAATTATATTTTAAAGCCCCCACTATTTGTATGGCTGTTGCCCATTCTTCTCTTACTTCATTTAATTCTCCCATCGTATAGGGAGCATTTTCATCTGGTAAGGCCTCTCCTGTAATGGGGTCAGCTTTAAACACCTGTAAAGAGAATGATGTATATATATAATTAATGAGCTATAAATAAGATTGATATATTTCGATCATATTATCTAATGAGACTATATAATACCTAAGCAATACACTCGATATCCAGTGCGGCATGTTTGATAATCATGTGCATATATCGCATGACATAGTATCCACATGCCCATCCGTTGTCTTGTGTAGCACACTATAAATTCAAACATACAAAATATTAAAAAATACAACTAATTAAGCATTGTTCACATAAATAATATATACATATATTGCAGTCAGGAACTTACTTTCACTTTCGTGGGGACCTTTCCTCCAGCCTTTTTGAACTCCTCAAAACCCCTACATGTTAATGTAACACAGAACATTGCAATTAAATAGTAATTGTAATAACATATGTTAACGAATATGAAAATGAAATATTTCTCATCGGAATAATGCCATTTTCATTATGTGTCCAAATCTTGTATTCAATTTACTCCCCTTAGGATCTAGATAGTACACAGTGAACGTCTCGGGGGAAATAACCAGTAACTCCCAATGCCTACCCCTAGAGGTAAAAAAGTTAAAAATTAATAACTCAAAATCGATAATAAAAATGTAATTTTCTTAAGTCCAAATTATAATAAGCAAAGTAAACTTACTCTACATTGAATGGAGCCATTATCACCGTCTTCTTATTTACAGCAAAATTTGAAAAAGCCTCACAGCAGTATTGTTGAACTGACGTAGGGTCTTTAGCTACTAGACTAATCAAAGATGGAATCAAAAACCCTACATGTTCGAATCCAAAATCTGCACATATGTTGTCTAAGTAGCTGCAAAATATGTATTAATTACGCATGCATTAATAAATAAGAAACAAGATCACCAGATCATACACAAGGTATATGGATGTATAAAGAATATCTCACCTTATCCATAGCTCTATCACAGATGTATTTAGCCAATCATATCGAAACAACTCCAAAATATCTTGTATAAATAGTTTTGTTTCGTATGACTGACCTGTAGAATCTGAATCGGAAGAAACAGTTATAGGGGAGTTTATATCATGTTCGCCTAACCATATTGCCATACCCCTACAGTTAGGACCTAACGGGACAGGTAGGTCCTGTGGAACCCAACTAGGTAATGTAGGAGGTGGAAGTGGAGGCCTAGATGCTGTGGGTGTCTTCTTTTTAACCTGTATATATATATAATTTCAGATCAACTGCCATCATATACACACACTAACAATTGAATGTAATGTAAATTTACCATACCTTTTCAGTAAAGAGGACATCCACTTGTAGCCACAATATCACTCCGCCTACTGCCTCACCAAGCGTTTCACAATCTGGGTGGGCATATGGCAATGGAAGATCCATCCACTGGGAGAATATATGTATCGGGCTCACACGAATCCAACCAGCTGGTACTGGAGACCCGTGACACGTTTCCCCTGGTAGGGATGGGTAAGCCGACGCCTCTGCAATGACAAATTCTTTACTTTTTAGACGGCATGGCTTCAACCCCTACAAATTTTTGTGTAAAGAATGTTATATACATATATACATATCATCTTTTTTTGAAACGACTACAATTTCATATATACATATCATCTTGAATTAAAAAACTAGTTACTATGTCATAAAAATACTTACAGCAGATGTGCTAGGTGGTGGTTCTACAGGATTACTCCCAACCTCTGCAGTAGGAGTAGGAGGAGTAGAACCTGCAGTAGGTACTGTCTGGTAAGTGGCAGTCTGAGATGCCTACCACTTTTTCATTGCTTCTTCTAGTTTCCTATCAACTAGCTTATCTACCTATACATGGATAAAAGAAACGTTAGCTTCTAATTATTGAATTCTCTTTTACAGTAACATTATAAAGAAAGAATATGTTACCTCCTCTTGTGAAAGTCCCGCTTTTGGGACATGTTTGTGCTGGGATGGCCCAAAAAAAGCTTTGATGCCCACACCAGCGCCTGCAGCCCTAACACGTCGAGGATGCTCTGGGTTACCCAGAGCAACTGTCAATTCATCCCTTGTGCCCTCAGGGATGAACTTGCCTTGTTTCCTCAGCTCGTGCAGCTCCCGCTAATCGCCAAAACAAAAATTTGTAATTAAGTAAACAACACAAATAATCAATATTCGAATGATTGCTGTAAGAGTTGTATTTTACCATTTTTGCAGCCACCTCAGCAGTTGCGGCCTTCGTTATTTCTCCCTTCTTATTTTGCCTCCCAGCTATCCAGACATCATGGCGAGGCAGAGGTGTGCTACCTATGGTAGAGGACTCCTGAGTAGCAACAGACTGAGTAGTAGCCTCAGACTGTAGTCTTTGGCGAATGCCTGCATACCCCTTTGGACCCATTGTGTGGTCATGCACATTCAGTGCACGCCTTGATCTTTGTGCCTCACTGAGGGCCTAGTTAGTATGCACATTAATGATTTGGTTAGTAACACTATATGTTAATCTTGAATAGGTGAATACAACATATATTAATTAATGAGATTGAGACTGACGCCTAATACCTTGAATTCATCAGTTTGTCTTGAAGCGACAAACGCGTCCCATTCTTCTTTGTCTAGGAAGTTCCACTGTTCAGTGGCTGTCTTCTTCCTCTTGTCAACTTCTTTTATGTATTCTCGGGTGAGATTTGTCCTATAGTTCCTTAGGACTCTCCCACAACGTTGCATCACACATTTACGATGCAGCTTTTCATCCAATTCAAATATACTCTACAAAATAGAATTGGTATTAACTAGTATCCAAAAATTTAGTAATCTACAAAATAGAATTGCAAATTAATAATAACTCACGCATAAATCCCTCCATATTAAGTCTTTCTTCTCCTTAGAAACATTATGCCAAGAATCTAAGCGACAACCGCAATGGCTACGAGTAACAAACCCAAGATATGAAATAAATGAATTGCGATTCACACCACATGCATTTCCTGCATTATCAAAATCCACAACAAGTTTGGGTCCATTGCCCTTTTGCACAATTAACTTATTCATCATAGTGATGCCCCTTCTCTTGTCAACTTTTTGGTGTTGTTGATCAAGTGCATCAAGTGCTTCAGATGGTACCTGTGCATCATCAACCTAAAATTTGACAAAATAATCACATTTACAAGATATAACTATAAATGGACATATAGATATAAATATATGATATATTTTTAAAACTTACATTGTGAGGCGGCGCATTGATGTCCTCACCCTCACGGTAATCATCAGCACGGTCATCAGGAGAATGGTCAGCCATCTGCAAATTCACATTCAAATTGTAAAGTTCACATTGTAAAGTAATTCAAATTGTAAAGCTCACATTGTAAAGTTCACATTATTACAACAAAGTATATATCACAACAAAATTGTAAAGCTCTATGATCAAAGAGAAAACAAGTATATATTAGAACAAGATTAGGGTCTAGGGTTAACAAATACATGTGATGTCATTCTTATATATAATAAATGTACATGTACCACCTATCCCATCCTTGAACACCTAATCTCACTAGTAAGTGTATAATGTGTATTGGGTTTTCAAGAAAATTTCAGCAGCATTTCCCCGTTGTTCTCCAAGTACATATTTACTTAGAGAACAAACGGGGAAATGCTGCCGAAATTTTCTTGAAAACCCAATACACATTATACACTTACATCCTAAGCGAGATTAGGTGTTCAAGAACAGTCCCAAACCGGGGACTATCCAAGATTTACTCCTAACGAGTAAATCTTGGACGGGTTTCTAGGCCAACAAATAATGTGTTGTCATTCTTATACCTAAAAGCCTAGTTCTTCAAGTTAGGGTGATTATTGATGTCTTTAAAAGCATGATTGGCAATTTAGGGAAAAGTTCACCATTTACATTCAAAGCATGTCACATGTGTGCATTACAGTTCATCATTAAGCAAGAAGGGTGATTAGGATTCTCAATATAGTCAACAATGAAACAAGTTTCTGAAAGAGGTTTGGTGAAGATATCTATAACTTACTTAAACATTCAATTATGAAGTAAATATACACTTAATTTAGAATAGCATGACGCACAAAGTTGCAGTCAACATCATTATGCTTTGTTCTATCATGGACTATCAGATTGGTATAATGTGGATTAGAGTCTAGGGTTAACAAATACATGTGATGTCATTCTTATATATAATAAATGTACATGTACCACCTATCCCATCCTTGAACACCTAATCTCACTAGTAAGTGTATAATGTGTATTGGGTTTTCAAGAAAATTTCGGCAGCAATTCCCCGCTGTTCTCCAAGTACATATGTACTTAGAGAACAAACAGGGAAATGCTGCCAAAATTTTCTTGAAAACCCAATACACATTATACACTTACATCCTAAGCGAGATTAGGTGTTCAAGAACAGTCCCAAACCGGGGACTATCCAAGATTTACTCCTAATGAGTAATTCTTGGACGGGTTTCTAGGCCAACAAATAATGTGTTGTCATTCTTATACCGAAAATCCCAGTTCTTCAAGTTAGGGTGATTATTGATGTCTTTAAAAGCATGATTGGCAATTTAGGGAAAAGTTCATCATTTACATTCCAAGCATGTCAAATGTGTGCATTACAGTTCATCATTAAGCAAGAAGGGTGATTATGATTCTCAATATACTCAACAATAAAACAAGTTAAACATGTCTGCATTACAGTTCATCATTTACATTCCAAGCATGTCACATGTGTGCATTACAGTTCATCATCAAGATATCTATAACTTACTTAAACATTCAATTATGAAGTAAATATACACTTAATTCAGAATAGCATGACGCACAAAGTTACAGTCAACATCATTATGCTTTGTTCTATCATGGACTATCATATTGGTATAGCACATATGTATCAATACATAATTAAATAAACACAATCAGTAAATAACTTAAAAAAAATTCCACTAGCTTGGTGAAATCAGTTAATAAATAAACACAATCAGAATATTTTTCATGGCTTTTGGGGTGACTTGGTAAAATCAGTGCATGTTTTGGGCATCCAGTAGATGAATCCAAACCCCAGCAGCAGCCTAGATGTGCCATGGCGCCGCCCAAGCATCCGCCCAGAGGCCTAGCTAGGTAGGGCACCTAGGCTTGGGACCCTAGGTGTGCCCTGGCACCTGCTTAGGCGCCGCCTGGGTGAGTTCTAGGTCGGCGACGATAGATAAAAGCAAGGCGGAGGACAGAAAAGGTGGTGAAGGTTTTGTGGGTTACCTTGCAGGAAGCTGGTGGAGGAGAAAAGCTGCTTCTACCGGCGGGGGCGACGGTGACGAGGAGAGAACCGTAGCTGCTTCTACCGGCAGCGGCGACGAGAGGACAGGCAACGACCGGCGGTGGGCAACGACCGGCGGTGGCGACGAGCGGTGACGAGAGGACAGCAGCAATGCAGCGGCAGCATCGAGCGGCGACGAGCAAGAAAATCGTCAGACCTAATCAGGAAATCGGGAATGAAACAGGGAAAGGCTAGGGGAAGAGTCGCTCACGCTAGCGCGAGCTATTAAGTTGACAATAAGCGTCAGTTATTCAAACTAACTGACAACTAAACCAACAATGTCGGTTCTTTTCCAAAAACCGACACCTATACTAGATTATAGTCGTCGGTTTTTAACTAAAAGACAACCTACAACTATTCCTGTCTCGCTAATACCCTTTAGTCGTCGGTTATTTATTTATGAACCGACGCCATATGTCAAATTTTGGAGGTAATTTTTTCGTTGGAATTTTGGTTTTGGCGGTTGATTTTAGGTGTCGATTTTTTAATAAGTAACCGACACTTAATAAAAGCGGTACCCGTGTCTGGTCGCCCTTCATAGATTGGATGTCGGTTTATGTTATCAACCGACACTGTAGAGTTTAGGTGTCGGTTTATGTATACAACCAACACCTTGAAAAGTGACTTTATAAGCCATTTCTGTAGTAGTGTGGACCTATTGTATCAAGATCATGTTGTTTAGTTGTAGTACATAGATTGGATGTCGGTTTATGTTATCAACCGACACTGTAGAGTTTAGGTGTCGGTTTATGTATACAACCAACACCTTCAAAAGTGACTTTATAAGCCATTTCTGTAGTAGTGTGGACCTATTGTATCAAGATCATGTTGTTTAGTTGTAGTACATGTATATGTAAAGTTTGATGTTCAATGTGTAATATCAAATGTTGTAACAATTCATTATGTAATTATATGTTGAATGGTGAACATGTGTCACGGAACCGTTCTTACCTCAATCCCAATCCTACTACCTAGATAGTAGTAAAATGATTGAAGCGCCCGTCCCTTAGTGGCCCGATAGGATCTATCACACTGACATATACAATAAGAAATAATAACTCAAAAACTAGATATTTAAAGAACAACTAACCCAATATGGAGATATATCTGATTTGTCTTTGTCATCAGAGTATGTAGAGTGTGGAAGCGATCTTATTCCGTATTCCACTTGTATTGCCTAAAATCAAGAAAATCAAGACACAATCATGCAATTGCACGGTACGCTATCAAAACCAAGTAAAACGGTTTATAACAAAAGAGTATACTTGGCAGGACTTATATTCAAAAGAATAACAAAGGATTTGCAAAACCAAAATCATTCGAAAAAACATTTGTTATTCAACGATTCATTTTTTATTATGAGTTCCCATGATGATGTAATCAAGTAAGCATGCTTATATATTTTGTGTGACTCTGTTACCCCAACACGATGGGGAAGGTCACTAGGATCCTTCTCACCATAGGAACATAGGAGACCAATGTACAAGTCCCACCTCCAAATGAGGGGTTTGTTGCACTCAATATCAACATTATCAACATTATCAATATCATCATCATTATCAATATACAGGCAGTCATAATGGTCATGCAATTTATGTTTTCATAATTTTCAAAATATAGTATAGAAAAATATAAGACTAATCATAGGGAACAGTAGCTCATCCAAGAAAATAGCCAAGTATACAATCAAGAGATACATAAAAGTATCTTCAATACAATCAAGGAGGAGTTATATAATAGCGTACCTTTCATCGAGGATTTTGAGTACAGATCAACTAGTAATAGGTCGACCCTTCAAGTTAGATCCTAAAACACAATATTTGGATCAAGGGTCAAGATCAAGATATTTGGATATCATGTTTCAATATTCGAGATTAGGGTTACAATTTTCTTATGTCAGCCTTAGGGTTGGGTCATTCACTTAAAATCAATATATCATGATTTTGTGAGTCATTAAGATTACATCTTACCCAGAGCTTGGCCTCGCACGCTAACTTGGCCTCAACACCCTCTGTTTTCCCCCCTCGACCTTCCTGCTACTATGACCTAAATAGTCGATTTTGATCAGAAAAATCCAATGAGCCCATTAAAAATACTTGTGAAGACTGATTCTAAACTATACTCACTGATATACCTAAATCAAGATCTCTTGCATAGTTAATTGGTCTAAATGACTCTATTTGTGGTTAATCTTGACTAAACATTGAAAACCCTAATTCCTTACTCTAATGTTCATATCGAGACTCTAAAATCACTCTTGACCCATTAATGATCTAGATTTATATTTGTTGACTTGATTTAATTCTAAATATGATGATGACATCTTAATAATATGATTGGCCTGAATCTTGTAGAATATTTTGATCTATCAACCTAATACTTGATCTTTGATATTAATCGAAACTTGACCTAATCTTGAACACCAATGATGCTAAGTATCATGATGATGATCTAGAAATTTGATGATGACTTAGATAATGACCATAAATTAGGGTTAACCATATGATCCTAAAAAACCTAGGTAAGTCATTCACACTCAAATATATTGTACACTTGGAATAATGTTGGACATATTGATATATTGATTATAAGTGAATGACCCAACCCTAAGGTTGACATAGGAAAATTGTAACCCTAATCTCCAATATTGAAACATGATATCCAAATATCTTGATCTTGACCCTTGATACAAATATTGTGTTTTAGGATCTAACTCGAAGGGTCGACCTATTACTAGTTGATCTGTACTCAAAATCCTCAGTGAAAGGTATGCTATTATATAACTCCTCTTTGATTGTATTGAAGATACTTTTATGTATCTCTTGACTGTATACTTGTCTATTTACTTGGATGAGCTATTGTTCCCAATGATTAGTCTTTTGTTTTTCTATACTATATTTTGAAAATTATGAAAACATAAATTGCATTCTCATTATGACTGCCAGTATATTGATAATTATGATGATATTGATAATGTTGATAATGTTGATATTGAGTGCAACAACCCCCTCATTTAGAGGTGGGACTTGTACATTGGTCTTCTATGTTCCTATGGTGAGAAGGAGCCTAGTGACCTTCCCCATCGCGATGGGGTAACAAAGTCACAGAAAATATATAAGCATGCTTACTTGATTTCATCATAATGGGAGCTTGTAATAAAAATTGAATCGTTGAATAACAAACATTTTATCGAATGATTTTGGTTTTGGAAATCCTTTGTTATTCTTTTGAATATAATTCCTGCCAAGTATACTCTTTTGTTATAAATTGTTTTACTTAATTTTTATATCGTACTGTGCAATTGCATGGTTGTGTCTTGATTTTCTTGGTCTTAGGCAATACAAGTGGAATACTGAAAAAGATCGCTTTCGCACTCTACATACTCTGATGACAAAGACAAATCAGATATATCTCCATATTGGGTTAGTTGTTCTTTAAATATCCAGTTTTTGAGTTATTATTTCTTAATGTATATGCCAGTGTGATAGATCCTATCGGGCCACTCAGGGACGGACGCTTCAATCCTTTTACTACTGTCAAGGTAGTAGGATTAGGATTGGGGTAAGAATAGTTCCGTAACAACATGTCTTGTTGTTTGTTATTGTTCATGTGCATGTGCTACTGTTGTTTCATTTTGACCTCCTCTGATTTTCTTCTCCTTAGCCTAGTGTGTGGTGTTTTAATTGGGATTCTTTCTGAGGTGAGGGTTTCAAACTAGACATCACATATCAGATTAAGTTTTACAAAATCTGAGGACATCACACGTGGTGAGCCACAATGATGCAGGCTTCCAATGTTTTGTCTAGTTAGTGATCTAAGATCAGGTGTAGTATGGGCCATAGAACCGTAGGACCAACCGCTCTATCTTGGATGGATCTAGATTATCTATGTTCTTCCTTAATATCTAGATCCCAATCCTCTACCTAAATGAAAGAGTATCTCCCTTTTTCATTGTGCATACATTATGGGATTGTAGGAGAGATATAGATTTCTTATACATAGTGGTAACCAACTTATTTTGAATATGTATAGAATCTCGAGGCGAATAGGAGGATTATTGTCTTCCTCTATGCAAGATATAATTCTAGGATTGTCAGCTTGACCGGTGATCATACCATGTCATAATTGATAATTCAGTTTTTTATGTAGTAATGAGGGAACCACATAGACCATAAAGGAGGGACTCAACTTCATGACCAAGAAATATGAATGTCTATGGCCTGATTTGCATCTCCAAAGTAATTCATCCAAGAGTGTCTTTAATTTCTCCATCAAAGGAGGTTTCTTTCTTTGCCACCGAATGAAGGTCAGAGATATTCTTCTTCAAGTTGGTTAGTTTCTTTAAGGGACACACATTAAGGTAGCATCTATTGTCGACAAAGCATGAGGGGATCTTGAGGACGTTGTATATTGTTGTGATTAATGTTGGTAAGTTGTGACCTCCTCTCATTGGTATCTCATACTCAAAATGTCATGAAACCATTATTACCCCAATCTCAATCCCACTGCCTAGACAGTGGTAAAAGGATTGAAGCACCGGTTCCTGAGTGGCTCGATAGGATCTCACACACTAGAATATACAATAAGAAATAATAATTCATAAACAAGGGATTTATTGGAGATATTGCAGATCTATATTTGTCGTTAGAGTATATGGAGTGTGGAAGCAATCTTAGTCAGTGTACCATTTGTCTTCCCTAAAATCAAGAATTTCATGACAAAATCATGCAATTGCACGATATGCTATCAAAATCAAGTAAAACGGTTTATAACAAAAGAATATACATGGCTGGACTTATATTCAAGAAAAGTATAACAAGATATTTTCCAAATCCAACATTTATTCAACAAAATGTTTATTTCAAACAATTCAATTTTTATAATGAGTTCTCATTATGCTGTAGTCGAGAAGCATGCTTATATATTTTGTGTGACTCTGTCACCCCAATGCAATGGGGGAGGTCACTAGGATCCTTCTCTCCATACGAGGTAGGAGGCCAATGTACAAGTCCCACCTCCGAATGAAGAGGTTGCTTGCACTCAATATCAACATTATCAACATAATCATCATCATCAATATGCAGGCAGTCATAATGGGTAATATCATTTATGTGCTCATGTTTTTCTCAAAATATAATATAGGAAAAATGGAAGACTAATCAATAGGTAATAGTACCTCAAACAAGTATATACTCAAGTATACAATTATGAGATACATAAAGATTATCTTCAATACAACCAAGGAGGATATATAATAACCTACCTTTCACTGAGAATTTCGAGTATAGATCTCAACAACTAGTAGATCAACCCTTCAAGTTAGATCCTAAATCATCAAGATTGGATCAAGGGTCAAGATCGTGATGTTTAGAATATCATGTTTCATGATTCAAGATTAGGGTTACTCATTCCTATTTTACATTGGGGTTAGGTCATTCACTTATGATAAACAATATCAATATGTTCAACATTAGTCAAGTGTCAATTATCTTTCAAGTGTGAATGACTCACCTTGGTATTCTAGGTGCATGTGTTAACCCTAATTATCATGGTCAATATGCAAGTTATTAGATCATCCTCATGTTAGATTAGCATTCTTGGTGTTCAAGATTAGATCAAGTTCTGATTAGTACAATGAGTAAATCAGAGATCAAGTTTTAGATCAATAGATCAAAATATGCCACAAGATTTAGGACAATCATCTTATTGTGATGTCATCATATTCATGATTGAATCGAGTCAAAAAATATATACATAGAACACTAATGGGTCAAGTATGCTTTTAGAGTCTCAATATGAATATTAGAGTAAAAAAATTAGGGTTTTCAGTGTTTAATCAAGATTAACCACAAATAGAGTCATTTAGACAAAAGTTTAAGAAATGGATAAATATCTAGGTATATTAGTGAAATATATCAATAATTAAACTTCAAAAGTATTTTTAATGGGTTAATTGGATTTTTCTAATCAAAATGGACTACTTGTTCATATTTTTTGAGTTACGATGCAATTTCTATGATTAAAACAAGATTTAGGCATTTAATTGAATTTCTAGGTAGAGAAGAGATAAAAATACCTTAAATACGAAAAATGAGGGCCATTCGATGTGTAAAGGATGGACAAGATATGTCCACATGGGTGAGGTGGATCCTTTGCTTGGTGGTCTAGTACAGAGGCTAAAATGGTTGGTTCAATCACTAGTTTAGATGGGTTCTTTGAATCCTAATTAAACATGGTCAATCCTTTGGACCGGCAGTTTGGGGACTCCTTTCCCCCCACTCACACAGGTCCCACACAAGCCTAGAAGCTCAGCGGGGGATTTCATTACTGTGGAGGTGGTTCAGGAGTAGGAGGGGAAGGTGGGAGCAACTACGTGGCCGTTTGTACCTGTTGGGTTTCAGGGGAGGCAAAGAAGGCAGCGGAAACAAAAATTTCTCCTCCCCGAACCCAAACCGAGGAAATGCGTCAACGTCTATACAATAGGAAAGGATGGTTTGTGGAATCATACCTTGTCCTGAGGCTTGCTCGGCGACAATACCTCGCTCCTTACGCGGTCTTCACCTCCGGTCTTGGACGGTGTCTGTGCAGCTCCTGGTCGAACCGGGACTAACGACTCCTCCTCTAATCGGACTGTCGGATGACAGTTGTCCTCTTGAGCGACAGTGACCTCCCGCCTCTGAAGTAGTCCACACGGACCACCTGGAACTCCACACTCCTTGTCCCATAAGGAAGTGGAAGGAGTCGCACCCTCCTGTTGACGTACTAGTCGCCAACACACTCTCCTGCCTCCAGTTGCAACTGTAGTTGTCTTTCCCTTACTGCACCTCCCTTTGCGGGAAGCACTTGCTCAGGCTCTCTCTCAGTTACCAAAACCAGAGAGATTGACAACTTTACAGAGCAACTGGTTGCACTGAGTTGTTGTCTGAGAAGCCCCCAATACCCCTATATATATAGGAGGGTCATGGGACAGGGTTCTCTTGCCCCGGCAATATGGTACTAAAAGTAGGAGTAGAAGGGTTCGAGATTTTCCACCAAAAAGAAACCGGTTCGCAACCTGAACCGATCGATTCACAGCTAAACTGATCGGTTGGACCTGAGCCGACTGTTTGGGGCACTTCAACCGATCAGTTGGTGCCCTGAACCGATCGGTTCATGGTCCTAATCCGGCTCAAAAAGACTTTCCTTATTTCATTCCCAATTGGTATCGAATACCAATGTTATTCCCAATCGAATTGGGCAATTTGAAACCAAAGGAAAATTCTTGCCGACATGACTTTCCCAACTGGTCAGTTGCACCAGTTGAGCCGATCGATTCAACTCTTGAACTGGTCATTTCATCCTGGGCATGAGTCGATCGGCCTGGACACTCCAGCCGACCGGTTCAACAACCTCAGCCGACCGGTTCATCACATGAACCGATCGGTTGGGAGCACAGGTTGGGAAAAATCAGTCAATTGCGATTTCAATCAATCCGATACTCCAATCAATGCATCCAACACCTTGAACCATATGATATTGAGCTATCGACTGATTGAGTGTTTAATTGAACTACTAAACTCCTTTAGTAATCAATCTAAACATTGCTTTGTGGACAAAACTCCCCTTCCAGGTTAAATCCTATGTGTGTGACCCTGCAGGTCCATTTCACGTTGGCAGTGAAAGTCCATAACACTTATGACTTCACAAGCAAAGAGCGGTGCCTAGTCACACATCATTGCTACCCAAGTGAAAGTAGAAAGTTGGAGAACAACTTTCAATCCTACAATCCGTGAATGGTGTTACAGCAAATGTATAATTCCTTTGTCACTGATATCCCGAATGAACTCGAGGCATGGACCAGTCATCCTGTCAACGTTCATTCAGTTTCTTGATCTCAGAGTAGATTGGAAGAGATATGTTATGACATCAGTATCACATACTGACTCACACATGCGTGCATGACTTTCTCAATCCTACTCATCAAGTGGCCATGGATATCAAACTCCATCAGGAGGGACAAATCCCATATCTATCACTCACCCCTCAAAAGCCCCATGTGTCAAAGCCACCCAATCATCACCTTTATGACAACCCATGTTTCAGGGCTGCGTTTGATGATGTCAAAGTGTGCCCAATGACATGTGTTGAGTGCAGTGATTTCAGGTCTAAGAATCACACTCACCACCATCACTGTGAGTACTGACTGTGACTACCATATCATGGTTCCATGTGTCAAACTCACAGTGGGTCTGTCCGGTACACTTGTTCTCTAACAAGTACCTATGTGTTTGGTTTGATATCTCTATATCATGACTAATGAGATTTTGTCATCAACCAACACCACAAACTAGTCTTGTGTGTCATTGTTGTCTATCTACCTTCCACAATGACATCCGACTAGGGACATAACAAGAATGTACAAACTCTTAGCATCCGTATGATCTCATCGTCCAGGTCCTTAACCTGAAAGCATACGTCATTGAGTATTGTCATTCTCTAGACATTCAATCTGTTCTATCACTATCTCATATGACTGAACCAGAAAGAATTGGAAGCTTGCCTTTGATGTTTATCAAATCAATCTTAATGTATCCCACCAATCATCCCATGATTGGCTCTCAGGGCATACATACCAATAGACTCCCACTTGCACTGTGAGCCAATCACCCTTGAATCATATTCATAGTGATCTTCAAATATGTCCCACATGTTACTGTGCTCTAGTGCCAACATAGTGAGTAATGGCAACACCTTGCCAAAGTCAGTATAAATTGCATGTCTCTCATCTCTTCGTTGTACGTCATACGTATGAGATGGAGTCGCCGTAATATGCGATATAGTATTCCTTTGCTAACCTTTAGCCACATTGCATAATCAAGGATTCCATACTTGTCATCAATGACCGGAATGTCTATAAGTTCATCTCATGAACTTCCAGATCCATATAGTATCCATTGTTGTTATCTAACACAAAGATACTCGACATTTCCTTTTAAATGGTTTCAGTGGAACACTTCCAATTATCAACAAACTTTCACTTTTATATATCTTATATATTTTGCGATCAATTTTCTGTCCTTTTGGAAGTTCTCATCAATGTAACTCTTTACATTGAACTCTTCCTTATCTCCATAGAACTAGTACTTCATAAGTACTTATCAAGTTCTTATGGTTTCCAATAACCCTTACTGGAAGTAGACAGACATCCACTCGTCATGTCCCACATACGAGTTATCAGGATGAGCACATCATATTGCCATGTCATACACACAAGATGATGAATGCATTTTGTTCTTTCCATGTCGATACATGCAAGATAATGGGATGATTACATACATGATAGATCCATATCTATTCTTAGTGTTCCCATTCTTCATAAGAATTGGACACTTGGACTTGGGATACTAACTCCATGTAACATGGATAAGTTTTCTCCCACTGAATCTGTGCATACTGAACCCTTCAGTACAGATTGCCAGTGTATGCTTTCTGTTTTCAGGTCAAGAGGTTTTTGAGAACTATCTCTATAGATCTCTATTCCTATCACATAGGAAACATCTCTATCTTCCTTAAAGATAATTTCCACTTTTGGATTTCCATTCTAGAACATTTCCATTTCACATCAACATGTGGAATGTGAACACGCTCCCACTAAATCACATATCCCTTCTCTATCTATGACATATCAGTCAAACCCTTTGACTATATCATCAAAGTAAAGATCCAATTCTGAGTTGCTTGTACTCAATCAATCACATTGATTAGTCCATTGTAACTTATAGACTTCATTTGCATTAGTGGATTCATAAACCTTATAGGTTGTGTCACATACACATCCTTGTTTTATTCCTCATAGGAATGCAGTTTTAGTATCCATATGCCAAATGTCTTAGTCATTAAGTTGCAATCAATAAGTATCATCCTTCTCATAATGTCATCCATGTGTCTTAACACTTAAGACTTATTTTCACTTATGGATTTCCATCCAATGGGTGCTACCATCAAGGTCATACCTTATGGTTCACATGGAAGTCATTTAGGATGTAATGGTCATAAACCATAACTCAAAATTGGGTTCCTCATATTCATCTAGATAGTTGACTCATCATATGAACAACTCATCACATAGATAATTGAGGTGTAAGGATATAAGAATTCACAACCCTTGTGACTCTTAATTTCTTTTATTAGTGTGAGGTATTCAATTATTAAGAAGAATTTAGTTATTTGATAATCATTCTCTAACTCCTTAGAGTATGACTCCTTCTTGATTTAGACATCACCATGCCTTAATCATGAGTTCACTATGATACACTATCATAATTACTCATAAGGATCTCAAACATTTGGTCCAAGTATTTCATTCATTGATCTCATAAAGAATTAACACTTTACCAAATTCGTACTTCATCTATGATAATCTTGAACACTTCAAGATCACCATTTGAAGTATTAGCATTTGTTCCAATAGGTATGTAAATACATCACATGTATTATACCTAATAGGATAATCACTCTATCACTACCATTAGTGAAGATTGATTAATCATGTCTAAGATATTCATGTCTCTTACTGGTTCTCTAACCAAAAGAGTCTAAATTTATCCATCATATGGAAACTAGAAATGAATTTCTCATGATTGATGCTAATTTGATTGTTTGAGTTATCTATAACTTTTAGGTATCATTTTATCTTATGCATATCAAATACCACAAGATAAACAAGGCATTGCCACAAAGATCATATCTTTATAAATTGAAACATCTCTTTATTAATTGTCATCATTGTCATACAATATGCAAAAATAAAGTGTTTCTATCTATTGGAAAATATGAAATAGCAGTTCATAACTGTATTACATGCCTTTAAGGATGAAAATAAACTAAAGTACTCCTATCTATGGCGGCAACACTTGCCCCAGTTGTGAGTGCTTTACACTTTACATCTTGGTATCATATACCTCAAAAAGTGTTACAAGTTTACTTTCATGACACCTTTAAGTGGAGACTTCAGTTGCCTCCTTCTTTTGTTCTTCCAGATAGAGATGACAATTCCTTTTCCAATGTCCTAGTTTTTGACAATGGTGGCAATTTCCTTTCTTGGTCACGCCTCCCTTGGCCTTGAGAGCTAAAGTCGTATTGGGCTCCTGGCTAGCATCAGAACCTTTCTTAGCTTTGCCCTTGCCCTTGCGCTTGGACTTGCCTGTCTTGCTCGTGATCACCATCACAGACTTAGGCTTGTCCTTCTTCATCTGTGTCTCGGCTGTCCTCAACATGCCCAACAACTCTGATAGTGGCCTATCAAAGTTGTTCATGTTGTAGTTCATCACAAATTGACTGTAAGATTCTGGCAACGATTGCAGTATCAGGTCAGTAGCCAACTCTTGGCTCAGTGGAAATCCCAGTCTTTGTAGGTTCTCCACATACCCAATCATCTTGAGTGTGTGAGGACCAACTGGATCTCCTTCTATCATGACACACTTGAACAATGCCCTTGAGACATCATATCTCTCTTGCCGTGCCTGATCTTCATATAGGTTCCTGAGATGCTGAACCATCTCTATGACACCCATATTCTCATGTTGTCTCTACAACTCATGGTTCATGGAGCACAACATCAAGCACTTTGCATCAATGGCATCATTAGAATGCTTCTTGTAAGCTTCCCTTTCTGTCTTTGGTGCATTAGGAGCCGGTTCCTCTGGAATTGGAGTATCCAGGACATAGAGCTTTCGCTCTTGAGTGAGAACAATTCTCAATGTCCTATACCAGTCGTGGAAGTTTGTCCCATTTAGTCTGTCCTTTTCAAGGACCAATCGCAAAGAGAAGTGATTGTTGTTTGTTTTCATTTTCACTACAAAAGGAAATATGCAATTTTAGTCCAAAAACTCATTTTTGACTTATTTGATTGATTTGAAAAGTTTGACGATAAAATTAGGCCTTTAATTAATTATCACTCCCACTATTTTAGTTCAAATTGATAGCCCTCACCATCAATTTGGAAGATTGCAGCGTACAACCTTCTAGTGGGCAAGATCCTGAAATCCTCGAAGTCATGGACCAGCTAGGGCTATCACCCACAACATAGATCTCTCAGGTAGGCAACTGTTTCCAATTGCATCATATGCAGCTCTTGATAAGATGTCATATGCAACTCCTTGCCATGATCATCTCCATGCCTCAAGGTACTAGATCCCATCTAGATCACCTTGTTAAGTCCGACCCAAAGCAAACACGATGAATATGCACCCTGCTAGGCCATACCCACACATTCATCCTTCACGCTTCCACGAGATAGACGGTGCACCACGCTAGGGCGTGCCCACACTTGGTCGATCAAGCTTTTTTACGTGTGTCGCATTTGGAAGGCATCTAAAACTTAATATTTTAATGAGGGATTTGGTTTTATATACATATACATATCCAATCACCACAATACATAGTACGTATCATATACATGCTATATCCCACAGAAAACATGCAAAATGATAAAAGCGATGATTATGGCCATCCTAATGTGATTCCTCGAGCCAAGAGGAATCACAGTCATCTAGGTCTACATCATATGCAACCTGTACAAGATGAACTCTGTGCTTTGCCTTCCGAGTTGATCAACTCATCATATGAATGATCTCTTCTCTCTAGCCGGTCGTCTGGGTGCCACCAGCCGATCGGTTGGCTCCTCCAACCAATCGGTTCGTCTGGTCGTCGTGTATCTGCTTCTGGCCGCCACCCGCTCGTCTCGCTCCTCGAATCGGCCATCAACCGATCGGTTCACTCCTTGAACCGATCGTCTGGAATGTCAACCGATCGGTTCACGCCTTGAACCGATCATCTCAGCTATCGTCTTGATGTCCTCTGTTCTTTGACATAACTGGAAATAAAATCTATCCTATTTTATTACATTGCTAGAAAAGGGAAACCCCGAGTTACATTCGGGGGGAGCAAAGGTAGGAAAGAATCTCGAATTATTTCGAGTTACATCAGGAAAAGAGAGGGAAGATCAATGCGTAGACCGAGATGCAAGCAACCACATACAACCATACACAGATAGGGTTTATTGGCCATAACCACACTATACATCCACCATAAAACTTGTTTAAGGGCGACGCGTATCGAGTGCATTAATAATACATATCATATATGTAATTGGGATTTGTGGATTTAGGATTGGACATGCATAAAGCCAATTTTATTCGCATCGTATGCAATAAATAAAGGCGACAAACCAAAATCGATCATATCGATATTCCCAAAGTATAGAGTAGTTGACGTGGCTCTGATACCACTGTTGGGTTTTAGGGGAGGCAGAGAAGGCAGCGGAAACAAAAATTTCTCCTCCCCGAACCCAAACCGAGGAAACGCGTCAACGTCTATACAATAGGAAAGGATGGTTTGTGGAATCATACCTTGTCCCGAGGCTTGCTCGGTGACAATACCTCGCGCCTTGTGCGGTCTTCACCTCTGGTCTTGGACGGTGTCTGTGCAGCTCCTGGTTGAACCGGGACTGACGACTCCTCCTCTAATCGGACTGTCAGATGACAGTTGTCCTCCTGAGCGGCAGTGACCTCCCGCCTCTGAAGTAGTCCACACAGACGACCTGGAACTCCACACTCCTTGTCCTACAAGGAAGTGGAAGGAGTCGCACCCTCCTGTTGACGTACTAGTCGCCAACACACTCTCCTGCCTCCAGTTGCAACTGCAGTTGTCTTTCCCTTGCTGCACCTCCCTTTACGGGAAGCACTTGCTCGGGCTCTCTCTCTCGATTACCAAAACTAGAGAGATGGACAACTTTACAGAGCAACTGGTTGTACTGAGTTGTTGTCTGAGAAGCCCCCAATACCCCTATATATATAGGAGGGTCATGGGACAGGGTTCTCTTTCCCCGACAATATGGGACTAAAAGAAGGAGTAGAAGGGTTTGAGATTTTCCACCAAAAAGCAACCGGTTCGCAACCTGAAATGATCGATTCACAGCTGAACCGATTGGTTCAGTCCTTGAGCCGATCGGTTGGACCTGAGCCGACCGTTTGGGGCACTCCAACCAATCAGTTGGTGCCCTGAACTGATCGGTTCATGGTCCTAATCCGGCTCAAAAAGACTTTGCTTGTTTCTTTCCCAATTGGTATCGAATACCAATGTTATTCCCAATCGAATTGGGCAATTTGAAACCAAAGGAAAATTCTTGCCGACATGACTTTCCCAACTGGTCAGTTGCACCAGTTGAGCCGATCGGTTCAACTGTTGAACCGGTCATTTCATCCTGGGCATGAGCCGATCGGCCTGGACACTCCAGCCGACCGGTTCAGCAACCTCAGCCGATCGGTTCATCACATGAGCCGATCGGTTGGGAGCACAGGTTGGGCAAAATCAGTCAATTGTGATTTCAATCAATCTGATACTCCAATCAATGCGTCCAACACCTTGAACCATATGATATTGAGCTATCGACTGATTGAGTGTTTAATTGAACTACTAAACTCATTTAGTAATCAATCTAAACATTAATTTGTGGACAAAACTCCTCTTCCAGGTTAAATCCTATGTGTGTGACCCTACAGGTCCATTTCACGTTGGCAGTGAAAGTCCATAACACTTATGACTTCACAAGCAAAGAGCGGTGCCTAGTCACACATCATTGCTACCCAAGTAAAAGTAGAAAGTTGGAGAACAACTTTCAATCCTACAATCCGTGAATTGTGTTACATCGAATGTATAATTCCTTTGTCACTGATATCCCGAATGAACTCGAGGCATGGACCAGTCATCCTGTCAACGTTCATTCAGTTTCTTGATCTCAGAGTAGATTGGAAGAGATATGTTATGACATCAGTATCACATATTGACTCACACATGCGTGCACACCTTTCTCAATCCTACTCATCAAGTGGCCATGGATATCAAACTCCCTCAGGAGGAACAAATCCCATATCTATCACTCACCCCTCAAAAGCACCATGTGTCAAAGCCACCCAATCATCACCTTTATGACAACCCATGTTTTAGGACTGCGGTTGATGATGTCAAAGTGTGCCCAATGACATGTGTTGAGTGCAGTGATTTCAGGTCTAAGAATCACACTCACCACCATCACTGTGAGTACTGACTGTGAATACCATATCATGGTTCCATGTGTCAAACTCACGGTGGGTCTGTCCGGTACACTTGTTCTCTAACAAGTACCTATGTGTTTGGTTTGATATCTCTATATCATGACTAATGAGATTCTGTCATCAACCAACACCACAAACTAGTCTTGTGTGTCATTGTTGTCTATCTACCTTCCACAATGACATCCGACTAGGGACATAACAAGAATGTACAAACTCTTAGCATCCATATGATCTCATCGTCCAGGTCCTTAACCTGAAAGCATACGTCATTGAGTATTGTCATTCTCTAGACATTCAATCTGTTCTATCACTATCTCGTATGACTGAACCAGAAAGAATTGGAAGCTTGCCTTTGATGTTTATCAAATCAATCTTAATGTATCCCACCAATCATCCCATGATTGGCTCTCAGGGCATACATACCAACAGTACCCCCCTCGACCTCGTGAGGGTGATGGAGGTGTTAATTGGAGGCAAGAAGCTACAGGGGTGGGATGCCCACAACACGTTGTGTGGCAGCACTAGTTCAAAAACCAGGAGAATGTAGGAGCAATATAGGTGATTGAGACTGAGAGAAAGCTCAAAATCATGGGGTTATAATGAAGGATGGTAGTAGCTATTGTTGGGGGTCATTTATAGGGTTAGGACTATGGTTTGAGTTGGGTAGGACCTGGGTCGAGGGCCAGGACCGTCAGTGCAACAGACGGAGGTGAAGATATTGTTTTGGAGCTTGAAGATAGAAATAAATGTGGTAAAACTTGGGTTTGACAAGTTCAAAATAGTGAGAGGATCATTTTAGCTCGCTCAAAACTTTGAATCGTGATCAAGAGCGTGAGTTTGCTCGATTGGGTTGCATTAACACCTCATCGCAATCAGTGGCAGGTTGATGACGACTCAGTGGCTATTAGATCATACTCGCATCCATGAAAGGTATATCTAAGAGCCAAAAACCTCCCCTGACCCTTTTCCATCGGATCGCTGACATGGCATAGCCAAAAAAGGGAAAATAAAATGGAAATCAATGGATTTGCAATACTTTATCTTCAAGAATTCATTGAAAATATGTAGGTATGTCTAATTGGGATGAAATTTTGAACATCAATTCAAAATAATGTGGAGAATATTTAGAAAAAGTTTGAGAACCAAAAGATAAAGTTTTATGGATCAATTTTCTTCTTTGGACAAAGTGATGATTGAATATAATTTGTGGTGTTATAATGTACAAAAAATTAACATTGATCACCATATTTTCAATTTGAGTATCAATATTGACTTAGAGGCTAAGAAAAATATATTGGGGTCCAGAGTAAACATAATGAGGGTAAAATTTTAATTACTTCATTATTATGCAAAAATCCACTTTGTCACATCCTTCCCTCCTTAAAGGGAAGTTTTTCCCCAAAATTCAAAAACATCCTAAAAATTGGGACAAAATAATCTTTCAGATCCTCAAATACTAGAGTATCCTCAACTATTTAATCAAAATCATGTCCTCATAGTTCAAGTAGTCCAATAATCATAATTGGGATTCCATGTTCCATATCATAACCAACTTGTTATCAACATCATTTCATCATCGAGTAATTGAGTATTAAGGTCAATTCATATATTGTTTAAAGTCATCATATGAGTCACAAATATGGAAAGCATAATATTGATCACAAATTTGGAGAGATCGTATTTTAGGTCAAATAAATAGAGTTCTTGAATCCAGTGTACAAGGTGACTTTCAATCCCAATATCTCAGGGTCCTAGCCTCTACATTGGCCTAGGTGGGGTTATACACCCATGATTTAAGGTTTCATATTTCAACAATTTTGAAACAACATCATACTTTCAATGTTATGATTTTTGAGCTCCAAATCAATTGGAGGTACAAACCTAGTCCTAATGTGTGCTAAACCCTAAGTGATAAATTGAGAGAGTCATAAAAATCATCATTTCAAAATTTGGGATTTCGAAAGTCACTATCAAGAGGTGTCTCGAGATCCATATCATGTTTCAAGATTCTGTATATCAATATCAAGAGTTGAAGTTTAAACATCAAGATCAAATGTATAAAAATTTCAAATATAGGTTTTAGATTCCTATTTAGACCTTAGGTAGTATCACCCATCTATATACAATTTCGATCAACAGTATGCATGCAATTATCAAGCAACATATCAAATTTTCATTATCATGGTATCCATGGTTGATGAATGATCTAGACCCTAGGTCTATCTAGGAAGTCAACCACAAGCTATATTCAACAATATCATATATTTAGGTCATTATTAACTCAAGATTTAAGATTGAGTATCAACCATGGGTTTAACCTCTTAGGCTTAGGTCAAACAATCCAAATTGGGTGAAAGGGAATACCTTTTCAAACTCTATATGATCAACAAGGTGAAAATTTAGAGGTAATCATAATAGGGATGTGGCTTAGGTTAGGGGAGTCATGAATCAACTACCACCCTAATCTAGCACATTACCTACATTAGTCATTATCCATTGGGCTATTCAAATAGGGGGAGCATCGATGGTCAAATCATATTCTATAAGGTTATAAGATCAAAATTCAATATTATTATAGGGCAATAATGTCAATATTGCCGGCGAGCAGTAGCCCAACTGGTTGCATCTCGGGGCCCCTGACGAAGGGTCTCAAGTTCGACTCCCACTGGAAGCACTGCTCGGAAATGAATTTCCCGCAGCGTCAGCCGGCCTCTGATGTGAATTATTGAGATATCGGTGTGAGGGCGCGCGGGTCTCCCGAGTTTACCATCCCTGCTATCTGGGCCTCCTTCTAGGGGGTGGGTTCCCCCGACAATAAAAAAAAATAATGTCAATATTTTTCAAGACCGTGGTCATAATTGTATTCTCTATCTTTCATGATCAAGATATAATTTTAAAATAGGTGCATGATTTAGGTCCATGCTCATCATATCAAAATCAATATTACAAAAGGCATCAATAGTTGATAGGAAAGCTTCTTTTTGCATCATAGTCTTACATCATGATTTTGTGAGTCTTAGGTTTAGTCACTTGATAGCATAGTCATGATGTGTATCAATTAGGATAAGATTTTGCTTAACTATGTTTGAGGTTTAATCAATAATGGGACAATGTGGACATTAATAAAATAGAGACCTCATCAACAATGAGCTATAAGGTATAAGTCCTTTTTATTCACCAAATTAAAATGAGTAATATTTACCTCAAACATAGGAAACATGTAGTCAAGTTTTGGCTAAACTAAGTTTGCATGATATTAGGCGTCATACGTGAGAATTCCATATTCATTGATCAAAATCGAGTTTTTCAAATTAAGGTCAGATCATGGTATCATTTTCTTTTTTCATAATTTCTAGTGACATTCATTTTTCCCATGCATAAGCTACCCATAATTGAGACATCATGTAGTAAACGGTCACAAGAAAAGGACCACATGAAGAGATGAGAAGACTACCTAATCATCATCTACTTGGGTGGCTTATGGTAGTCCTTAAAGAAGAGATGAGATGCTAGAAGACTCTCTAGGGCTTCAGAAGAGAAACTTTGGGTCCAGTTCTTGATCAATTAAGGCCAGGTAGAGTGGGGGATCTCAGTCACTGTGAAGACGGATAGGAGAAATCATGCCAGGACCCCGAGCCTAGACACCTCAACTTTCACCATTATGGATTTTAGGGCTTCTTGGGTTTAAGAGACTCAAGAAATTATTTACTTAAAGCATATGAGAATGTGTATGTTCTGATGCCAATTGTCACAGAACCATTCTTACGGCAATCCCAATCCCACTACCTAGACAATATTAAAAGGATTGAAGCGCCCGTCCCTGACTGACCCGATAGAATCTCACACACTGGCATATACAATAAGAAATAATAACTCATAAACAAGGGGTTTAAAGAAAAAACTAACCCAAAATTGGAGATATTTCAGATCTATCCTTGTTATCAGAGTATATGGAGTGCGGAAGCAATCTTAGTAACTGCTCCATTTATCTTGCCTGAAATCAAGAAAATCATGAGACAATCAGGCAATTGCACGGATAGCTATCAAAATCAAACAAAATGGCTTATAACAAAAGAGTATACATCGCATGACTTATATTCAAGAAAATTATAACAAGCAATTTTCCAAATCCAACATTTATTTGAAAAAATGTTTAATTCAAACAATTCAATTTTTATTATGAGTTTCAATTATGATGTAATCGAGAAGCATGCTTATATATTTTATGTGACTTCGTCGCCCCAACGCGATGGGGGAGGTCACTAGGATCCTTCTCTCTATATGAGGTAGGTGGCCAATGTACAAGTCCCACATCAGAATGAGGAGGTCACTTGCACTCAATATCAACATTATCAACATTATCAACATCATCATTATCATCAATATACGGGCAGTCATAATGGGTAATATCATTTATGTTCTCATTTTTTAATCAAAATATAATATAAAAAAAGGAAGACTAAACAATAGGGAACAATAGCTCAAACAAGTATATAGCCAAGTATACAATCAAGAGATACATAAAAATTATCTTCAATACAACCAAGGAGGATATATAATAGAGTACCTTTCACCGAGGATTTCGAGTATAGATCTCAACAACTAGTAGGTCAACCCTTTGAGTTAGATCCTAAATCATCAAGATTGGATCAAGGGTAAAGATCATGATGTTTAGAATATCATGTTTCATGATTCAAGATTAGGGTTACTCTTTCCTATTTTACCTTGGGTTTGGGTCATTCACTTATGATCAACAACATCAAGATGTTCAACATTATTCAAGTGTCAATTATGTTTCAAGTGTGAATGATCCACATAGGTATTCTTGGTACATGTGTTAACCGTAATTATCATGGTCAATATGCAAGTTATTAGATCATCCTCATGATAGATTAACATCCTTGGTTTTCAAGATTAGATCAAGTTCTGATTAGTATAATGAGTAAATCAGAGATTAAGTCTTAGATCAATAGATCAAAATATGCCACAAGATTTAAGATAATCATATTATTATTATGTCATCATCATATTCAAGATTGTATCGAGTCAATAAATATATATCTAGAACACTAATAGGTCAAGTATGCTTTTAGAGTCTCAATATGAACATCAGAGTAAAAAAAGTTAGGGTTTTCATTGTTTAGTCAAGATTAACCACAAATAGAGTCATTTAGACCAAAGTATAACAAAATTATAAAAATCTAGGGATATTAGTATAGGCTTCAAAAGTATTTTTATTGGGTTCATTTGATTTTCCTGATCAAAATGGACTACTTGTTCATAATTTTTGGAGTTGCGATGCAATTTCTATGATTAAAACAAGATATGGGCATTTAATTGGATTTCTAGGTAGAGAAGAGGTAAAAATACCTTAAATAGGAAAAATATGGGTCGTTTGATGAGTAAATGTTACACCCCGATCTCACAATTACTACTACTCATGAGATTAGGGCAAAAATTGAGGATTAACGTAATACAAAGATCACTCTTAACTTTTTCTTCTTTTTCAAACTCTTTGTTTTTTCGCATTGAACCACATACACTAACTTTGCAAGGGAATCTAAGCACTAATTTCTCTAATCTGATTTCAACAGTAAAAATGCATGTATGAACATTCATTATGTTTCTCATACTTTTAAGCACATAAGACTTGCTGATTCACATATATTGCTAAAAGAGGAATAATGTTATACATCATCATTTACAACTCTTTCTTATTTCTTTACAAGGACCTAGAGTGACAAGGACCGACTGAACATAACTATACTCAAACTTAACTCTTGTGGCAGATCTACTCTGATGCAATGATATCTTCAATCCCCACGGTTTCCCTAAAAGTTTTGAGTAGAGGGGTGAGCCTATTCGCTCAGTGAATGAGTAAAACAATAATGCAGTATAAAGTACTGAATCAGACATTTATCATTCTTGGATAATTGAACTAAAACAAGGTAGTAATTTCAAATTAAAAGACTAGATATTCAAAAACTTACTAATAACATTGAAGCCTACATCATTTGAAATAAACATGGAAATATAATCCTCACTATATTCAATATTACATTTAAAGAACAATTGCTACAAAACTGAAATCAAACCTTTCTTAACTCTTCTTACTTATAAGAATCTTTTTAAACTTATATTATCATATTTTAGCTTATGCCCAAATCATATGCAGTGTACTCTACATATGAAGAATCGTAATGAAATGCGATCTCACCGTACAAGACTTAGCTGACACACCCAGGATGCTAAGCCTAACTACATCGCTGGTCTGTAATAGGAAAATGGCTCTCTGGCCTCGGCACACCTATGGGCCATAAAAATGGACTCCTCCTCTAACATGAGCACACATGCAGAGAGTCAAGCCACCTATTGGCTTTTCTATACTCTAGTGCCACTAGGATCTCTGGTTGATGTTGGACACTACATATTGTATTTTTAAGGAGACTTCCACTAGGGCTTCGTCCCCCGTACCACCTGTTAGTATGATCCCTCCCATATACTGGACACTTCCAGGGTTAGGTCGTTTCATCCCTACGGTGCAGACCTCTCGTAGGGAAACTATGGTGTTCAGGGCTACTATTATTACTGCAACTTTGATTATATCTTTCTCTTAGACTGATCTCTTTTAACTCTATATATTAATGACTACTCGGACTATAAATTGAAATCACTGATGATACCGAACTGAATGCTTAACAAATTGTTTACCCCTTTCTTAGGGTTTCTCCTTACTCATGCACATATAGCACTTCTCATGTATTCAAACATATATCATGTCTACTAATATAAATATTCTCATTCAACATTTCTCACATTTATGCATGACATCGATAAGATACCTATCTAGGGCATGTCATATCTCCACTTGCAATAGCATAACAACATATGCATTTCATGACAAATATTTGAGTTATAAAATCTAAATCTCATAAACAAAGCATATATGCATATAAGATAATATTCAGATAAAATCCCACAATATCACATGAATCATTTCAATCAACCATTTACTATTAAATTAGATATGTATACTTATAAAAGCATACTAGATTGAGTTTCCATCCTTGATTACTTGCTATTCACAGGATATGTATTGTGAAAATTAGAAACTCTATTTGTCCATAAATCAAATCAAGTGATCAAACATGTACACTTATATGCACTAGGAACATAAGTAAGATCATATAAACATAAATCTGAATTTCATCTATAATGTTGTTCAAGAACCCGAATAACTTGAAAATTCAGATCTTCAGAAGATTCTCAATAAACTTCTTAATTTTGTAGTATTCAAGATACATGGATATCTATATCCATGTCATCATATAAATGTTTTCAGATCATAGTTGGAACATGAATTGAAGTATTCTATTAACTAAATTCAAGAACAGTTCTTTTCATTTATTATCATCAAGGGAGAAATCGAGAATATAAAGTAAAACCATCTAATTGAGTACAACTGACTAAAATATTCTTTTACCCACTCACCCTAAGCTGTAAACAAGTTTAAAAATATATCCCATATCTGAAAATCTTGAATCCATATCAAAACCCTAGCAATTCACCCAATTCTTCTTCTTTTCAACTCGGAAGCCCTAGAAATGAGGGATTATGAAGAAAGAGTGAGAAAAGGGGAAGTTTTGATACCATTTTTGATCAAATCAGAGGAGGGACGGAATCTTGACATGTGAGAGAAGATTCACCATTAAATTCTATGCAAAGAAGCTAAACTTACTTGATTTCATCATATCTCGAACAAAGAAACCCTAGATTAGCAATTCCACCACTTTCTCCTCTCAAACCCTAACTCTCCCTCTCTCTCTTAGATTACATTTCTCTAGAATGAATCTCGAATTATGAGAGCTACTAGTGTGTTAGGTTGACCATATAGAGCAATTGAGCTTCTTGGGTGAATTACACATTGACCCCTCACCAAACCTTTTCTTATTTCAGCAGATTTTTCTGTCATAACAAAGTTACTGTAATTTGTATATTTCAGAGATCAAAACTTATCCAAAAATTATTAAAATTTATCAAGTCATTTATAATTGAGTTTTAAATCTTAAGTTAAAATTTTAGATGATTAAAATCTACCATTAAATTATTAAAAATAGAATATTGTACTGCTATCCAGAGATCTACAGAATAGTCAGTTGAAGAGAAAATGCCCCAGAACGGCCATGCTAGCTGCCACGGACATGCTAAGATGGACCCAACACGTCTGTGCTACCTACCACGTCCATGGTGCATTAGTTTCAATAGATTTGAGTACAAAACTTGGCCAATAGTTCAATTCTTTCAAAACGGCCATGTGGCCTAGAATGCCTATACCACCAACGACCCACCACGGCCGTGCTATCCTATCCTTCAACTACCATTCTCATTATCCTTTGCATACCTCTCTCATTCCTCCCCAACATGAGCCTATTTGATGAAAAACCTAATTTCATCCGACTAGGGTTTATTTTTTCTCAAACCCTAATTATAAAAAGAGATAGCATACTTGGGGTTCTCATTAGGTTTAACATATCATGATTGAGATATCATCATTAATCATGTTTAAGTAATTATTAATATAGTAAAGCATGTAATCATCCACATAAACCCAAACATATTAATTAAGCTCAGATATGGTCATAACAATTCTCCCCCCTTAAAAAGGTTTTGCCCCCGAAACATAAATATGTAAGCAAAGTACTTTTAAGGTTTATTTTGATCTTATGATATCTTATATGTCATTATATTCTTATATTTCATACTTTAATGTATCTTTCAACATTACGTCCTTTACTTCTTTTCTAATCACAACATGTCTGAAATAGTTCCCAATGATATCCAATGAATTCTCTATGCCACAATCAATCATAGGATAAAGAGAGAAACAACCATTTTAATATTTCCACACTCTTGAGGTGTTACCTCAACATTGATAATTCGATCCAACTATCTTAATTCATATGGTTCAATATGTACTATTGTTCTGTATTACCTCTAAGTCACAAAAGAGAGTTCACCATGTTGTTTTGAATTTTACTATTGTGCTACTCAAATAGCAAAACAGTCTTGAGTTGGAACACTAGATTCAACAACAATTGTACAATACTACTCACGACATCCCCATTGCATCATGGATGCATAAGGTGAAGCATTACCATCACATTCCATACTATTCTCAAGTAAGAACCCACACATAATTCAAGGTGTAACCATCAAGTTATAGCATACTAGGGTTTCAACAACAGTAACAGAGTACTCCATGATTGTATTAGTCATTCAAGGACTATTCATACCCAATTACCATCACTTAGTTATATTAAAGCTAAGTATAACAAGCTATACCTCGTTAGGGTTAGATATCAATACAATATGGTTATCATCCCTTCTATTCATATGAGTGAATAGGTAAGACTACCTTATTCAGGGTAACCCTCCATTTGTTCCATCATCATTCAACTCATATCACCATACCACAATTATACATACTAAGATGGATTACTGGTATGAATGACTACAACTATCAGACACCTTTAATTCACATATCGCTTGCACATGTACACTAAAATCATAAGTAGAACCAATTTACATCCCTTAATACACCTTCAACGAATTATACTTCTAAAAATAAATTCACATATTACTAAAAGTCATTATTTTCTCTTATCTCTCTCCTCATTCACTACTACTTACTTTTTTCTACTTATCCTTCTCATTTTAATCATGTAGATTAAACATCCCTAAAATTGAAACATACAAGGTACGAATAGATTATTCATCATTCTTGCTATTACTACAAGAATTTATTTCATATCGCACTTCACTCATATTGTATTTCTACTTTTATTCAAAACACACTTGTTACATTTCAAATTTATATATTACTTTTTTTCTCTGAATCATTTTCATATTGTTTATCAACCTTTCAGATTAGCTACCTTTAAACCCTGGATTACTATCAGTGCTAGTTTACTTCTCATAGTGCAAATCTCATGATCTTGTTTTATAGAGATGCTAGTATCCAAGGTCAAATCACTAGTGATATCCCTTGAACTACTACAACTCTAAACATTCTAAGGTTTGGTCCTTATCAGTAGCGTGACATTATTGTGATGTGACTTTGCTCCCTTATTTTGAAATTCAAACTTTCGATCTCACAAGTTTTACTAAAGTCTTCCTTATCTTATCAATTGAGTTTCCTTTCTCTTACTTGGCCATTCAGATATATTAAATTCTCAATTTACCCTTCTAGGGTTTCATCATCATATTGTGTGTCATTATTACGTTCACTAGATGCCTCTACCATGGTGGTTATGCATCAGATATGATTCATTTTCTTATCACTTCATTCCCACATTTCTCTAATTAAGGAAGATATGAAAGAGAAGATAATTTTGAGACTTAGAATTCTTATCTTCAAACATTCATTAATACATTTCTCATATGTAGGTTTAATTAATAATCAACAAGGACACTTGACTAATTAGCACTTTCTTGAATCTCACAACCTCGTTATTTTATAATCTATATTACCCCATTATGTTTCATACCCTTCTTAACTTTCCATAATCCCCTTACCATATACTACTATTCCACATGTCATCTTAACTGCTAGTTTTTTCTTATGATCATGTTGCTTCTTTTATGTGTATGATCATGTATACCATGTTGCATATATTTCTTTTTATCCTTTTACTAATGTGAAGTTGATATTATAAATCAATAATATCTCTACTAGTTTCAATGTCATGTTTAATACATTACATATCCTTCATTTTAAATCAAACGGCTCATGCATGGGTGAAACATAGTTTCTCTTTCAATCAAGTTTTTTCCTTCCTGAATATAGTGTACCTTTGTATGACTTATTCATTTACTTAGCTACACTTTTGTTCTTCTTTTAGAAACTAGTTTGTTGTTCTATAGATACTTAGAATCCAAAGGTAGTAAGGATGAATGTGTTAACTTCACAATAAAGGTATACATTCGATGCTCTCAATTATATCATAACCCTCATTCCTTAATCAAGCTCATCATTTCCAACATTTATCTTGGTTTTAACTTAGTTTAGTATCCTAGTCTTATGATTTACATGTTCATCTAATTCTCTTTACTTTAACTCTTCTGAAGACTCCAATTATATTTACTTATTGTCTACTAAACTCTTTTCTTCTATTTTCCCTTTATTTTGGAGTACATAAAAACATTGTACTTGATTATATAGTCCATTCCTCATGATTGATTCTTACTATCTTGGCCCTTACATACTTTTCTCATTTTTTTTCTATTTCATATTTAAAGTTCATATAATACTAATCATTAAACTTAATCTGATCCTTATGTCGTGTTCCTTTATTCCCGATTAAGGGACTCTCATATGAGGCCCCAAAGTTGGATCTCAGATATCAGTTCCAACTAATTCTTAGCTATTATAACCTTTCCCATATATTTCAACATCTTGGTGTATGTACATTCTCACTATGTTGTGGGTCTAATTTATCTAGAGTCTATTCTTATGATATTGTTAATAGGAGCCATTAGATCCCAGTAACGCATCCCGCCAGTCGGACCAGGCCGAACCTGCAGTCCTGAAGCCAAGAGTTACTTAGGAGTAACCAACTCCTATTAATCTCAAACATGTGGAAAGAATATCCACTTAGGGTAAACTCATTTAAACATAACTTTTGGTCTACTTGATGCAAAGAATATAAATAATAACTGAATCACTTCATGATATACAACAATATAAAAGAACCATATATATTCTACAAACTGATAATCAGAATTCATACATATAAGAGCATTTCTATTTATCTACAATCAAAGAAGCAATATAAATAAAGAGTTGTATCACATTCTATATTTAATCTCTTACTCCTTCATTACTTTTTGGTCTCCTAACACTAAGATTTCTAGGATTTCTCTCTATCCCATCCTTCCTCTGCATAGCTGGCCAGGGCATCCATAGAAGAATAGACAGAGTAGCTTGATACTAGTCAATCTAAGTATTCAGATACTGGGCCAGGGTATCTAAATACCCAGACCTCCTAGAGCTAAAGGCACATCACCACCTATCTGCCACACTTATAACTCTAACTATCTATCCTAATGGTCCCTGACGAATCAGCCTAAGCTCTGATACCAAGTTGTTACACCTTGATCTCACAATTACCACTAATCATGAGATTACAACATAAATTGAGGATTTAATGTAATACAAAGATCACCCTTAACTTTTTCTTCTTTATCAAACTCTTTGTTTTCTCACATTGAACCACATAAACTAACTTTGCAAGGGAATCTAAGCATTGATTTCTCTAATCTGACTTCAACAGTAAAAATGCATGTATGAACATTCATTATGTTTCTCATACTTTTAAGCACATAAGACTTGCTGATTCACATATATTGCTAAAAGAGGAATAATGTTATACATCATCATTTACAACTCTCTCTTATTTCTTTACAAGGACCTAGAGTGACAAGGACCGACTAAACTTAACTATACTCAAACTTAACTCTTGTGATAGATCTACTCTGATGCAATGATATCTTCAATCCCCACAATTTCCCTAAAAATTTTGAGTAGAGGGGTGAGCCTACTCACTCAGTGAATGAGTAAAACAATAATGCAGTCTAAAGTAATGAATCAAACATTTATCATTCTTGTATAATTGAAATAAAACAAGATAGTAATTTCAAATTAAAAGACTAGATATTCAAAAACTTACTAATAACATTGAAGCCTATATCATTAGAAATAAACAAGTATGGAAATATAATCCTAACTATATTCAATATTACATTTAAAGAACAACTGCTGTGAAACTGAAATCAAACCTTTCTTAACTCTTCTTACTTATATGAAACTTTTTAAACTTATATTATCATATTTTAGCTTATACCCTAATCATAAGCAATGTACTCTACATATGAAGAATCGTAATGAAATGCGATCTCACCGTACAAGACTTAACGGACACACTCGGTATGCTAAGCCTGACTACATCGCTGGTTTGTAACAGGAAAATGACTCTCTGGCCTCAGCACACCTATGGGCTGTAAAATTGGACTCCTCTAGCCTGAGCACACATACAGAGAGTCAAGCCACCTATTGGCTTTTCTGTACTCTAGTGCCACTAGGATCTCTGGTTGATGTTGGACACTACATACTGTATTTTAAAGTAGACTTCCACTAGGGCTTCATCCCCCGTACCACCTGTTAGTACGATCCGACCCACATATACTGGACACTGCCAGGGTTAGGTCGTTTCATCCCTACGACGCATACCTCTCATAGGGAATCTACGATGTTCATGGCTACTATTATTACTGTAACTTTGATTATATCTTTCTCTTAGACTGATCTCTTTTAACTCTGTATATTAATGACTACTCGGACTATTAAATTGAAATCACTGATGATACTGAACTAAATGCTTAACATATTGTTTACTCCTTTCTTAGGGTTTCTCCTTACACATGCACATATAGCACTTCGCATATTCAAACATATATCATGTCTACTAATATAAATATTCTCATTCAATATTTCTCACATTTATGCATGGCATCGATAACATACCTATCTAGGGCATGTCATATCTCCACTTGCAATAGAATAACAACATATGCATTTCATGACAAGTATTTGAGTTAGAAAATCGGAATCTCATAATCAAAGCATATATGCATATAAGATAATATTCTGATAAAATCTCACAATATCACATGAATCATTTCAATCAGCCATTTACTACTAAATTAGATATCACTACTACAGAAATGGCTTATAACATCACATTTACAGGCGTCAGTTGTATATAAGAAACTGACACCTAAAACATATAGCGTCGGTTGAATACAAAGACCAACATCTATCCGTGAAGAGTGGCCAAACACGAGTATCACTTTTAATTTTGTGTCAGTTCCTTAATAAGAAACCGACGCCTAAAATCGACCGCAAATCCAAAATTTTCCAGTGGAAAAAAATTTAACATATAGCGTCGGATGTTAACTAATTAACTGATGACTAAAGGTTATTCACAGGAGAGAAATTAGGCACATTTTTATCGTCGGCTCTCTTGCAATAACCGACACTGATGTGTTTTCCTGCATTGTTCGCATGAAAAATTTCAACCCCCTTTGGCATCAGTTGTTTTGTGGTAACCGACACCTATTGTTATAAGTGTCAGTTGTTTTTAATAACCGATGCCGATTGTTAACTTAATAGCAGCCGCGCGAAGCAGACTCTTCCCCTTTCTCTATATCATTGCCGATTGAAATAGTACGAGTGATTCTGCCCCCTGCTCCCTCCTCCTTGCCCGTCGCTGCCTGCCGCTCCCTGCTCGCCGCCGCTACGTCGCTCCTTCTCCCTTCTCACCGCCACCGCCACTCATTCTCCTTGCTCTCTATCGCCGCCGCTATTCCTTACTCGCCGTCGCCGCTCCTCCCAAATGTGACCTGCTCGCCTTCTCGCCGTTGCCGCACCGCTCATCTTCTTGATCAAAAGGTATGCTTCCTCCACTATCGCTTCCTACTTCTCCATTGCCACCACTATCTAGTTAGGCCTCTGGGCGGCCTGGGTGGACTGGGTGGATGCCTGGGCAGTGCCAAGGCACACCTAGGCTGCTGCTGGGTGTTTTTTTAATTTTTAATCAAGTTATTTACTGATTTGTGTTTATTTATGTACTGATTTTGTTATTATTTAATCATCTACTTATTTAACTTTATTTATCAACTGATTTAACTTTATTTATCAATTGATCTTTATTTATTCATCTACTGTTTGTATTTATATATGTACTAATTCAGGAATTAATTGATCATCTACTGATTTATATTAGTTTTATCAACAAATTTGTATTTATTCATCTACTTATTTGTATTTTTTTGTCTACTGTTTTTTATTTAGTTATCTACTCATTTGAATTTATTTATGTGTTGCTTTTGAAATTATATAATCATCTAGTGATGTAACTTTATTACAGGCTCATTATGAACCATTAGATCTAGATCTTAGCTAGGGTATCTCTATCGTCCTAACTATGAAATTGGTAACTTGTTTCCTTGTTGAGTATATTGAGAATCCTAATCACTCTTCTTGCTTAATGATGAAGTCTAATGCACACACATGACATGCTTGGAATGTAAATGATGAACTTTTCCCTAGATTGCCAATCATGCTTCTAAAGACATCAATAATCACCCTAACTTGAAGAAATAGGATATGAATGATGAAACTAGGATTGTAGGTATAAGAATGACAACACATGTATTTGTTGGCCTAGAAACCCATCCAAGATTTACTCATTAGGAGTAAATCTTGGATTGTCCCCGGTTTGGGACTGTTCTTGAACACCTAATATCACTTAGGATGTAAGTGTATAATATGTATTGGGTTTTCAAGAAAATTTCGGTAGCATTTCCCCGTTTGTTCTCTAAGTAAATATGTACTTGGACAACAGTGGGGAAATGCTGCAGAAATTTTCTTGAAAACCCAATACACATTATACACTTACTAGTGAGATTAGGTGTTCAAGAATGGGATAGGTGGTATACATTTATAATATATAAGAATGACAACACATGTATTTTTTGTCCTAGAAACCAGTCCAAGATTTACTCATTAGGAGTAAATCTTGGATAATCCCCAATTTGGGACTGTTCTTGAACACTTAATCCCACTTAGGATGTTTTAACCATTTATTATATATACGACCTTAAACCCTAAAGTTTTAACCATAAACCCTAATCTTTTAACCCTATACCCTAATCTTTTTCTAATATATACTTGTTTTCTCTTTGATCATAGAATGGATAGATCATGGATGTCCATTCCAAATCACTGCACCCCAGAGTTTATTTCTGGTCTTGATCAGTTTATTAGATTTGCCGATGAACATAGGAAACAACCTAGAGATAGGTTCTACTATCCATGTAGGCATTGCGGTAACAACTTGAAAGTCAGCACTGGTGACGAAATCAAAAGTCATGTCATGAGCACTGGCATGGAGAGATTTCAAACCTGAAATCAGTGGATGTCGATAGCAGTGCTTGTGTGGAAGAAGAAATTGCCTCCGATGATGTAGATGTGAACGAACCAGTTCCAGTAGACATCGTTGATGCGATGCTGGATAGTTGTGGGGTAGAGCACACCGATCTACCTCCCATGTTTAGAAAAATTGTGTACGATGTTGAGATACCGTTATACACAGGTTGTAAGTATACGAAGCTTAGCGTTGTGTTGAGATTGTATAAGCTGAAAGCTAACAATAGATGGAGCGATAAAAGCTTCACATCATTGTTGTCTTTGTTGAAATAAATTCTTCCTGAAGGAAATGAGTTGCCAATCTCAACATACTGGTTAAAGAAATTGTTGTGCCCAATGGGAATGGGGGCCAAGAAGATACACGCATGCCCGAATAATTGTGTATTATTTCAAAAAGACTATGTGGATTTGAAAGATTGTCCCAAATGTGGTGCGACAAGGTATAAACTGATGACTTTGGGGAAGTCCAAAACTGGTTCTCCTGCCAAGGTGATGTGGTATCTACCTATAATAGCACGGTTTCAACGCTTGTTTGCCAATCCGATAGATGCGAAGAATTTGAGGTGGCATGCAGAATTTAAGAAAAATAATGATGGGATCATATGACATGCGTTTGATTCCCCACAGTGGAAGAAGATTGATTTATTGTACGCTAAATTTGGTGAAGAAGTCAGGAATCTAATACTTGGGCTTTGTACAGATGTGATGAATCCGTACGGGACATTGAGCATCCAACATAGCACTTGGCCAGTTATGCTTGTTATATACAATCTTCCTCCCTAGTTGTGTATGAAAAATAAGTATGTAATGTTGTTGTTGTTGATATTGGGCCCTAAACAACCTAGAAATGATATCGAAGTTTATCTTGAACCTATAATTGATGACTTGAAGAAACTCTGGGGTGAAGGTGTGATGACCTATGATGCTTCATGAAGAGAGACATTTCATTTGCACGCTATGTTGTTTTGCACTGTGAATGACTTTCCAGCATATGGGAATTTGTCTGGATATAGTGTCAAAGGATCTAATGTATGTCCTATATGTGAAGAGAACACTGATTCAATATGACTAAAACATGGAGGCAAGATTGTATATCTTAGTCATCAAAGGTTTCTTCCAAAATTCCATCCGTATCATAGGTTGCGCAAAGCATTCAATGGAAGGAATGAGGAATGGAATGCACCTAAACCTATACCAAGAGAGTTATGAAAGAATAAAATACTTTGCCGATGAATTTGTTAAGAGATCACAATGTACCATGGCCACACAGAGTGACAAATCTTTATTCAAGAAGCAGTCAATATTTTGGCATCTTCCTTATTAGAGTTCTTTGGCAGTCAGGCATTGTATTGATGTCATGCACGTTGAGAATGATGTTTGTGATAGCATCATCAATACTGTATTGAATATACCAGGTTAGAATGGACCTATGTGAAATGGGAATAAGGACAAAATTAACAGAAGTAGTTAGTAGCGATCGGAGAACATACTTACCTCCTGCTTGTTACACATTGTCGAGAAAGGAGAAGAAAGCTTTTTGTGAATGCTTGGTAAATGTTAAGGTGCCACAAGGTTATTCATCCAACATCTGTACATTGGTATCAATGAAAGATCTGAAGTTGATAGGTCTTAAATCTCATGATTGTCACACTCTAATGAAACAAATATTTCCCGTGGCAATTCGATCTATATTGCCAAAGCATGTAAGGTTTGCAATCACCAGACTTTGTTTCTTTTTCAACAGTTTGTGCAGAAAAGTTATTGACCCTGATACTCTCGATAAATTGCAAAGAGAAGTGGTTGTTACCCTATGTCAGCTTGAGATGTATTTTCCTCCTTTGTTCTTTGATATCGTGGTACATCTTGTTGTCCACTTGACTAGAGAAGTGAAAATGTTGGGACTAGTTTTCTTACATTGGATGTATCCCTTTGAACGATACATGAGCATTTTTAAAGGTGATGTTTGAAACCGTTATCGGCCTGAAGGGAGTATTATTGAGGGTTATGGGGCGAGAGAGGTTATGGATTTTTTCAATGACTTTCTGAGTGCTAATGACACTTTTATTAATGACAAGAATATTGAGGAGCATTTTGGAAAAGGAATTTTGTGATCACAGATGAAAGTAATCAGTCGTGAGCAGTTGGAACAAGGTCACTTGTATATTTTACACAACATCGACAAAGTGAGTGTTTATATCAAGGAACATACCAAATTCATCAAGAGACAATATCCTTGAGCCATTTCAATGTGGCTTGCTAGAGAGCATAACAAGACATTTATTAAGTGGTTTGAATATAAAGTCTTACATCAACTATCTCAAACACCAGATAAACTTACTAAAACTATCAAATGCCTCCCCTTTAAATTAAAATTGAATGTTATGTCTTATGAAGGGTTTGACATAAATGGATTCTCATATTGCACAAAGCGTCAAGATGATAAGAGTGTCATCCAAAACAGTGGGGTCACCCTTGAAACGTCTTCATTATTTCTTGCAAGTGCAAAGGATAAGAGTCCTCATGAAGCTAAAATGTCATATTACGATGTCATTGAAGACATATGGGATTTTAACTACGTAGATTTCAGAATTCCACTCTATAAATGTAATTGGGTTGATAACACCAGAGGAGTTATAATGGATGAATTGGGTTTCACATTAGTGAACTTTGAAAAGATTGGCGAGAAGGGTGAACCATTCATATTGGCATCACAGGCGAAACAAGTATTTTATATCCATGATCCTACAAATGATAAATGGTCGGTTGTTCTTCATGGTAAAAGACAGTTCACTGAAGATCCTATAGATGAAGAAGAGTACTATGATAAGTATGATGACTCCAGTCCATTCTCAGTTGGGCTGCCAATACCACCAAATATTGAAGGTAATGATGACTTGTATGTGCGCAGAGATCACAATGAAGGATTCTTATTTGATAAAATATCTCAATATTAGAGGCATGCATGTTTATATTTTTTATATGTTTTATTTTTCTGAATGTGAACTTTACAATGTGAATTACTTTACAATGTGAATGTGAACTTTACAACTTTACAATGTGAATGTGAACTTTCAGATGGTTGAGCATTCTCCTGATGTTCGTGCCAATGATTATCGTGAGGGTGAGGACGTCAATGTGCCGCCTCACAATGTAAGTTTTAAAAATATATCCCTGAGGTTTCTATCTATATGTTCACTTATAGTTATATCCTGTAACTTAACCCCTTGAAGAAATTGGGGCACTTGATAAGTAGCAAAAAAAAATTGAGAAAGTGAGGGGCCTCACAATGATGAACAAGTTACTACAGCAAAGGGGCAATGGACCCAAACTAGCTGTGGATTTCAATCATGCAGTAAATCTAGTTGGAGTGAACCACAACTCATTTATTTCATATCTTGGGTTTCTTACTCGCAGCCATTGTAGTCCTATTTTTTAATCCTAGCATAAAGTTTTTAAGGGGAAGAAAGACTTAGTATGGAAGGAACTATGCGTGAGTTATTATTATTTGTAATTATATTTTTGTAGATTACTAATTTTAGGATACTAGTTAATAGCAATTCTATTTTGTAGAGTACATTTGATCAGGATGAAAAGTTGCATCGTAAATGAGTGATGCAATGCTGTGAGAGGGTCCTAAGGAACTATAGGACAAATCTCACCAAAGATTACATACCCGATGCTGAGAAGAGGTTCTTGATTGATTTCCAATTCTAGACATTGATCACTTTTGACTAACTCTACACTAATATTTTTTGTTTGTATTCTCTTTAAAAAATAAATTTAGGCAGAAGGCAGCCACCGAGCAATGGAACTACCTGGACACCAAAGACTGCGAGGAGTTTGTTACCCAAAGAAAAATGGATAAATTCAAGGTATTAAGTGCCACTCCCAATTTAATTAATATACGTTCTTATGTTTTCACCTATTCAAGATTAACCTTTAGTGTTACTAACCAAATCAATGTGCTTACTAACAAGGCTATCAGCGATGCTCAAAGAGCATGGCCTGCACTGAATGTGCATGACCACACAATGGGTCCAAGAGGCTATGCAGGCATTCACCAAAGACTACAAGCTGAGTCTACTGCTCAGTCTTCTGCTACTCAGGAGTCCTCTACAATTGGTCTCGCACCTCTGCCTCGCCATGCTATGTGGATAGCTGGGAGACAAAACAAGAAGGGAGATGTAACGAAGCCCACAATTGTTGAGCTGGATGCAAAAATGGTAAAATTCAACTCTTAGAGTAATAGATCGATATTGATTATTGTTATGTTTACTTACCAATTTTTGTTGATGTCGATTAGCGGGAGCTACATGAGCAGAGGAAGGAGGGCAAATTCATCCCTGAGGGTTGAAGGGATGAATTGATAATTGCTCTAGGTAACCCAGAGCATCCTGGACGAGTTAGGGGTGTAGGCGCCGGTGTGGGCATCAAAGCGTTCTTTGGGCCATCACAGCGCAAACCAGTCCCAAGAGTGGGACTTTTACAAGTTGAGGTAACTTATTCTTTTTTTAGAATGTTATTGCGAAAGATCATTCAATAATTAGAAGCTAGCATTTATTTTGTCTATGTATAGGTAGATCAGTTAATTGAAAGGAGATTCAAGGAAGAACTTGATAGGAGAGTCAAGGAAACACTTGATAAGAGAGTCAATGAAGAAATTAGCAAGTGGTAGGAGTCTCAGACTGCCACTCATACATTACCTGTGGCAGCCCGCTCTTCTCCTACTACAGAGGTTGGGAGTACTTCTGTAGACCCACCACCTGGCACATCCGCTGTAAGTATTTTTATGACATATATAGTAGCTAGTCTTTCAAGATGATATGTTTATGTATATATGTATATAACATTCTTTATGTAAATTTGTAGGGGTTGAAGCCATGTCGTCTAAAAAGTCAAGAATATATCATTGCATAGGCACATGCTTACCCATCCCTTCTAGGGGAGATGTTTTATGGAACTCCAGTACCAGCTGGTGCGGTTCGTGTGAGCCTGATACATATACTCCCTGATTGGAGGGATCTTCCACTGCCATATGCCCACCTAGATTCTGAAACACTTGGTGAGGCATTAAGAGGAGTGATAATGTGGCCCAAAGTGGATGTCATCTATACTAATATTGTATGGTAAATTTACATTACGTTAATTTGTAGTGTGTATATATGAGTCAATTGATCTAAAATTATATATACAGGTCAAAAGGAAGACACCTGCTACATCTCGACCTCCACCTCCACCTCCTAAAGTACCAAGGTGGCTTCTAAGAGACCTACACGCCTCGTTAGGCCCTAATTGTAGGGGTATGGTAGCATGGATAGGCAAACATGATTCAAATTTCCCTATATATGTTACTATTCTGGAGGATGCTGTAGGTCAATCATACGATAACAATCTATTTATACATGTTTTGCATACGTATTAATGCATACGTAATACAAGTTTTGCATACGCATTAATGCATATGTATTAATGCAGGTCAATCATACAACAATAGGCTATTTATACAAGATATTTTGGAGTTGTTTCGTTATGATTGGCTGAACACATCTATGATAGAGCTGTGGATATGGTAAGATCTTGTTTATACATCTGTATACCTTGTTTTATATACAGTGATCTGGTTTCTTATATATTAATGCATAAGTAATACATGCTTTGCAGCCACTTACACATGATATGTATAGATTTTGCATTTTCCCATGTGGGATTTTTTGTTCCATCTTTGATTAGTCTTGTAGATAGAGACCCTTCTTTTGTTACTTCATACTGTTGTGCTGCTTTTGAATATTTTGGTAAAAATAAGAAGACAATGATAATAGCTCCATTCAATGTCGAGTAAGTTTACTTTGCTTATAATTTGGACTTAAGAAAATTACATTTTTATTGTGGATTTTGAGTTATTAATTTTTAACTTTCTTACTTGTAGTGGTAGGCATTGGGAGTTACTAGTTATTATCCCCAAGACGTTCACTATCTATTATCTAGATCCTGCGGGGAACGAATTGAATACATTATATGAACACACAATGAAAAGGCCATTATTTCCGTAAGAAATATTTTATATTTTTATATATGTTAACATCTGTTATTACATTACTATTTAATTATGCAATTTAATGTGTTACATTAACATGTAGGGCTTTACAAGAGTTAAAAAAGTTAGAGGAAAGGTCCCCGGGAAAAAGAATCAGCCACTAATTTGGGAGAATGTGAAAGTAATTTCCCGACTCCAATGTATATATTATTTATGTGAACTGTGCTTATTTATATTTTTGAATATTTTGTATGTTTCAATTTATAGTGTGCTACATAAGACAACGAATGGACATGTGCTTACTATGTGATGTGATTTATGGACCTAATCATCAAATATGCTGCAATGGAAATCGATAATATACATAAGGTATTATATATAGTCTCATTAAATAATATGAAATATATATTTCAATCTTATTATATATTATTTATTAAATATATACGCCATTCTCTTTGCAAATGTTTAAAACTGACTTCAATACAGGTGGAAAGTTATTAGATGTACATACTCCCTATACGAGGGAGGAATTTGATGTTGTAAGCGAAGAATGGGAAAAAGCCCTACAAGTAGTGGGAATTTTTAAATATAATTGGGTATCTGATGAGAATGATGACGATGATGAATAAAGAATGCTATTTCTAAACTTTGTTCTCATAATTATTTTTGTGTGAATGTGAATGACTTTTTCTGAATTTTCATATGTGTGAGTTTGAATGACTTTTTCTAATCAATACATGAATGTCTGAATGTGAAAGGAGATTAAATGAATGGAACTGAATGTGATTGTAAATGACTTTGTAGGTTTCTACATGTATCTGATCAATACATGTGTCTGAATGTGAATGACTTTACAGGTTTGTGGCTTGTTGTTGGCTGATATCAATGGATGTTGTAAACCTGTAGTTCAGAACTGAACTGTAGGGTCTGCATCCTGCTAACCAGCCATACAATAGGCCTGCAAACTGATAAGAAAAAAAATTAGAACACAGGCATCGGTTATTTGTATAAAACTAACAAAAAATACATACAATGACGTCTCTTCCATGGCTGGCGTCGGCTATCTATAAGAATCGACGCCTATTGTAGTCAGGTACCACGACCGTGCTGTCAAGGATATGGCGTCGGTTATTGTTTAATAATCAATATTTTTAACTTGATATAGTGTCAGTTTTCTTTACTAACTGACACTTATAGTTCTCTTGCTGGCGTATTTTCGGTGGTGTGAAGGGTTATGGCGTCAGTGTTTGTTTAATAACCGACGTCTTTGATCATGATACAATGTCGGTTTTTGTTAAGAATTGATACCTATAGTTCCCTTGTTGGCATGTTTTTGGTGGCGGAAAGGGTTATGGCATCGGTTAGAAACCTACATTGAAGGTGTCTACCTTTAGCGGTGCCCACTTGGGTGTTGCTTGGAAAATGATGCTAAAGGCTCTAAATAACCGATGCCAAAGGCCTTTTCTGTAGTAGTGTATGTATACTTGTAAAAGCATACTAGATTGAGTTTCCATCCTTGATTACTTGCTATTCACAGGATATGTATTGTGAAAATCAGAAACTCTATTTTTCCATATATCAAATCAAGAGATCAAATATGTAGAATTATATGCATTAGGAACATAAGTAAGATCATATAAACATAAATCTAAATTTCAGCTATAATGTTGTTCAAGTACTCGAATAACTTGAAAATTTAGATCTTCAGAAGATTCTCAATAAACTTCTTAATTCTATAGCATTCAAAATACATGGATATCTATATTCATGTCATCATATAAACATTTTCATATCATAGTTGGAACATGAATTGAAGTATTCTATAAACTAAATTCAAGAACAACTCTTTTCATTTATTGTCATCTAGGGACAAATCGAGAATATAAATTAAAACCATCTAATTGAGTACAATTGACTGAAATATTTTTTACCCACTCACCCTAAGATGTAAAATAGATAAAAAACGTATCACATATCTAAAAATCTCAAATCCATATCAAAATCCTAGCAATTCATCTGATTCTTCTTCCTTTCAACTCGAAAACCCTAGAAATGAGTGATTATGAAGAAATAGTGAGAAAAGGGGAAGTTTTACTACCATTTTAGATTAAATAAGAGGAGGTATGGAATCTTGACATGTGAGAGAAGATTCACCATTAAATTCTATGCAAAGAAGCTAAACTTACTTGATTTCATCATATCTCAGATAGAGAAACCCTAGATCAGTAATTCCTCCACTTTCTCCTCTGAAACCCTAATCTCCCTCTCTCTCTCTAAGATTTCATTTCTCTGGAATGAATCACGAATTATGAGAGCTACTAGTGTGTTAGGTTGATCATATAGAGAAACTGAGCTGCTTGGGTGAATCGCACATTGACCCCTCACTAAACTTTTTCTTATTTCAGTAGATTTTTCTGTCATAAAAAAGTTACTATAATTCGTGTATTTTAGAGATCAAACCTTATCCAAAAATTATGAAAATTTAGCATGTTGTTTGTATTCAGTTATAAAGCTTTAGCTAAAATTTTAAATCATTATGAGATACTATTAAATAACTAAAAATAGAATAGTGTAGTACTATCCAGAAATCTACAAAACAGTCGGTTGAAGAGAAAATGCCCCAGAACAACCATGCTAGCTGCCACAGCCATGCTAAGATGGACCCAACACAGGCGTGCTGCCTACCACGACTGTGGTGCATTGGTTTCAACAGATTTGAGTACAAAAGTTGGCTAATAGTTCAATTCTTTCAAAATGGCCGTGTGGCCTAGAATGCCTGTGCCACCAACGACCCACCATGGTCGTGCTACCCACCACGACCGTGCTATCCTATCCTTCAACTACCATTTTCATTCTCCTTTGCATACCTCTCTCATTCCTCCCCAACATGAGCCTATTTGGTGAAAACCCTAATTTCAGCCGACTAGGGTTTATATTTTCTCAAACCCTAATTATACAAAGAGATAGCATACTTGGGGTTCTCATTAGGTTTAACATATCATGATTGAGATATCAACATTAATCATGTTTAAGTAATTATCAATCTAGTAAAGCATGTAATGATCCACATAAACCCTAACTTACTGATTAAGCTCAGATATGGTCATAACAATAAAGGACGGATGAGATTTGTCCACATGGGTGAGGCATCTCCCTTGCTTGGAAATTGGGTTCAGAGGCTAAAATGTCTGGTCTGATCATTGGTTTAGCTGGGTTCTTTGAATCCAAATTGAACCGGGTCAATCCTTTGGACCAGCGGTTCAGGGACTCCTTTGCCCTTCTCGCATAGGTCTCATGTGAGCCTAGATGCTTGACAGAGGACCTCTCTTGTGTGGAGGTGGTTCGGGAGTAGGAGGGGAAGGTGGATGCCTCTACATAGCCGTTCGCACCTGCCTAGACCTTGTGAGGGTGATGAAGGTGAAAATTGGAGGCGAGAAGCTATGAAGGAGGGACACCCACAACGGGATGTGCCGTGGCACTAGTTCAAAAACTAGGAGAATGGAGGAGTAGTAGAGTTGATTGAGACCGAGAGCAAGATAAAAATCATGGGGTTATAATGAAGGATGGTAGAAGCTATCATTGGGAGGTCTTTCATAGGATTAGAACTAGGGTTTGAGTTGGGTAGGCCCTGGGTCGAGGGTCAGGGCCGTCAGAGCTAGAGAGGGAGGTGACGATCTTGTTTTGGTGGCTAAAGAGAGAAATGAATAGGGTCAAACTTGGGTTTGATGAGTTCAAAAATGCGAGAGGATCATTTTGGCTTGCTCAAATCTTTAAATCATGGTCAAGAGCGCGAGTTTGCTCGATTAGGTTGCATTAACCCCTCCCCGCAATCAGTGGAAGGTTGATGATGACTTAGTGGCCATCAAATCAGGCTCAAATATGTGAAAGGTAGATCTAAGGGCCAAAAATCACGCTTGACCCTTTGCCCCCAGATTGATGACGTGGTATAGCCCAAAAAAAGGCAAATAAAATGCAAATAACTGGATTTTCAATACATTATCTTCAAGAATTAATAGAAAATATATAAGAATGTCCAATTTTGATGAAATTTTGACCATAGGTTCAAAATAATGTGGCAAATATTTAGAAAAAGTTTGAGAACGAAAAGATAAAGTTTGATTGGTTAATTTTCTTCTTTAGACAAAGTGATGATTGAATATAATTTGTGGTGTTATTATGTATATAAAATTCACATTGATCACCATATTTCAAATTTGAGTATCAACAAAAATTTAGCGGCTAAGAAAAATATATTGGGGTCCAAAGTGAACATAATGAGGGTAAAATTGTAATTACTTCATTATTATGCTAAAATCCACTTTGTCACACTAAGAATGAGATCATATGCGTGGTTTTAATTAACTTGATGGTCAATGCAAGAGCTTTTTCCCTGATGACTTTGGAGACATAGACATCTTCTTGAGTCTTCAAGACCGCTTCTCGGGTGTCCCTTCTGGTTTGTTTAGGAACTACATTGAATTTGATCCTTCAAGACTAGTTTCGTTGCAAAGCTCGGGTGTTGGTGGTACCTTCTTAGCATTTCAAAATGGAGTGGAAACCTTGGTGGTCCCTTCTTATATTATGCTAGTAGGAACTCCAACTTAAGTAGTCATCTTTTTCTTGCCCTTTTCGAGAGGTAGCAATACCTCTGGTAGACCCAGGTGTTGGTCTATCATCGTTGTAACTAATGAGGATGTTGTGGATGGTACCACGACCATAAGGAGAGGAATTATAGTTTGTTGGGTCTTTTCAAGGATTGGTGCCTTCATGATCAAAACATCATATAATTTCGGCCCGTGGTTGGCTTTTGGTATGCTTATTGGTTGTGCTTTTGGTCCTTTGTGGGATCCGAGTATGCCAATTGGCCTTCTGGTGATTACTGGCATGACTAGCTTCTTTTCTTAGACTGAGGCAATGATCTGAGTACTTTGAGACTGGTTCTTGATTTCTTTCCCTTGTTGTAGTGCATAGCATTCTTCAAGTTTCACTAGGATAATGATAGTGTCAGCCTCCTAGTTGATCACCATAGACAATACTTGACTTTATCCTTTGAGTGGTAAGCAGCAACCTACTCACCTATATAGTAGTCCACATGGACCACTGAGAACTCATGTCATTCTAGATGAATGAACATGAAGGAGTTGCCCCTTTCTAGTTAGTGTACTAGCATTGAGTTTCTCTCCTACAATTGTTCTCCCTTGCTATCCCTCACTTTGATGAGTAGGACTTGCTCGGGTTCTCTTGGCTACCAAAACCAGTAAAGACAACAATTGTCAGAGCTAATTGATGTGTCTGAGAATCACCCATTACCCTTCTATTTATATGAACAAGTTTCATGAAGTTTTACATCATGGTAGTGGTGAAACAGTCGATTCACTTGTGAAACGATTGGTTGGGATGTGACTCAATTTGTTCAACCCTTGAACTGATTGTTTCAACATGTTTCCCAATCACAATTTTATTGTAAATATATATATGATTAATGCACAACACAACATAACCACTAATCCTTGACCCAATCAAATTGATCAACAAAACGGCCAATTCACAACCTGAACTGATTATTTCATGGACCTAAGCCAATCAGTTCACTTAATGAACCAATCGTCTCATGGACCAAATTTCTAATCTTTGTTCAATTGACCTAGCACTAAAAAACAATTAGTTTCACACTTGAACTGGACGGTTCACTATCCAGTCAGTCAATATTCAACCAAAATTGTTAATACCTAACTTTTTCGTAATCAGGTATAAACCACATCCATGAACAAACTCCTATTTTAAGGGTATCCTATATGTTGGACCCTATAGGTTCCAAATTATATTGGCAGTGAGTGTCCATAACTAATTTATGATATCACAAGAAATGCGTGCTATCTAGAAACACATCATTACTACTTAAGTATTTTAGAGAGTTGGATAAAAACTTCAATCTATAGTCTGTGGTTTGTGTTACAGTGTTTGTATAGTTCCTTTGTCACTAATATCCAAATTGAACTCAAGGTATGGAATCATCATCCTCTTTAGCATTCAATCCATGTTCCTTGAACTAGGGAAGACTATCTGAGATATATGTAAGCTTAGTATTACATGTTGACTCACATGACCATGGACATGCATTTCTCAGTATCTCTTATCAAGTGGCCAGAATATCAAACTCCTATAGGTGGAAAAAATCCAATCTACATCACTCACAGTCATCCCCACGTGTCATAGTGAACCCAAGAATCACCTTTATGGCAACCCTTATTCAAGGTCACAGTGGATGATGTCAAAGTACATCGAATGACATGTGATGTGTTTAGTGATTTCAGGTCTAAGAACCAGAATCACCACCATCACTACGAGAGATGATTCTAACCAACTTGTAATGGTTTCCATGAATCACTCTCCAAGTGGGTATCTGTTTGGTTGGATATCATTTATCATGACTAATGAAATTTTTTCATCAACCAACACACATTATAGTCTTATGTGTTATTGTTGTCTATCAACCTTCCACAATAACAGACGAATAGGAACATAATAAGAATGTATAAAATATTTACATTTGTATGATTTCATTATTCAGGTAATAAACTCGAAGACATATGTCATTGAGTAATATCATTCTCTAGAAATCTATTGTGTTACTCATTATCTCATAATTGATAAAAGAAAATAAATTGGAAGATTGTCTTTATTATCAATCAAATCATTTACAAGTTATGCCATTGCAATCATCATATGATTGGCTCTCTGGGCATACATACCAAAAATATAGCCACTAATTGAAAGAAAAAGGCACCTCTTTTAATGAGTATTTATTGACCTCTTCAACATCGAAAATATTTTTAAAGGCATTTTTGAGGGTGATGCATCAGTCGATTATATGACCTTTATCTTGGTGGAAGTCACAAAGGTCTTGGCATTGTAGCTTTTTGGCAAGGGATCTGGTGGATCCTTTATGGCTGGTAACTTAAATAAGTGGTTGATGTCTGGAAATATGGTATTGAGAAAATCGTTGATGGTATTGAGACTAGTATTTGCCTTCTCAACTTAAGGTGTCAGTTTGCTCATTTTTAGAGGTGTGTTTGCTACCTCTTTCTGGAATGGAAGTTGGAAAGTTAATGGTGCTTACCCATACTAGTTTCTCCATGGTCACACATACTATGAGGGCATGTACTAAGGCAATAGTTGGATGTCATCACATCATGCTGTTATTGTTGAGGTGCTGGATCATGGGTCATCTAATCTGTTGACATCTACCTCAGTGAAATATCGATGGTCAGCTATTGTTTCTTGCCACCTCTAGGGAGGGAAGCAGTTCCCCTACAGAATAATCTATGAGAGTTTCCTTTCTCCATTTAGGCTTTTGACTAGTTGTTGCAAGAGAATATGGTGTCTATAAAGTGAGGCATATGTTTTGAAAGACCCCCCCCCTTGATGGATTTATCCATACCCACTCTTGTATGATCTCTAAGAAGATATTGTACCTAGGTAGAGATAAAAGGCCCACAAGGGGTAGCAAGGTAGCTTTGATTACCATGTCTACAATTTTTCGTATATATGGGATTGCACTCTAGCTGGCCAGCTAGCTCCTTCCCACATCCAAAAAACTCAGAATAGATTTTGTCTGCCTTTTATTGCAATTTATCCATGTCTTCTTAGAGGAGATTGGTCTAAATTCTAGGCATAATGATCAACAACCTTCTCGACCATCTTAGACAATGTGGTGAAGGCAGTCATGTGATACTTATTGAACCAGGACAATCTGGGATCTATCAAGGTTCTTGCAAAACATTGTATTAGTACTTGGTATCATCCTGGACCTCTACCATATTTGAGAAATATGCATTTATGTGGGGCAATCCCCATTTTTGGAGTACTCATGGAACTTTAGCTTGATAAAGTTTCCAGGCAGAATGACATCTGAAAAGTGGAAAAAATCATAGAATGTCTTTCTTCCCATTCATTTGTTTTTTCATACAACATCTCAAGTAGTAGGGTGCTTGTAGAATTAAATTCTTGCATAATAGGTTTTCGGTGAGCAAACAACATTGGTATCATTGGTAGTTTGATTGCAATTGGTGGAGCTATGTACACATGTTGTGGGAATCCATACTTTCCTTTTATGTACTGGTTGTAATGGGAGTGGGGTGCTGGACATAGACTGTTCATGTTTGGTACATGTCCTTGGTCATTTAGACCTCACGCTAGAGTATTTGTGACTTTGTTGCCCTTCTCATCCATCTAGTATTCTCCCTTGATAGTTGTAGCTTATTCTTCTTTCTTTTTCATGCCTCTTGGACTGATGTGATTCCCCCATCGTTCATGAATGGTGAACTGTGGTAGGGCCCTGGGTAGAATAGTTCCAATTGAGGTGGGTGGGAAGCCACATGCCATACACAAAGAATGGCATTGTTGATATGTAGTGTATAGCTCCCTGCCTGGTGAAACCCGAGTAGGGCTATCCTCCTATATATCCAAAACATGGTGGCGACATGAAGAGAACGTTGGATAGTTGCTCGGGTGGAAGATCATCCTAGAAGGCTGGCGTCTCAGACACTATTGCAGCTTCTTTATTCTTTTCCACTCACTTAGGTTTGTCTTACTTATTATGGGCATCATCCCCTTTGCTGAACCGTCACATTGGCATTCCACATTGTTATTATCAGCCATCTGTCTTATTGTTGGAAAGATTGGGTGAAGTTGAAAAGTAGAGTCTAACATTGTATTAATAGATACTTTTTGATCGGTGATGGATCCTGTCACATAGATTATACTAGTAATAAAATAAAAAAGACTCCTCTTTTGATGTGGTAAGTGTATCTCCAAAATTTCATGCGACCTTATCACAATGAAAGACACTTGTGATGCCTTTTTGTAGATTTTGAAGATTTTTTAGATGATTGTCCCTTCGTCTAGCATGGGCGATGTAGGGGAACATATCTTCCTTGGTGTAAGGTGTAACATCCAAAACCTGGGCTATGTACTAACCCTAGGTGTTTTGCCTAATAAAGTTTATTAGATGCTTGCTTATGTTAATTTGAAAAATAATTAAAGCTTTTGAGGAACTTATATTTCTATTTCAGTCCCTTTTGAATAATGTTGGAACATTGTTGTGTTAATAATGGACTAAAGTGCAAATTACCCAAGTAGAGGGGTTAACTTGCAAATTGCACATGTTAAAATGTTCCTCTAATGATGAGACATCATAAGAGTGAATATGATGAAGTGGTACAGTTTTCACAAGCTTGGGTACCAAGATATAGCTTATAGAGCAATCATTGTGCTTTAAAACCTAGTTTTGGTGTAAAGTGCAATTTACCCAAAACCTAGGATCCAACATGTAAAATATACTCTTTAGATGATCTCTCATGTTTCTTGGCATCAAGAAGATCAAAGAAAATGACAGGGGCACCTCATTTGAATGATCATGGAGGAGAGAGAATCTTGATATTGGAATAATCAAGATTTAAGCACAAAAGGCTCTTTAATATAACTTAATGCAAAAAGAAATATATTAAATATGAAGCCCTTCCACCAAAAGTTGGAGGATGTGTTTGTAATAATATGGACGAGCTTGTGTCATGCTTGGGCACCAAAAAGATCATGGTAGGAGTGGAAAATACTCACACTAATAATATATTAAGCAATATCCAATAAGGGTGGATATTAATATACCTCTCCTAAAAGGTGATTAGTTCTTTTCCTTTAAACCTTACATAAAGGAGGAGTTTTGCATGAGATTAGAAGGTGGAAACGTGGCCAAGGATGGAGGAAGCCTTGGTGGATATTTTTGGGAGATTAAAGTAAATATCTATCTTTTTCCTTTTGCTTTGAAAAGACCCATAAATATATATAAGGTATCTTTTCCAATAACCCAAAGGACCGTTTCCTTAGTTCCTCTTCTCATCACTTTGCTTTGGATGACCAAGGGAGAGCTATGTACCAAAGGAAGGACGACCACACTGACTTGGTAAGTTTGGGTCATCATCTACCTCAAATCCATGGTGGAAATCCTAAATTAATGGTTAGTAATTGGTTTTCTTCACACGATTCTCCTTTCTAGCCATCTTCTCCATCTAAAACTTGAAGAACGGACCTTGGACAACTTTTGGAGCTTCATCCACCATTAAAGCTATGGATCTTGGAGCTCTGGATCAGTCCTAGATGAGGGTTTTGTAACTCTAACCCTTAAGCTTTGTTAATTCATCCTCATCTCCATTAAAATCGTTGGTTCTCATTCTTTTCTTTTACTACTCATGTGTTCTTGCTATCTTTTCCGTGAAGAACAGCCCATGTTCTTGGTTGAATAGAGGTAGAAGATGATGACATTAATTTCTATGTTTATCCAAGAACTACTTTAGCAAATGGTTTCCCAACCTTTCTCAAACGGTTTCCCAAACTGTTTGGGAGCAAACAGTTTCAAACCCTTTGAATGCAAACGGTTTCACTAGACCGCATAGAAACAAACGGTCCAAGACCGTTTGAATGCGTTGACCATTTGGAGGACTGTTGAGAATAATTTATACTAATTACCTACCAAAAATCATCAATTAATTCCAAGTGGTTCATCAATTGAAGGTCCAACAATCATCAAAACCCTAATCGGGTTAATTGATGATTTTAATAATTGAATTATGTTGAAGTTTGGGTTGAGTGACCCAAACGGTTTCAAAACCATTTGGGGATCACCCAAACGGTCTCAAGACCGTGTGGAGGTCATCCAAATGATCCCAAGACCGTTTGAGGTCAGGTCATGACCAAATTGGATGATGGGTCAAAGGGTTCAAATCAATTAGACTCACAATGAAATATGTTGAAGGGTCATCAATTTCGAACCCTAATCCATTTGATCCAAGCCCTAATTGATGATCAATTGAGGGTCAATTGAGGGTCAAATCAGTTTAAGGTTGATCTAATTAACTCAATTGATGATTCACTAACATGTGCATGATCGATTGAGGGGTTCAACATTGGAAACCCTAATTCAATTGAAGTGGTTGAAACACTTTTTGGGCCTTGCGGTTTTGAGGTGGTTTGGACCAAACGGTCTCAAGACCATTTGGGTCCAAACGGTCTCAAGTCCATTTGAGTCCAAACGGTCTCAAGACCGTTTGGGACCAAACGATCCCAAACCATTTGGTCTCATGCGGTTTCAAGGTCGGTTGTGTCCATGCGGTTTCAAAGTCAAACATGACCAAACGATCTTCACCACCAAACGGTTTCAAAGTCAAACATGACCAAACGGTCTTCATCACCAAACGGTTTCAAGGGCAGATCAAGACCGTTTCGAGGTTTAGTGTGCAAGACCGTTTGAGGTCTGAGAAGGTTAAGAACGTTTGATGCTTTAGTGATCAAGATGGTTTGATGGTTGATTAACTTAAACCTTATGGATACTTAAAGTGGTTAAAGGACCAAGTAAGTAGTTGATTAAGACATGATGTGATCAATGGTGATTATAATAAAGGTACCTTTGATGGAATAAAGTGATTAGTACTCTTTGAATGAGTAAGCCTTAATGATCACAATAGTAATGGCATAACCCATGATGTCAATGTTGAATTGACTTAGCCTAATCAAGGGTGATGCAAACATTAACTTATAGAAAGATGAGAGAGAAGACTTCTTATATGAATGTTAATCAAGTAATGGATTCCCAATATAAATGAATACCTAATTAGGGTATGATCCATGTTAGTGAGATCATGAAACCCTAATTATGATGGTTAATGAATCATAACCCTAATTGAGGGCAATAATGGGAGTATCCCTAATATATGATGATGATATAATCCTATTCATAATGATGATAGGATAACCCTTAAATTAAAGGTACTTTGTAGATCATTCCTACTTAGGGTGAATAGTAAACCCTAATGGTGAGATATTAATGATAACCCTAATCAAGGATGATTTAATGTGAATAGTAAACCCTAACCCAGGGTAATGTGATGAGTATAGTAAATCCTAATTAAGAGTATGCTAAATGAGAACTCTAACCTTGAGTGATGTGATATGAATAGTAAACCCTTATCAGTTTGAAGTATTGATTTCATAAGTGTAAAACGGTCATGGTGATCTTCTGTAGCATGACCGTGTAAGGTAGCACGGCCGTGGTGGCTTCCCCTTGCACGTCCATTCTTAGTTGCACGGCCGTGGGGCTCTATACTTGACTTGGAGTTGATTTGCAAGTAAACCTTAACCAATAGTGATGCTATCATTATTGTACATTGTGCTGATATAGAAATAATGTGCCTATTATCATTTATATTAATCATGCATATTTTTATGAAATAGTGAGCATAGCCAGGAAAGAGCTATGATGCAATATTCATTAAAATCACTTTATAAGCTTTGAAAGCAATGATATGCTATGTTGACTAGTGAGAGGTAACAAATGAGACTGATAGGCTGTATGAGCCATGAGAAATATCTGTATTGCTACAATCATGTTCACATTGTTAAATGACTTGATGGCAATATGTTACTTGGTAACAAGTGTTTTGCTTAACTAAGGGTTTGAAGACCCATGTTCTTGAATCATAATGATGAGATGGTTAGGGATTGATATCTCAATGATAACTAGATGTGAAATGAACTTGATACAATTAGTACTCTTTCTTTATAGCAATTGTTTTAATGGTTTATGTTTGAAAACATGCCTGATGCTAAAAGAATGCCATAATGTACTTAAATAATCAAGTATAATGATATCATGTATATCCTTGACCATAGATCCATCATTGTCAGAAGTTAGATGATGGTGAAATAGGTTTTCCTCAGGGAACTCCTGGAGAGAATACTTTTGAGTATGTGGGGGTTATGGACGCGAATATCCTTACGTCCTAATGGGGGAATTAATGTGAGATGAACATTTAATCTCTCAATCCTTCATTATATGTTTATGCCGGGATGATGTATCACTAATCTCCCGAAGATGTTGTTAATGTTGAACCGATGTGAGATAAACAAGAAATCCCTCGATTGGGAAGAGAGTATAGCATGCCACTGTAACTCTAATAGCGAAGTTGCCAGAATACCCTGGAAAGCTATTATAGCAGAGATACAAGATGTCCTGCATGTTGTACCTCACACTGAATGAGGAAGATGAGGTCATAGGAATCCAGCTCTTCTGATGACCTATGTATGGTACCCATTGCGATTTCATAATGGTCGGTTGGAGTATGAGCGGTGTAACTCATCTCCTCAGGGCATAAATATGTTTGAAAAATGTAATCAGCCGTATAGCATAATTGCTTAGGTTGAACTATGAGAAACAATGATTGATGATACATTGTTTATAGTCCTCTAGTTGAATAACTAGTATACATGTTCTTCATATTCCTTATTGATATATGTCTTGTCATTCAATCAAGTTATAATTGAAATGATTGCTTAAACAATACTGCTCTACTTAGTTTATTCAATGAATTGCCTGCTATTGAATAATTATAGTTCTACTGCTCATTGTTATTTTAATATTTTCTATAGAAATGCTTCTGGCAGAGAGTTATAACTCTCGCTGGGACAATTATTCAATTGTCTCACCCCCGTGGGATTCAACTTTTTAGGTAGACGCCGAGGATGAAGGAACCCTTCAGTGGGTGAGCAGCAATAATAGCAGCAGCAACATCAGGGACATCAGTGATCCTCAGGTGGAGACACTGTCTGTCGAGTCTTGTAGATAGAAAGTCCTATGTGTCGTCTCTGTACTCTCAGGTCCTAGGAGTCAGTAGATGGTTTGTTATAAATCTCAGATTTTGGCGTAATGCCTCGAGATTTTTGTACACTGCTTTACACAGATTAACAGGGCAGTTGATGCTTGTGACTCTTGAGATGTGATGATAGAGAGATGTGCTGATGTATCAGTTGTAAATTACTTATCATGTTTCCTTATGAAAGAGTTTTATAGTTTGTGAATCTCTTTATAAAAAGTTTTAATTTTTTGTGATTTTCAGTAATTCTGCTGCTAATTAATAGCTTCTGCATCGTTAATAACGTTTTCTCCGAGACGTGTCCCACAAATTAGTGGTATCAGAGCTCTAGGTTCAGTGAGTCTACAGAGACATAGGACTTAGGTTGTTGAGTATGTTCTAGTGTCTTCCAGTATATCTGATAGTGTCTTCTGCTCGTATAGGAGGAGAAGATAAAACTAAAGATGTCTGGGTCACACGAGGAACATGTTGCAAAGAGTAGTGTCGCTGCACCCAGAGGTGGTGCAAGAGACCAAGGAAGAGAAGAACCTATGCCTGAACCACCCCAGTTCAATCCAACTGACATGGGGAACCCAACTGTCCAATCCATGTTTGGGCAGTTTATGACTGCCATGACACATATGACTGATAGGATGCCAATACCTGTACCTAGGGCACCTACCCATCCAGAAGGACAAGGATCCGACAAGTCATTTGAACGACTTCGTCAAGTTGGAGCCATAGAGTATGCTGGAACAGCTGACCCAACCGATGCTGACTTGTGGTTAACTGAATTAGAGAAGGCCTTTAGAATCCTGAACATCCCAGAAGCTGAGAAGGTTAGACATGTTGTGTATCTTCTCAAGGGGAGTGTTGGTCACTGGTGGACCATGGAGGAAAGGAAAAGGCCAGGTGTTGATATCGAATGGGAAGTTTTCTGACGTGAATTTATCAACAGATACTTTCCTAAGACGTTCTTGGATGAGAAAATCTCTTAGTTTGAGAGGATAAGACAAGGACTAATGAACATTAGCGAGCACGAGGCTAAGTTCATGGAGCTTTTACGGTTCTGTCCACACATGGTGACCACAGATGAAGAAAGGATTAGGCATTTTGAGAAAGGGTTAAATGTTGAATTGACCACCCCTGTGTCTACTCTGGAGAACATGGAAATGTTTGCTACCTTTGTGGAGTCTGTTAGAAGGGTAGAGAGGTCTGTTTCAGAGAAGAGACAGACCAAGAACAAGAATATGTATCCCCAGTTCCAAGGTTCCTCATCTAAAGGTTTTAAGAAACTGAGGTTTTCTGTACCTACACCACCATGCACCTAGATTTAGTACCCAGACCCAGTGGGTGTCAAATAGGGGTAGAGGATGAAGCTTACCTTTAGAAGGATCTCATAGCTCAACATCTATGTCGGTTACAAGACCACCTAGACCACAACAACTGAACAGAAGCTGTTACATATGTGGAAAGATGGGACATCTGGTGAAAATTGTAGAGCCAGAGAAGTGAGTGTAACTCAACCTCAAAGGCAGAGTCAGCAAGGATCTCAAAGGCGATAGTTTCCAAGTAACGCTAGAGGACGTGGACAAGCGTCCCAAGATGGATCATCGACACCTAGTCATCGAGCGCCGAATCAACCACAGGCAACAACAAGATTCTACGCGATGAATCCACCTGATGAAGTGATCAACCCTCGGGTTGTGGCAGGTCAGATGGAATTGTTATATTCTGATATGTCTACATCTTGCATCATATTTGTTTTAATTGATCCGGGTGCTACACACTCCTTTATCACTCGAAGAGTGATTCTTGACTACAACTTGACTACAAGTCATAGAGCAGATAGTTTGTTGCTAGAAACTCTATTGATGGGATCTGCTGTGTTGCAGGAGATATGTTCTCCCTGCATTCTCTTCTTTTCTGATCATCGCATTCAAGTGGATCTTATACCACTTGAGATGCATGGATTTGATGTAATCCTTGGGATGGATACCTTGGAAAGGTATAATGTTGTTTTGGATTGTGAGTCCAAGCAAGCTGTGTTTGCTGATGATAGTGACACATGGATCTTTCAAGGAGATAGAAAGATTCTACCAACCTGTCCTGTATCAGCTATGGTTGCTGAGAAGCTGATGAGGCAAGGATGTTATGCATTCTTGGCCCATGTGGTAGATACTACCATGGGGAGTCTTAACCCTGTTGAAGTTCCGATAGTCAGGGAATTTGTAGATGTATTTCTTGAAGAACTTCCAGGTGTATCACCGCCCCGGGAGATTGATTTTGAGATTAATCTAACCCCGAATACGCAACTTATAGAACAAACACTATATAGGATGGCGCCTGCTGAGATGGTAGAACTCAAGAAACATTTACAAGAGTTGCTTGAGAAGGGTTTCATCCGACCGAGTACTTCGCCTTGGGGTGCTCCGGTCCTCTTTGTTAAAAAGAAAGATGGGTCAATGCGGTTGTGCATTGATTACAGATAGTTAAATAAAGTAACCATAAAGAATAAGTATCCTTTGTCAATGATTGATGATCTCTGTGACTAGTTGCATGGTGCAACCGTCTTCTCAAAGATATATTTGAGGTCGGGATATCACCAACTGCGTATTAAGGATGGTGACATACCTAAGTCTGCCTTTAGGACAAGGTATGGTCACTATGAGTTCACAGTTATTTCGTTTGGACTAACTAATGCACCAGCTGCATTTATGGAACTCATGAATAGAATCTTCCGACCTTTTCTCGATCAGTGTGTTGTTGTCTTTATAGATGACATCCTGATCTATAGTAGAGATGCTCAACAGCACAAACAACATCTTCGTCAGGCTCTAACTTTGCAAAGAGAGCATGAGTTATATGCTAAGTTTAGCAAGTGTGAGTTCTGGTTACCAGAAGTTTCTTTTCTTGGACACGTAATATCTGCTTCAAGTATACGTGTTGACCCTAAAAAGATAGAATTTGTCCTGCAATGGGAGCAGCCGAAGACACCAATAGAGATTCAAAGTTTCTTAGGGTTGGCAGGCTATTATAGGAGGTTCATTAAGAACTTCAGTTCTATAGCTTTACCCCTGACTAAGTTGACCAGGAAGGATGTTCCTTTTGCCTGGAGTGACAAGTGTTAACAATCTTTTTAGTTATTGAAGGAAAGGTTGACAAGTGCACCTGTGCTTGTATTACCTGAACAAGGGAAGGAATATATAGTTTTCTGTGATGCCTCTAAGAATGGACTAGGATGTGTGTTGATGCAGGATAAGCAAGTGATTTCTTTTGCTTCTCGACAGCTTAAGAAACACGAGGAGAATTATCCGACACACGATCTAGAACTAGCTATTGTAGTTCATGCCTTGAAGATCTGGAGACATTATCTTTATGGAGAGACATTCTAGATTTTCACAGACCATAAAAACCTTAAGTATATCTTTTCTCAGCATGAGCTTAATATGAGGCAACACCGCTGGATGGAATTAATCAAGGACTACGATTGTACAATTGATTATCATCCAGGGAAGGCCAACGTAGTTGCTGATGCTTTGCGTAGGAAATCAACAACACTAGTCTTAGACAAAGCACAATTGAATTCTTTAGTGTGCTCTAAGAGGGATATGCTTATCTCCTTAAGGCAAGACAATGTACAGTTAAAAGTATCATTGTTATCAGGGTTGTTAGCTGAGATGCACATAAAACCTACCCTGAGACAACAGATTAAGGAGGCACATCAAGTTGATGCTGTAGTTCAACAGATTAGATCAGAGTATGGTAATGAGAAACGAGAAGGTTTCCATGACTCAGATGATCAAGTAGCTTGTTATCATGGTAGAATGATAGTACCGGATGTGGATAACTTGAGGAAGTTAGTCCTAGAAGAAGCTCATTCTTCAATGTATGCTATGCATCCAGGAAGCACCAAGTTGTATCGAAACTTGAAAGATATGTATTGGTGGCCTGGTTTGAAGAAAGACGTTGTTGACTTCGTTATGCGGTGTCCTGTGTGTCAGCAAGTTAAAGCTAAACACCAGAAGCCTGCAGGAACAATGCAACCTTTACCCATACCACAATGGAAGTGGGATCATGTAACAATGGTCTTTGTGGTTGGTTTACCTAGAACAGCCAAAAGTTATGATTCCATTTGGGTAATAGTGGATAGGTTGACAAAGACAACACATTTCTTACCTGTCAAAACAACCTATTCTGCTGAGAAGTTAGCACAATTATATGTAGATGAGATAGTGCGGCTACATGGGTTCCCAGTTACCATTGTTTCTGACAGAGGTCCCCAGTTTACGAGTCATTTTTGGGAACAACTTCATAAATCTTTAGGCACAAAGTTAAGGTTTAGTACAACCTTTCATCCTCAGACTGATGGACAGTCAGAAAGGACTATACAAACTTTGGAAGACTTGCTTAGAGCATGTGTTCTTCAGTTTATAGGAAGTTGGGATCTACACCTAAGTTTGATAGAGTTTGCCTACAACAATAGCTATCAACATAGCATTGATATGTCACCTTATGAAGCTTTGTATGGTAGACATTGTAGATCTCCCTTATGTTGGTATGAAACTGGTGAATATCAACTTTTAGGTCATGATCTTGTGCAGCAGACCACTAAGAAGATTAAAATAATACAGCAACAGTTAAAGACTGCACAGGATAGGCAGAAATCTTATGCTGATAAGCATCGTAGACCTTTAGAATTCCAGGTTGGAGACAGAGTGTACCTCAAAGTCTCACATTGGAAAGGAGTTCTTAGATTTGGAAGGAAAGGAAAGTTAGCTCCTAGATATATGGGGCCTTATCCAATCATTGAACGGATTGGAAAGTTAGCCTATAAGTTAGAGTTAGCACCTGAGTTGCAAAGGTTACACCCAGTGTTTCACATTTCCATGCTTAGGAAATGTCATCCTGACACAGAATCAGTTCTGCAACCTATGGAAGTAGAATTGAATGATGATATATCATATGTTGAAGGACCTATGTCAATCCTTGACAGAAGAATTAAAAAGCTAAAAAAGAAAGACATAAGTCTTGTAAAGGTCCTCTAGAATCACTATGGCATTGATGAAGCTATGTGGGAACTAGAGGAAGAGATGAGAAGGAAATACCCTACTCTTTTCTCTTAATATGTTTTGTAGATGATTTCGGGGATGAAATCCTTGTAAGGGGTGGATAATTTGTAACATCCCTGACCTGGGTTATGTACTAACCCTAGGTGTTTTTCCTAATAAAGTTGATTAGATACTTGCTTATATTCCTTGAAAAATAATTAAAGCTTTTGAGGAACATATATTTCTATTTCAGTCCCTTTTGAATAATGTTGGAACATTGTTGTGTTAATAATGGACTGAAGTGCAAATTACCCAAGTAGAGGGGTTAAATTGCAAATTGCACATGTTAAGATGTTACTCTAATGATGAGACATCATAAGAGTAAATATGATGAAGTGGTACAGTTTTCACAAGCTTGGGTACCAAGATATAGCTTGTAGAGCAATCCTTGTGCTTTAAAACCTAGTTTTGGTATAAAGTGCAATTTACCCAAAACCTAGGGTCCAACATGTAAAATATACCCTCTAGAGGATCTCTCATGTTTCTTGGCATCAAGAAGAGCAAATAAAATGAGAGGGGTGCCTCATTTGAATGATCATGGAGGAGAGAGAATCTTGATATTGGAGTAATCAAGATTTAAGCACAAAAGGCTCTTTAATATAACTTAATGCAAAAAGAAATATATTAAATATGAAGCCCTTCAACCAAAAGTTTTAGGATGTGTTTGTAATAATATGGACGAGCTTGTTTCATGCTTGGGCACCAAAAATATCATGGTAGGAGTGGAAACTACTCACACTAATAATATATTAAGTAATATCCAATAAGGGTGGATATTAATATACCTCTCCTAAAAGGTGATTAGTTCTTTTCCTTTAAACCTTGGATAAAGGAGGATTTTTGCATGAGATTAGAAGGTGGAAACGTGGAGAAGGATGGAGGAATCCTTGGTGGATATTTTTGGGAGATAAAAGGAAATATCTATCTTTTTCCTTTTGCTTTGAAAAGACCCATATATATATATAAGGTATCTTTTCCAATAACACAAAGGACTGTTTCCTTAGTTCCTCTTCTCATCACTTTGCTTTGGCCGACCAAGGGAGAGCTATGGACCAAAGGAAGGATGACCACACTGACTTGGTAAGTTTGGGTCATCATCTACCTCGAATCCATGGTGGAAATCCTAAATTAATGGTTAGTAATTGGTTTTCTTCACACGATTTTCCTTTCTAGCCATCTTCTACATCCAAAAGTTGAAGAACAGACCTTGGACAACTACTGGAGCTTCATCCACCATCAAAGCTACGGAGCTTGGAGCTCTGTATCAGTCTTAGAGGTGGGTTTTATAACTCTAACCCTTAAGCTTTGTTAATGCATCCTCATCTCCATTAAAATTGTTGGTTCTCATTCTTCTTCTTTTACTACTCATGCGTTCTTGCAATCTTTTCCGTGAAGAACAACCCCTGTTCTTGGTTGAACAGAGGTAGAAGATGATGACGTTAATTTCTATGTTTATCCAAGAACTACTTTAGCAAACAGTTTCCCAACCTTGCTCAAACGATTTCCCAAACCGTTTGGGAGAAAACGGTTTCAAACCGTTTGAATGCAAACGGTTTCACTTGACCGCATAGAAGCAAACGGTCCAAGACTGTTTGGAGGTGTTGACCAGGCATTGACCATTTGGAGGACTGTTGAGAATAATGTATACTAATTACCTACCAAAAATCATCAATTAATTTTAAGTGGTTCACCAATTGAAGGTCCAACAATCATCAAAACCCTAATCGGGTTAATTGCTGATTTTAATAATTGAATTATGTTGAAGTTTGGGTTGAGTGACCCAAATGGTTTCAAAACCATTTGGGGATCACCCAAACGGTCTCAAGACCGTTTGGTGATCACCCAAGACTGTTTGGAGGTCTAGGGTTAAGCATGGTTGACCAATTAAGGATCCAATGATATCAAGTTGACGAGTAATCGATTGCTGATTTGGTGACTAAACCTAGGATCCAAACCCTAATTGAATGACTTGGTTTTTGATAAAATAATGGGAAAATGGTCTCAAGACCATTTGGAGGATATCCAAATGATCCCAAGACCGTTTGGGGGTCACCCAAGACCGTTTGGAGGTCTAAGGTTGACTATGGTTAAGAGGTTGAAGATCTAAAGGTAATTAGTTGAAGTGCAATCAATTGTTGACCTAGTGATCAATTCAATGAGCCAAACCTTAATTAGTTGAGTTGGTTTTTTATGTTGACTTGAGAAAAAGGTCTCAAGACCGTTTGGAGGTCATCCAAACGATCCCAAGACTGTTTGAGGTCAGGTCATGACCAATTGGATGATGGGTCAAAAGGTTCAAATCAATTAGACTCACAATGAAATATGCTGAAGGGTCATCGATTTCAAACCCTAATCCAATTGATCCAAGCCCTAATTGATGATCAATTGAGGGTCAATTGAGGGTCAAATCAGTTTAAGGTTGATCTAATTAACTCAATTGATGATTGTCTTACATGTGCATGATCGATTGAGGGGTTCAACATTGGAAACCCTAATTCAATTGAAGTGGTTTAAACACTTTTTGGTCCTTGCGATTTTGAGGTGGTTTGGACCAAACGGTCTCAAGACCGTTTGGGACCAAATAATCCCAAACCGTTTGGTCTCATGCATTTTCAAGGTCGGTTATGTCCATGCGGTTTCAAAGTCAAACATGACCAAACGATCTTCACCACCAAACGGTTTCAAAGTCAAACTTGATCAAACGGTCTTCATCACCAAACGGTTTCAAGGGCAGTCCAAGACCGTTTGGAGGTTTAGTGTGCAAGACCGTTTGAGGTCTGAGAAGGTCAAGAATGTTTGATGCTTTAGTGATCAAGATGGTTTGATAGTTGATTAACTTAAACCTCATGGATACTTAAAGTGGTTAAAGGACCAAGTGAGTAGTTGATTAAGACATGATGTGATCAATGGTGATTATAATAAAGGTACCTTTGATGGAATATAGTGATTAGTACTCTTTGAATGAGTAAGCCTTAATGATCACAATAGTAATGACATAACCCATGATGTCAATGTTGAATTGACTTAGACTAATCAAGGGTGATGCAAACATTAACTTATAGAAAGATGAGAGAGAAGACTTCTTATACGAATGTTAATCAAGTAATGGATTCCCAATATAAATGAATACCTAATTAGGGTATGATCCATGTTAGTGAGATCATGAAACCCAAATTATGATGGTTAATGAATCATAACCCTAATTGAGGGCAATAATGGGAGTATCCCTAATATATGATGATGATATAATCCTAATTCATAATGATGACATGATAACCCTTAAATTAAAGGTACTTTGTTGATCATTCCTACTTAGGGTGAATAGTAAACCCTAATGGTGAGATATTAATGATAACCCTAATAAAGGATGATTTAATGTGAATAGTAAACCCTAACCCAGGGTAATTTGATGAGTATAGTAAATCCTAATTCGGAGTATGCTAAATAAGAACTCTAACCTTGAGTGATGTGATATGAATAGTAAACTCTAATCGGTTTGAAGTATTGATTTCATAAGTGTAAAATGGTCGTGGTGATCTTCTGTAGCACGACCGTGCAAGGTAGCACGGCCGTGGTGGCTTCCCCTTGCATGGCCATTCTTGGCTGCACGGCCGTGGTGCTCTATACTTGACTTGGAGTTGATTTGCAAGTAAACATTAACCAATAGTGATGCTATCATTATTGTACATTGTGCTGATATAGAAATAATGTGTGTGTTATCATTTATATTAATCATGCAGGTTTTTATGAAATAGTGAGCATATCCAGGTAAGAGCTATGATGCAATATTCATTAAAAGCACTTTATAAGCTTTGAAAGCAATGATATGCTATGTTTCCTAGTGAGAGGTAACAAATGAGACTGATAGGCTGTATGAGCCATGAGAAATATATGTATTGCTACAATCATGTTCAGATTGTTAAATGACTTGATGGCGATATGTTACTTGGTAGCAAGTGTTTTGCTGAACTAAGGGTTGGAACACCCATGTTATTGAATCATAATGATGAGATGGTTAGGGATTGATATCCCAATGATAACTAGATGTGAAATGAACTTGATACAATTAGTACTCTTTCTTTATAGCAATTGTTTTAATGGTTTATGTTTGAAAACATGCCTGATGCTAAAAGAATGCCATAATGTACTTAAATAATCAAGTATAATGATATCATGTAGAGCCCTGACCATAGATCCATCATTGTCATAAGTTAGATGATGGTGAAACAAGTTTTCCTAAGGGAACTCCTGGAGAGCATACTTTTGAGTATGTGGGGGTTATGAACACAAATATCCTTACGTCCTAATGGGGGAATTGATGTGAGATGAACATTTAATCTCTCAATCCTTCATTATATGTTTATGCGGGGATGATGTATCACTAATCTCTCGAAGATGTTGTTATTGCCGAATCGATGTGAGATAAATAAGAAATCCCTCGATTGCGAAGAGAGTACAAAATGCCATTGTAACTCTAATAGAAAATTTGCCAGAATACCCTAGAAAGCTATTATAGCAGAGACACAAGATGTCCCGCATGTTGTACCTCACACTAACTGAAGAAGATGAGGTCATAGGAATCCAGCTCTTCTGATGACCTATGTATGGTACCCATTGCGATTTTGTAATGGTCGGTTGGAGTATGAGAGGTGTAACTCATATCCTCAGGACATAAATATTTTGAAAAATGTAATCAGTCGTATAGCATAATTGCTTAGGTTGAACTATGAGAAACAATGATTGATGATACATTGTTTATAGTGCTCTAGTTGAATAACTAGTATACATGTTCTTCATATTCCTTATTGATATATGTCTTGTCATTCAATCAAGTTATAATTGAAATGATTGCTTAGAGAATACTGCTCTACTTAGTTTATTCAATGAATTGCCTGCTATTGAATAATTATAGTTCTACTGCTCATTGTTATTTTAATACTTGCTATAGCAATGATTCTGGCAGAGAGTTATAACTCTCACTGGGACAATTATTCAATTGTCTCACCCCCGTGGGATTCAACTTTTTAGGTAGATGCTGAGGATGAAGGAATACTTCAGTGGGTGAGCAGCAACAACATCAGCAGCAACATCAGGGACAGTAGTGATCCTCAGGTGAAGACACTGTCTGTCGAGTCTTTTAGATAGAAAGTCCTATGTGTCGTCTCTGTACTCTCATGTTCTAGGAGTCAGTAGATGGTTTGTTATAAATCTGAGATTTTGGCATAATGCCTCGAGATTTTTGTACACTGCTTTACACAGATTAACAGGGCAGTTGATGCTTGTGACTCTCAAGATGTGATGATACAAAGATGTGTTGATGTATCAGTTGTAAATAACTTATCATGTTTCCTTATGAAAGAGTTTTACAGTTTGTGGATCTCTTTATAAAACGTTTTAAATTTTTAGTAATTTTCAATAATTCTGCTGCTAATTAATCGCTTCTGCATCGTTAATAACGTTTTCTCCGAGACGTGTCCCACATAAGGTGTGCTTAACAATGTTATATCACAAAAAAAAAGATGGTAGATGTGATGTTTCTTGGATAAGAATTACAAGAGAGTATATCAAGAGGGGATGAAAGGTGGAGACTTGAGTGGTTGGTCATGATTAAGGTAGCCCTTATTGGGATAGTAATTGTGCTCAATCAATCACTTTTAATACCAGGGTGTCCTTGTCCAATGGGGTTACCAAATTGAAACCTTTGCCAACATCCATGACACCCTAGTCTCATCTGAGTATGAGAAGTTTCTCATGGTCGTTCGTTCACCTTGGATGTGATGAATGGTCGATGAGGACAAAGCCTCGATTTGGATTCTCCTCATCTTGGTGTTGAGTAGAAGACCATGATCTATTTTTAGGTCATTGTATAACATCATGGATGTGGGCACAAAATCACAATGGTGGTCTAGTTTATGGTCATACTCCAATCGTAGATGTGAGCATGCAAGAAGCTAAATAGTCTAATTTTAGCTCATAGTCTAGGAAATTGTTTGAGAAGATGAAGTGTATAATTGGTCTAGTTTGAGGTTGTGGTCCAGGATGAAAAAAAATTGAATGGTATTGTTTGGATCAATTTAAGGTATTATCTAGAACAATCATGGGGCGGATCTCACATTAAAAAATGACATCTTACTCAACACAAAGGAACTACTCACTCAACTATATTTGAGGGTAGACCCCTTTTTTGAAGAGCGGTTCCTTTCTTTTTTTCAGCAGGAGAAGCCCAATTTTGAAAGAGATTTTCTTCATTTATGATTTTTATTCCTTTATATAAAATATTGTATGAATTCTTAACATTTAGAAAGATTGTATTGATTTGAGATTGTTACTCTTTTAGAAGAATATTTTTCAGATTGTTAACTTTAAAAAGATTCTCTTGAACTGAAATTGTACATCTTAAAAGAAATATTGTTAGAGTTGGAGATTGTAAGACAATAAAAATATTGTTTGAATCGAAACATGAAAAGGGTTATCAATATTAAAAAATACCTTAGTAGTCAAGAGATGACATAAGTGTTGGAAGCAAATGACCCTTGATTTTTACCCCATGATTTTAGATTAATTGTTACTACTCTCTAAAGTGTGACCTCAGTTGGAGAGGTGGGTCCTTATATTCTTATGGATAGATGGCACACATCAAGGCGTAACCCGCATTTTAGTAGATAAGGGTACTTCTCTCGAGACACCTAATGACTACAATAGCTATAATCAATCATGGGTGCTAGGAGAGTGGGATGCTTTCCAGGCCATTGCCTGTACAATTTACCATCATGTCGATACCTTTATTAACATCCTACACCATTTTTAGAGATCCAACGTAGGGTTTGCAACCATTCCATGACACATGGGTTTGTAGGCGTATGAAGTGTATGTGAAGGTTTTAACAATTTTCATAACCGATCCCACAAACCATGTAGGTCTGGATATACAAATAAAGAAACAAAAAAATCATGCTTTTAGAAAGATCAAATTTGATTTCCACACCACATTAGTCGATCACACTCTTATTTTAAGAAAGAATGAAAGAAAAATATTTTTTCTTTTTTCTAAAGAAGTAAGGGAAACGAACAACATACCCTATATAGGAAGCATAGACAAGACACTAAATTAATAGGGGGTAGAGACCATCATAAAGGGGAAAAAAATGAGATCAAGACTTCCAAAATAGAACAAAGACTAAGAAGGGGAGTAGGGTCGACAGATCACCTTGATACATATGCCAGGTGTAGGAGAATCAGAGAGTGCACCACGCAGCTCCTAGACCAAAACAAATAGAGAAAAAAAATAGAAACAAAATGGTGGAAAAATGAACAGTCCTGAAGATTCTTAATCTTCATAACAAGATGGTGGGAGTTTGATTCAGTTTGTCTTGGCTATCCCAACGATGTCACCACTCTTTTGCAACCTAAAAAATGCAAAAGAGAGAGATATTTAGATAAAAATATATCCTTTTTGCTTATGGAACATCGCATAAAAATAAATAGCGGTGTGTGGAGTCACCACCATGCTTTATGTGAAAACCAAGGAAAATCAAAGTATATCTTATAAGACATAATGAAAATCTGAGTTATATTTAGAGAAAGAAACATGAAATATAAAAAGAAATCCAGATACAAGATTCACTGATCAAGTTATGATTGGGGAAGGATTAGCACCCCCATCACTCCCAAAAAACTATATCAAGATACCATATTGTTGTAAAAAAATAGAGCAATTTAGGATAATCGAGTTAACATAAAACACAAAAAAGTGGTTTTCCTAGTGGGAGGGCTTTTAAGGCTCGATACGGATGTGTCCTTCATGTGTTTATTCTCAAAGTCCTAATTTTAGGTGTGTTGTAGTTCCAATCACCTCATGATCTCCCATGGCCAAGATTAGTCATTGGTGATTAGGAATGATGTGTAGGATTAGAGGTGATTAGCAGATGTAGGCTAATAAAACAAGATTTGATTTATTCATATGAGAAAAAAATGACAATTATAACTGTAACAAGGCAGTTATGGTAGTTTAAGAATATTAGATACATTAACATAATAGATTGGATGGAGCATTATAGTTCAAATAGTTAGAAGATATAGAGATTAGGTGCAACAACTAGAGCAGTTTATCATTCTACATGTGATAACAAGAAAGGAGGTGTCATAGGAAGGATTTTTTTAATACGAGCAAATACGAAAAAAGTAAAAAGAGAGATTGTAATATACTCAATTTTTTGGTTAATTTGTATTTTATAATATAAGGCTTGAATTGATAAGTAAATTCCCTAATTGAATTATTGATGGAATAATGAAGTCATCTTTGTAGCATGGATGCAACCTGTGGCCCATATGAAGGCCCATGAGACTATTTGCTTTGCACATAGGTCCTTGTGACATAAGTTAATAAAATAAAAGATTTCATGCATAAATAAAAGATAATGGATTTTTGAATTATTAGATAACTAAAATATGAGATAATATACAAGTTTCCAAAATAAAATGAAATATAGGGTATTAAAGATAATTAGAAGAGTAATTATCTAACCATGAATGACAACATATGATTTGAGGCACCAAATAGTGTTGTCTCATCCTACCTTTGGGTATAGTTGAAGATAATAACAAAAACAAGAGAATTATAAATTTTGAGAGAAAAAAACTCTCCATTTGGAGTGGATCATTAATTTAAGAATCTACTAGAGGAGCATGTTTCATGCATAAATGTTATTCCAATAAACCCCAAAAAATATAAATAGGCTGGAAAATATTTTAAAAAGTTGCCCTTTAACTTTCAGAACTAAAGGATAATATTAGTAATCTAGGAAAATCCAAGAAGAAGGAGGGGCATACTTGCAATAATTGCATATGATCTTATTTGGGAAACTATGTAAATGAAACCTACTTTAACTTTGATTTTCTGTGCTCTCTGGATGCGTCACACCAAGTGTGATCCTTAAATCAGGGATCGATGGTCTTAGATCATCTCCTAGCTTGCGTCTCAAAAGGAAACGAGGTCCAATAGTAACTACAAATTCCTTACATCTTGTTCTCTCTCCATGCTGCATCAAACTCCACAAAACAAAATCTATTGAATTTGGGAGAAGGAAACAAATCTTCCTAACCCCAATTTTGTTTCTGTTATCACCATTCTAAAAAATTCCCAAATGTGGGTTTCATTGAGTTTCCAAGATGGGTGCATCCCTCACTTCTCTCGATATAACTTTCTATAAAAGATCAAGTCCCTTTCATGAACCCTAGGGATGATTTCAACAATCCCTACAAAGCAAGAAAATCACCCTACATATCTTCCATGCACTGCTATGTCCCCTACTTTCTGTTGATAGATGAACCACTAGTTGTCCTCCTATCCATGCCTCTCCGACGGATCCCATGTCACTGTTAGGTTTGGGAGGAACCTGTGGATGTCCCTACACCATAGAGCTGAGCCCTAGTGTCTCGAGGTGCAGAATCAACCTCTATGTTGATCAAGCCTGGCCCAAGCATAGGTGGTGTTGCGAGGAAAGAGAAGATACAAACTTAAATGACATTTCTTCCCAGGGCACGTAAAATCCCTAGTCCATGAGATCATGGGTAGAAGAGAACTTTCACACTAGGTTTGGAGCCCCACCTGTGTGGAGAAAGCTTCCTTGATGGTTGAAGCCCATTGGCTAGGCCTGACAATGTCAAAATAAGGTAAAAACTCTCATTTTATGACATGGCCTCTTCTGATTGACTGATAAATGATTACCTTACGAAAATCGTAGTAATTGATAGGATGATCAGACCAGGACATGTAAGTTGATCAGAAAAATGAGAGAAATATAAATAAAATTATTTTAGTCTGTAATTTTGAACCTAATTAAAAAAGTAGGTTAATACTTGTTTTAGTAGTGATTAGTAAATGGAAACCCTAAAGTTGGTGATGTTGGTGTTGAATACCTTACATGCTTATATTCATATTGTAATCTATTATTTCTGATATATATTATAATCCAAGAGTAATGTGATCATAATAACGAATAAGTAAGGTTTCTAAAAATGAATAACCATAAACATGAGGAACTAGATTTTTAAGCTAAAGTTCATAACTTGCCATGTTGATTAATGAACATAATTTAATGTAAGTGGTCATAATGCAAGAATGTAATAAATAAGATAATTATGGATTTATCTAATGTTAATATGTGATAGAATTAGAATTCAGTCCCCTTATTCCTTATCCAAACTGGAGATATCCCTAAACACTAGATTAGTACCCCAGTAGAGTTAATATGAATAATGTGATTGGTGACACTTTAAATTTATATACAAGTAGATTAAACGTTGAATTACTTATATTCTTCTATACTTACTTCATTGGAAGATATGCTTCAAGTATACACTGCATGATATCTGCATGGTTCGACAAAAGATTCATGTTTACGATTATGATTACCTGCAATATTGTCTTTTGATGTTTGCCGAGGTTTCTTGAAGATTCACTAAATCAAATCTTGAATGTTTATTTACATTCTCTTCAACTATAATGTCACTATGAGTATCAAATTAGATAAGATATCACATTCTAAATCCTAGGATGATATCCATCAGGGGTGATGCACATGAGCCGGGATTAGACATTGCCCATGCCCATGATAGCATAACAAGTGTGGGTTAGAATATGAGATGAAAATGTTAGTTCTTATTTGTAAATAATTGAGTTATTATATGTTGTTATATTACTTGCACACTTCTACATGTACTCCACTTACAAAATATATTTTGATATACTAATTTGTGCTCTGTTTCACGCCATTTTAGGTAGAATTGATGAATTAGGTGAAATCTACCTGAAGACATTAAAACTAAGTAAAGGAGGATTAGTTAGATACTTATTCTCAAATTTTGTTAGTTTTATTTGTAAATTCATGTAATTCCTTAGAGGAGTGGTATTATAGTTATAGGAAACAATATTTGCAAACTAAGAAAAATTATTTATTATTATTTATTATTTGGTAAAATCTGGATATTGGGAATTTTAGGTAATTTCTCTCAACTTTAAGGTCTTTCCTTAATTGGGGGAGGATGAAAAGTGAGGTCATTATGGAGATAATCAATCCTTTGGTTTTTGGAGGTTACAAAGGTGTTTGGAATATAGTGGGTTTAGGGGGGGTATTAATAATACATGTTTAGGGTTTTGGGGTTCTAGATAGAACTTTCTAGAGAGGCCACATATCACGACAATACGCCACACCATGGGGTAAGATGATCGAGGCAATCTTCCACGTGGCATGTGGTGGATGGCTCTAATATACATGGTGTCAAAGGTGATTGAAAAATGATTTCTCAATTTCCTAATAATTTCAGTATTGTTATGAAGAAAATCAGAGAGAACTTACATAGTAAGCTAACTCGTGCTTATCTCAAAGATTTTTTTTAAAAAATAGTTGAAAAAATGAAAATATTTTATCCCAGATAATTCAATTGGAGAATTTATTAGAAAATAGCTTATATAAAGTAGAATTGGAGCAAATATTGCACTTTCAATATGAGAAGAAAGTTTCTTTATGGAAGGCCCCAAATTGGGAAAAAAATAGGTGTAACTAGTGGATTAAATGTGGCAAAATATGGTAAAAGAGAGAGAAATGCACATATAGAAATTGGATGGAATGTGGAATGAATTCCATCATTAGATAGTGAAATTGTAATGCTCGTAAACTTGAATGAGTAAAAATGGGGTGTCAACAACTAGAAATAAATGTTCTTCATATCAAGTGTAAGATGCCCAAGGATATGAGTTTAACATAGTGTCTTAGATGGCTATAGGGTTATAACCTTCTCTTCTATGATACCATAAAATCTAAACGTCTTCTTATAAAGAGAAAATTCTATGGGTGATATGAGAATTTATGTTGGGACACATCTAGACGTCCTACCAAATGCCATGCATATATAATCATTGACATAAATGACTTGTCGTGTATGGAAAGCTGGTTGTATCTTGATGCAATATGAGAGAAAAGGCTATAGGATGGATTCCTACATCTACTATTTTATCATACTAAGCACGAAGGACATTCACACTCCTTTCCGTACCCTCGTGATAAAGACGTGAAGTTTGCAGTGTAACAGTACATAGCATGCCACAATGGTTCGTAAGTTATATTTTTGGCGATTTTATTATTTCTTTCTGCCGCTTTTCTTGTTTGCTTTTGTGGTGACCCTGGAGGGTTCCCACTACAGATCACAACCTGGTGGTTTGACTTCCGACGGCGGATGAACCAGACGGGCATATTGCGCGTGTGCCACTTTGACATTGACGGTATATCATCATTATCTCGACGTACCTGGTACCCTTGTCGCAGGCCATGGTGGCTACATCTGCCATGGTGGCTACATATTTGGAAGTTGGTGTGGTCCGGAAGACCCCCCCATGCAGCCGCACTATCTCATCGACATATAACTATGCCAGCTTCTCAGCAGAATAGGTTGTTTTGACATGTAAGAAATGTGATGTCTTTGTCAACCTATCAACTATTACCCAGATGGAATCATGACCTTTGGCTGTTCTGGGTAGACCAACCACAAAGTCTATTGTTACATGATCCCACTTCCACTGTGGTATGGGTAAAGGTTGCATTATTCCTGCAGGCTTCTGGTGTTCAGCTTTAACTTGCTGACACACAGGACACCGTATAACAAACTCAGCAACGTATTTCTTCAAACCAGGCCACCAATACATATCTTTCAAGTTTCGATACATCTTGGTTCTTCCTGGATGCATAGCATACATTGAAGCATGATCTTCTTCCAGGATTAACTTTCTCAAGTTATCCACATCAGGCACTATCATCCTACCATGATAATAGGCTACTTGATCATCTGAGTCATGGAAACCTTCTCATCTCTCACCACCATACTCTGATCTAATCTGTTGAACTGCAACATCAACTTGTTGTGCCTCCTTAATTTGCTCTCTCAGAGTAGGTTTTATATGCATCTCAGCTAACAACCCGACTAACAATGATACTTTTAACTGTACATTGTCTTGCCTTAAGGAGATAAGCATATCTCTCCTTGAGCACACTAAGGAATTCAGTTGTGCTCTATCTAAAGCTAGTGTTGCTGATTTCCTACTCAAAGCATCAACAACCACATTGGCCTTTCCTGGATGATAATCAATCATACAATCGTAGTCCTTGATTAACTCCATCCAGCGGTGTTGCCTCATGTTAAGCTCATGTTGAGAAAAGATATACTTAAGGTTCTTATGGTCTGTGAAAATCTGGAACGTCTCTCTATAAAGAAAATGTCTCTAGATCTTCAAGGCATGAACTACAACAGCTAGTTCTAAATCGTGTGTAGGATAATTCTCCTCGTATTTCTTAAGCTGTCGAGAAGCAAAAGAAATCACTTGTTTATCCTGCATCAACACACATCCAAGTGCATTCTTAGATGCATCATAGAAAACTATATATCCTTTTCCTTGTTCAGGTAACACAAGTACAGGTGCACTTGTCAATCTCTCCTTTAATAGCTGCAAAGATTGTTGACACTTGTCACTCCAGGAAAAAGGAACATCCTTCCTGGTCAACTTAGTCAAGGGTAAGGCTATAGAACTAAAGTTCTTAATGAACCTCCGATAATAGTCTGCCAACCCTAAGAAACTTTGAATCTCTGTCGGTGTCTTCGGCTTCTCCCATTGCAGGATAGATTCTACCTTTTTAGGGTCAACACGTATACCTAAAGCAGATATTACGTGTCCAAGAAAAGAAACTTCTAGTAACCAAAACTCACACTTGCTAAACTTAGCGTATAACTCATGCTTTCTTAGCAAAGTTAAAGCTTGACGAAGATGATGTTCATGTTGATGAGCATCTCTACTGTAGATCAAGATGTCACCTATGAAGACGACAACACACTGATCGAGAAAAGGTTGAAAGATCCTATTCATGAGTTCCATAAATGTAGCTGGTGCATTAGTTAGTCCAAATGACATAACTATGAACTCATAGTGACCATACCTTGTCCTAAAGACAGACTTAGGCACGTCACCATCCTTAATACACAGCTGGTGATATCTCGATCTCAAATCTATCTTTGAGAAGACAGTTGCACCACACAGCTGGTCGAAGAGATCATCAATCCTCGGCACAGGATACTTATTCTTTATTGTTACTTTATTTAACTGTCTATAATCAATGCATAATCGCATTGACCCATCTTTCTTTTTAACAAAGAGGACCAGAGCACCCTAAGGTGAAGTACTCGGTCGGATGAAACCCTTCTCAAGCAACTCTTGCAGTTGTTTCTTGAGTTCTGCCATTTCAGCAGGCGCCATCCTATACGGTGCTTGTGCTATAGGTTGTGTGTTGGGAACTAGATTAATTTCAAAATCTATTTCTCGGGGTAGTGGTACACATGGAAGTTCTTTAGGAAATACGTCTTCAAATTCCCTGACTACATGAACTTCCGCAGGATTAAGACTCTCCATGGTAGTATCTACCACATGGGCCAAGAATACATAACATCCTTGTCTCATCAGCTTCTCAGCAACCATAGATGACACAAGACAGGTTGGTAGAATCTTTCTATCTCCTTGAAAGATCCATGTGTCACTTTCATTAGTGAATGCAACCTGCTTGGACTCACAATCCAAGACAACCTTATACCTTTCTAAGGTATCCATCCCAAGGATTACGTCAAATCCATGCATCTCAAGTGGTATAAGATCCACTTGAATGTTATGATTAGAAAACAAGAGAATGCAGGGAGAACATATCTCCTGTAGCACACCAGATCCCATCAACGGAGTTTCTAGCAACAAACTATCGGTCCTATGACTTGTAGTCAGGTTGCAGTCAAGAATCACTCTTCGAGTGATAAAGGAGTGTGTAGCACCCGGATCAATCAAAATAGATACAATGCAAGATGTAAGCATATCAAAATTAAACAACTCCATCTGACCTGCCACAACCCGAGGGTTGATCACTACCTCAGGTGGATTCATCACATAAAACCTTGTTGTTGCCTGTGGTTGATTTGGTGCTTGATGACTAGGTGTGGATGATCCAGCTTGGGACGCTTGTCCATGTCCTCTAACGTTGCCTAGAAACTGTCGCCTTTGAGATCCTTGCTGACTCTGCCTTTGTGGTTGAGTTACACTCACTTCTCTGGCTCTACAATCCTTCATCAAATGTCCCATCTTTCCACATATATAACAACTTCTATTCAGTTGTTGTTGTCTGGGTGGTCCTGTAACCGACAGAGATGCTGAATTGCAAGCTCCTTCTAGTGGTAGGCTTCGTCCTCTACCCCTATTCGATGTCCACTGCGTCTGGGTACTGAATCTAGGTGGTGGTGTAGGTATAGAAAACTTAGATTTCTTGAAATCTTTAGATGAGGATCCTTGGAACTGGGGATACATCCTCTTGTTCTTGGTCTGTCTCTTCTCTGACATAGACCTCTCTATCCTTCTAACCGACTCCACAAAGGTAGCAAACCTTTCCCTGTTCTCCAGAGTAGACACAGGGGTAGTCAACTCAGCGTTTAACCCTTTCTCAAAATGCCTAATCCTTTCTTCATCTGTGGTTTCCATGTGCAGATAGAACTGCAACAGCTCCATGAACTTAGCCTCGTATTCACTAATGTTCATAAGTCCCTACCTTAACCTCTCAAACTGAGAGATCTTCTCATCCAAGAACGTCTTAGGGAAGTATCTATTGACAAATTCTTGTCGGAAAACTTCCCATGCAATCTCCACACCTGGCCTCTTCTGTTCTTCCATGGTCCACCAATGACCAGCACTCCCCTTGAGGAGATACACTGCACGCCTAACCTTCTCAGCTTCTGGGATGTCCAGGATTCTAAAGGTCTTCTATAATTCAGTTAACCACAAGTCAGCATCTGCTGGATCAGCTATTCCAGCATACTCTGTGGCTCCAACTCAGTGAAGTTATTCAAATGTCTTGCCAGATCCTTGTTCTTCTGGATGGGTAGGTGCCCTAGGTACATGTATAGGCATCCTATCAGTCATATGTGTCATGTCAGTCATAAACTGCCCAAACATGGATTGAACAGCTGGGTTCCCCATGTCAGTTGGATTGAACTGGGGTGGTTCATGCACATGTTCTTCTCTTTCTGGGTTTCTTGCACCTCTTCTGGGTGCACCAACACTACTTTCTACAACGTGTTCTTCGTGTGGTCCAGACATATTTAGTTTTATCTTCTCCTCCTAAATGAGCAGAATACACTATCAGATATACTGGAAGACACTAGAACAGACTCAACAACTTAAGTCCTATGTCTTTGTGGACTCAGCGAACCTAGAGCTCTGATACCACTAAATTATGACGTATGTTCTCGGAAAACGAGATCAACGAAAGCGAAAGCGATTAATTAGCAGCAGAATTATTGAAAATCACTAAAAATTAAAACTTTTCATGAAGAGATCTACAAATTGTGAAACTCTTTCATAAGGTAACATGATAAGTTATTTACAAACTGTACCTTCATTACATCTCTGTAATATCACATCTCGAGAGTCATAACACTGATTTCCCTGTTGAATTATACATGAGCAGTATACAAAAATCTCGAGGCATTACACCAAAATCTCATATCTACATTAAACATCTACTGACTCCTAGGACCTGAGAGTACAGAGACGACACATAGGACATTCTATCTACAAGACTCGATAGACAGTGTCTCCACCTGAGGATCACTACTGTCCCAGATGTTGTTGTTTCTATTGTTGCTCACCCACTGATGGGTTCCTTCGTCCTCAACGTCTACCTAAAAAGTTGAATCCCACGGGGGTGAGACAATTGAATAATTGTCTCAGCGAGAGTTATAACTCTCTGCCATAAGCATTGTTATTACAAATAAGGGATAACATTGAATAAGTTAAGTAGAACAATATTTTATAAGCAATCATTTTAATTATAACTTGATTGAATGACAAGACATATATTAATAAGAAATATGAAGAACATGTATACTAGTTATTAAACTAGAGCACTATAAACAATGTATCATCAATCATTGTTTCTCATAGTTCAACCTAAGCAATAACGCTATACGGCTGATTACATTTTTCAAACATATTTATGCCCTGAGGAGATGAGTTACACCTCTCATACTCCAACCGACCATTATGAAATCGCAATCGGTACCATACATAGGTCATTAGAAGAGCCGGATTTCTATGACCTCATCTTCCTCAGTCAGAGTGAGGATCAACATGCAGGACATCTTGTGTCTCTGCCAAAATAGCTTTCCAAGGTATCCTGGCAACTTCACTATTAGAGTTACAGTGGCATGATGTACTCCCTTCCCCATCGAGGAATTTCTTGTTTATCTCACATCGATGCGGCATTAACAACATCATCGGGAGATTAGTGATACATCATCCCAGCATATACATATAATGAAGGATTTAGAGATTTGATGTTTATCTCACATCAATTCCTCCATTAGGACGTAAGGATATTCACATCCATAACCCCCACATACTCAAAAGTATGCTCTCCAGGAGTTCCCTTAGGAAAACCTGTTTCACCATCATTTAATTTCTGACAATGATGGATCTATGGTCAGGGCTCTACATGATATCATTATACTTGATTATTTAAGTACATTATAGCATTCTTTTATCATCAGGCATGTTTTCAAACATAGACCATTAAGATAATTGTTATAAAGAAAGAGTACTACTTGTATCAAGTTCAATTCACATCTTATTAACATTGGGATATCAATCCCTAACCATCTTATCATTAAGATTCATGATTATGGGTGTTCAAACCCTTAGATCATCAAAACACTTGTTACCAAGTAACATATTGATGACTTGATGGAAATACAGATATTTCTCATGGCTCATATAGCCTATCAATCTCATATGTTACCTCTTACTAGGCAACATAGTAAGTTATTACTTTCAAAACTTATAAAGTGCTTTCAATGAATATGACATCATAACCCTTACCTGGTTATGATCACTTCTTTATAAAGACCTGCATGACTAATACAATTGATAATATGCACATTATATATATATCAACACAATACAAATTATTTCCAAGTCAAGTATAGAACACCACGGTCGTGCTATCTTGCACGGTCGTGCTACAAAAGATTACCACGATCATGTTACATCACCACGGCTATTTTCTAGGGTTAGGGTTTCTTATGGAATTCTTTTAGGGTTATCTAACCCCTTTATCTTAAAAAAAAGCATAATGATTCCTTATTTCAATTATAGAGTTTCATGCTTAAAAGCATAACCCAGAATTAGGGTTTACTATACACAATTATTAGGATTACTTCCACTAATGCCCTCAAATTAGGTTAAGATTCATTAACCATCATAATTAGGGTTTCCATGATCTCACTATGAAGGATCATACCCTAATTAGATAGATTCATACATATTGGAGGTTTATTACTTGATTCTCATTCATATAAAGAGTCTTCTCTCTCCTCTTTCTATCAGATGGTGTTTACATCACCCTTGATTAGGATAAGTCAATTCAACATTGAAATTATGGGTTATGTCATTACTATTGTGTTCATTAGGGCTTACTTGTTCAAATAGTATTGGTCACTCTATCCCATCAAGGTACCTTTGTAATGATCACCACTGATCATGACATACATAAATCAGCTAATTACTTTGTCCCTTAATCACTTTAGGTACTTATGAGGTTTAGGTTAATCAACTACTTAAACCATCTTGATCACTAAGGCATCAAACGATCTTGACCTTTTTGGACCTCAAATGGTCTTGCACACCAAACCCCCAAACGGTGTTAGACAGACCTGGAAACCGTTTGGTGTTGTTGACCGTTTGGTCTAGTTTGACTTTTGAAACCGTTTGGTAAAGTGCACACTCAAGACCGTTTGCCCAAGATGAGGTGAAAACCGTTTGGTCATGAAGACCGTTTGGACAAGTTTGACTTTGAAACCGCATAAGATCAAACGGTTTGGGATCGTTTGGTCCCAAACGGTCTTGAGACCGTTTGGTCCAAACCACCTCAAAATCGCATGGACCAAAAAGTGTCTCAACCACTTCAATTGAGTTAGGGTTTCCAATGTTGAACCCCTCAATCGATCATGCAATTGTTAGCCACTCATCAATTGAGTCAATTGGGTCAACCCTCAACTGATTTGACACTCAATTGACTCTCAATTGATCATCAATTAGAGCTTGGATCAATTGGATTAGGATTTGGAATCGATCACCCTTCAACATGTTCCAACATGAGTCTAATTGATTTGAAACCATTAAACCATCAATCAATTTGGTCATGACCTGACCCCAAACGGTCTTGGGATCATTTGGATGACCCCCAAACGGTCTTGAGACTGTTTTCTTAAGTCAACACCAAAAACTAGGTCAACAATTAATTGCACTAGGTCAAGACCGTTAGGGGTTGACTTAAGAAAACTTATTGGCTCAATAGATTGATCACTAGGTCAACAATTAAGATTTAAAGGCAACAATTTAAAGGCAACAATTTAAAGGCAATAAGTTGAAGTGAAATTTAAAGGCAACAACTTATTTCCCCCAAAAACTTATTGGCTCAATAGATTGATCACTAGGTCAACAATTAATTGCACTTCAACTTATTTCCTTTAAATCTTCCACCACTTAACCATAGTCATCCCTAGACCTCCAAACGGTCTTGGGTGACCCCCAAATGGTCTTGGGATCGTTTCCATATCCTCCAAATGGTCTTGAGACCGTTTGCCCATGATTTCATCATAAACCAAGTCATCCAATTAGGGTTTGAACCCTAGGTTTGGTCACCAAATCAGCACTCAATTGTTCATCAACTTGATATCATTGGACCCTCAATTAGTCAACCCTTCTTAACCCTAGACCTCCAAATGGTCTTGGGTGATCACCAAACGGTCTTGAGACCATTTGGGCGATCCCCAAATGGTTTTGAAACCGTTTGGGCCACTCAACCCAAACATCAACTTAATTCAATTATTGAAATCAGCAATTAACCCGATTAGGGTTTAGATGGTTAATGGGCCTTCAATTGGTGATTTACTTGGAATTACTTGATGATTTTTGGTAAGTGATTAGTACACATGATTTACAACAGACCTCCAAATGGTCAATGCCTGTTCAACGCCTCCAAACGGTCTTGGACCATTTGCTTCCACGTATTCTTGGTTGAAACCGTTTGCATTCAATCAGTTTGAAACTGTTTGTTCCCAAACGATTTGGGAAACCGTTTGCAAAAGTTGGGAGACCGTTTGCTAAAGTAAGTTTTTGTATAAACATTGGTATTAATTTCATCATCTTCTACCTCAAGAACATGGGCTGTTCTTCACGGAAATACTAGCAAGAACACACAAAGGTATCTAAAGAAGAAGTATAAGCAACGATTCTAAGAAAGACGACTGCAAAAGCAAGGCTTAAGGGTTTAGAGTTATAAAACCCACCTTTAGATCTGATCTAGAGCTCCAAGATTCATAGATTTAATGGTGGATGAAGCTCCAGTGGTTGCCCAAGGTCCTTTCTTCAAGTTTTGGATGGAGAAGATGGCTAGAAAGAAGAATTGTGTGAAAAACACCAATAAACCAACCTTGTTTTAGGGTTCCCACCATGAATTTGAGGTAGATGGTGATCCATACTTACCAAACCAGCTTGGTCGTCCTTCCTTTGATCCAGAGCTCCTTCTTGGTCGGTCAAGACAAGAAGATGAGGAAGAGAACTAAGGGAAACGATCCCTTGCTTTTTTTGTTAAGGATGCTTTATATATTTATGGGTATTTTCAAGGAAAGTGAAAAGAAAAGGATTATCTCCTTTTATTTCTCAACTAAAACCACCAAATCTTCCTCCATTCCTTAGCCACGTTTCCACCTTCTATCCTTGTGCAAAACTCCTCTATTATCCAAGGTTTAAAGGAAAACATCATAACAAGTTGTATATATAAAAGGGCCATTTGCTTAAATCTTGATTATATTAATATCAAGATTATCTTTCCTTCTTGATCATTCAAATGAGGCACCCATATCATTTTATTTGCTCTACTTAATGACAAGAAACATGAGAGATCCTCTAGAGGGTATATTTTACATGTTGGACCCTACATTTTGGGTAAATTGCACTTTACACCAAAACTAGGTTTTAAAGTATAAGGATTGCTCTACAAGCTATATCTTGATGCTCAAGCTTGTGGAAACCATACCACTACATATTATTCATTCTTATGATATCTCATTATCATAGGAACATCTTAACATGTGCAATTTGCAAGTTAACCCCTCTAATTGGGTAATTTGCACTTTAGTCCAAAATCAACAAAACAATGTTGCAACATTATGCAAAAAGGACTGTAATGGAAATATAAGTTCCTCAAAAGCTTTAATTACATTTCATAAGATAACCACAAACATCTAATCACATATATAAGCAAAACACCTAGGGTTAGTACATAATCCAGGTCAGGGATGTTACAATATCAAGGTGTTATAATCATTATGTTGTGCTAGCTGTCAAACTATATTTTCCACCTTTGTTATGCACTAAGATTAACACCATGTATAATCTATTTCATTTATATGATCTTATTTCATTGCTCATAATAAATTGCAAGATTTACTAGTGATTTCTTCACAAGATTAACCAACAACATCACATTATCATCATTATTCATGTATATGGTTACCCATTTGTGCATTAATATCTATTCAACCATCTTTAACTTTTTCATCATGTCATATCCACTATCATATATCAATATTAGATCATGAACACATATATTCTATCATGGTTGTGCTAGACAAACTTATACAAGTGGCTCCTCAAACATATATCAAAAACTTTATCTAGTCTAATTGAGGTTCTCCTAACCCATATCATGAGGATAGTACCATGCTCAGTCTCTCTGAGCTAACTCAACTCTATGAGTATCGCATATGCATATACTTTATCTTCCCTCCTTGGTTTAGGGTTTCCAGGTCTACCTCATTGGCACTAGTGATCGCCTTGCAAGCTCTAGCCACATAAGCACAAACTAAAGACATGCTATGACATACTCTTCATAGGTTCTATACCCATGAAACATGCTTACCCAAAACTCTCTTATATACACCACTAGATTCCTTTGTGGGAAACCACCAACCCGAGCATGAGGCTTCACAGAAACTAACATAGCTACCTCCTCCAGGGTCTTGGGCTCTCTCCCTCACCCAGATGGTAGACACTCATATTCATATTCACAAATACACATATAACGAGCCTCTCTCTTCCTCTAGGGTTTGGTCCTTGCAAGGACATCTTGGGTTCAACATGATTATAGGAATCACACATAGAACAACTCAACCCGTTTACTTAGGAGTAGTCTAGTTTAGGACATATCATATCATATATCTCATAATTCTCATATCTTAGAGTTTAGGTTATCTAACCTTCTCCCTCTGGATCTCACTCTCTCTGGAGTTAACCCTATAACTGGTCCAAACACTAGAGGTCCTCCTTTGTAAAAGATCTTGAGGCTCATGCTGACTCACAACTTGTCTTAACTTAATATATCGTATCTCATAAAAGAATATTTACTTGCATCATCAAAACTTATCTCAAAACCTCAAAACTGAACTTAAGTCCTTGAAGACAAACATAGACCATCATAACCATCTTAGGTCATCTATGTAAGACTTACATCATATCATCAAAACTTATATCATCTATTCCATTTATCATATATTCCAACAAGGCTCTAGACATCTAATCTAGAACTACTCTCTCTTATAGGCTAATGTCATACACTTTCACTTAGATTGCATGGCCACCTCCTACTCGTACATGTGTGGGGAAACATTTTTGTAATACATATATATAATAAAATATTGTATAGTTTTTCTCCGATAAAACATGCGTCAGAGAAAACTATCAAGGTTCGATCCGATTGGAATCAAAAACCAAATCCAGAAAACGAGTGTCCCATACATAGTAGAGAGTACAATGTCATGAAAACTAGTGAAAAGGGTAAAAACAAGGGGTAGACTAGTGTAGCTACTCTAGACAATGTGTGCAATACATCTAGGGCTTCTATTCCTTGATGCACGTCATTTCCAAATGGTGCAACATCCCATACCGCTGCACTACAAGGAAAGATCGACATCTAAGGACTTGCTACCCAAAAACCACTAGTCTAGACCTAATTCTCTGACATCAAGGCGCTAACCTAGAGGCTAGGTCAGATCTAGTCTCTAAAGGATGACTAATCTAACCCTAAAGATTATTAAGTTCATGATTCTTTAGTTTTGAGTTGCATAATGAGAAAATGTAAGGCTTTTCTATGGTTCATGCTCTAATACCACCTGTGACGTCCCCAAATTTTCTAAAACTTAATCTGATGTGTGACATCCGAATTGAAACCCTCACCTCAGTGAGAATCCCAATTTAAACACCACACATTAGTCTAAGAAGAAGAAAATCAGAGGAAGTCAGAAGGAAACAATCAGTAGCACATGTACATGAACAATAATAAAACCATACACACATGTTCACCATTCAACATATAATTACAACAAGAATTGTTACAACATTTGATATTACATATTGAAAAACAAACTATACATATACATGTACTACCACTAAACTACATGATCTTAAGACAACAAGTCCACCTATACATCAGCTCGCTACACAACTCTCAACTATCCTGAATCTTCAAGAGCATAACCACAACCTAAACAAAAGATTACATGTGGTACACATCAACACAATATTCAATAATATTGTACTGAGTACGCCTACGTGTCTTTTATATACCTCTCATCATATCTTAGCAATAAGATAAAACTAATATAATTGGCAGTAACAGAAGAATATAAGAAAAACACATACTTGCACAAAGATATTCATTAGTAAAAGAGAATACATATTTTAAGCACATTTCCATCATATATCTCATACATCTGCCCCTAGGGCTTTGATGTTTTCAGGCCTTATGATCCACCCCAAGGAGTTTGTGATCATTATACGTGTGATCTACCCCTGAGGAGTTTATGATCACTTTCTGAGCACCACATGCTTTTATATAATGGAAATCACTTTTCGAGCACCATGTGATTTCATATAATGGAATAGATATATTATGTTTCATGTGTTCATAACAGTAGGTATGGAAAATCAAACAACATATCATACAAGAACAATCATTTCAACCAATACCATATGCCAAGTCTTTACTATCATATAACACAAGCATATTGTATAATAAGCCAAGTAAGAGGTAACGTCGTACCTTCCAAAGAGATATTCCTAATCACACATATTCCTCAGGTCAACTATATCCTTGGTCAACCCTGATTAAGATAAGATCATATATCACCATCATGTTCTTATCATCTTACATCTCATCTTAACCCTAATAATTTTCATTAGGGTTTAGCTTATCTCATTAGGATATTCCCATCATTACTTGGATTATTATCTTAGATTTATCTTACTGATGTCATTTTCTATATTATGGTTCATTATCTAAACATTAGGTTACATATCCTTTTTGTATACATATTACCCTAGGTTACATGTACTAACCTAAATTAGGGTTGTATAACATGTATTAAGTTTCATCTTCATATAACATGTATTCTATTCATCATTATGATTTCATAATTAAAACTGAGGTTCCTTATACTGATATGAGCTTACTCTGTAAATTTCATCATTTATTGAGCATGTGTGCATTTATTGCATTTTATTGAGGGTTAGAAGCCCTAAATAGCCATTCTAAGGAAATTACATGATTTTGTACATCAACATCACCATATTTGACATCATATGCATTGTAGACATGATTTATGATCTATTGGTATTTTCTCATAATTTTATGCCATCATTTGGTATTTTTTATCCATTAAACAAGCATTATGCATCTTACAGGATATCACTGAGATTAAAGCCTTAAAAGTCTGATATTATCATTCTAATGTGTTCTATTCATTTTTTTGAGGATTTTGGTACTTTGTTTGCATTTTTCTGATATTCAGGCGAATTACTATGAATTATTGAAGATGTATGTAATTTGGGATTTTTCTTACCTTCTGGCCAATAGATGGGCACCATGTATCCTGGGCTGGGCGCCTCCTTCTCCTGGTCCTCCCGAGCCAGACCCCGCCTACGATCTGCAGATCCCTGGGTCTGTCTACCTGGTTCGCGCCTTCTTTCTCGCTTCCCAGTTCGCGATCCAGTCCGTTGCCCCTATTTCCTCTATGGAACAGGGTGTCGCCACTAGGCAGATCCTCCGGCGAGTGATGGCGGCCACGTCGTGGGTCTTTGCACTGATTGGAAGGCTCCATCAGCTTCCTCGACCAAAACTGTAAGGACCCTGACCTACGTTTAGGGTTTACCCTGTTTGCCTTGCTTAACCCTGATGCTTTGATGCTTGTTAACCACCTTTAAGTGGTGATTAGGGTTTGGTTGTGCTTTGTTGAGAGTTGGAGGTGCTACTTGAAAATAACCCAAGTCTAGGGTTTTGTGGGCAAGTTTGCCAGCTTGTGAGGTGCTCCTCTCTCTCTTTTCTTCCTCTAATGTAGAGAGGAAGGCTTGGGCTCATTGCTTGAGGTTCTTTTGGGCTTGGTTGAGCTTGTTGGGCCTTGAAGTGCCTTGCTTTGGTTGAGTTGAGCCTTGCATCGGCCAGGAGGTGGCTGTGTCACCCAGGGCAGTGTCGCCCAGGGGTGTGTCGCCCAAGTGTGTCGCCCATGACCTTTGACCAAGTTTGACCTCGTTTGTGTCACCACTAGTGGACACTTGGTGCATGATGCTTGCATGTGGAGATGACCTTGGACATGTGTTTAGGGCTTGCTAGAGTGGTGGCTCGTGCCCTAGGACAAGTGTCCCTAGGTGGGTGACACCTTGCCATAGCTTACCTTGTTTTCTCCTCCCTTTCTTTCTAAATATGTGTTTCCCTTTCTTTGAAAAGGATCCCTTTTAGCTCTTTAGTCTCCCTCTCCTTGGTGTGCACGACACACCCTTCTCCTTTGCAAGTTGGTGGATGATACCCCCCTTGGAGGAGCAAGCTTGGTGACCGATATCCTTGGAGTCTCCTTCTTCCTTGCTTGGTGGTGCTTGGATCTAGGAGCTTGGAGCTTGCTAAGGTGGGTTGCATAACTCCTAACCTTAACTATTCTACCTCCTTTCATGTTCTTATACATTACTAGCTTTGTTTTCTTGCTTAGTCTTGATGTTGGCCGAACTTGTGTTCTAGGGTTCTTGGTGAGCAACACTCTCTTCTCTCCTAGGTCTTGAGGGGTGAGCTTGAGCTCTAGTAGCTTAAGCAACACCCTCCTCTTACCATGGACTTGAAGGGTGAGCTTCGTGCTAGTGGTGATCTTTGCTAGGGTTGCCTCGTGTTGGCCGTTTGGTGACAAGAGATGTGCAAAACCCCTCTCTCGTTTAAGTTGAGAGGTGAGCTGTCCTCTTGATCCATTAGGGTTTCCATGCCTTGTGTTTGAGGTAGATGATGACCTTGTATAAGTTGCATCATGGTCGTTAGGTGCTTGGGGAGGTGATTCCCGACAGCCCTCTTGACCTAGACCCTTGGACGACACGTGTGGACGATACCCCTTTTGTCCCTGTTGGTGACGGGCGTCACAACCTCAGTCTGCCCTGTGACGACCGTTAGGCCATGGTTTGGATGGCTGGACGATATGTCCCTCGATGATAGTTGTGTTGCACCCTTAGACGATACACCCTGGAGTGGGCGTTGCTAAGTGGCCCTTGTGACGTGCGTTGCTAGTAGTTCTGTGTCAGGCGTTGCACGACACGGGTGGTTGCACGATACCCCTACCAGCCCAACACCCCATCACGCGTCGTGCTTTCCTTGCTGAATTGCACATTTAGCTGTAGTTGCTCTGGGTGGTGATGCTGCGTCGCCCGATACATGATGTGCACAACGTAGCCTAGAACGCTGCGTTGCACATCACATTTGGTCATTATGTGGTGACCGACATGAGCTGGGCGATAGGGTGAGTACCCTGCCCGATACCACTTGTGGTGAGGGTAGAGGATACTTTTAGTGAGGGTTCCGTCAGTCATAGAACCGAGGTGCTGGTCTTATATCACGTTTACAATAATGGTGATCCTTGCTATGCGTAATGGCAACGGTTATGGTAATGCTTGCTGATGTAACTCCATATTTTTATACATGAACATGATTATCTTGAATAATTGCAGTAAGTTGATGATAAGCATATAGTATGATGTGTCTTATGCACATGATCATCAGTTGATGTATGATTGATATACAATATTTAATGTCACTCTATATTGATAGCATGGTCTTCTGTTAAAGCCTATGATTATTGTGTACACTAACCATGTAGGTGATGCATAGTCAATTAACAAGGACTATGAGGTATATGTACAGGTTGAGTAACTCTGTTGTAATTGTAACTCTTAATGTGGAAGTAATCTGTAGAATGTACTTGACTAAAGTATTGGGGATTACTATCCCATGATGATGGTGTAATCCTTGAGAGGCAGTGGCAATATATGATGAGGGATTGAGATCCCATGGTATGTGATGATCCTTGAGATGGATCTGGGTGATTGGCAAGAGGCCAAGTGATAACATGTGAGGATTGGATCCTTGTGATGGATCAGGTTGATGTGGTTACAATAAACGCATAATGTCGAGCTTTATGTTGTTTATTTCCTGTTATAGTTTACATGTTACATAACTTGGTTGAATCTTGCAATACATATAAAAGATACTAATTAATCACAGTGGAATATATCATGTAGTTTGCCTTGGCCATAGATACATCATCGTTAGGAACTGGTGATGGTGAAACGGGTTCTCCTACGGGTTAACTCGGAGCGCATATTGCTGAATATGCGAGGTTTCTCCTAGCCTAAAATAGTGAGGATTTGAGTGCAGCTACGGTTGCAGACTCTGGATATGTGATGAGCATGGTGAACAGGCCCATGGCTCCAGATATGTGATATGAATAGCATGAATGCGTTCGCGGCTCAGAGCACGGTGAACTGGCCCGTGGCTCGGATATACTAGCGTCTTGACCTGTACCAAGGCGGGCTAGAGGAAGGGTAGCCTATGGAGTTGACCCTATGGTTGAGGCCACTTAAGCATGAGATTGTGGTCCTTCTTGTGTTGTACTCATACATTGAATATGAGGTGGGAGGTCGTGGAGTCTGACTCTTCCATTTGACCTTGTATGGCATCGGCTATGGGCTTTGCAGCCGAAGGTTGGATTTGAACGGTACGGTTCACTTCCTCAGGGCATAATAATAATAATACATAATCCAGCCGAATAGTATTTATTGCTGAAGGCAAAACACGGAACATTGGTTGAGGCCTTACTTGTGTAGTTAATGTTGTTATATCTTGCAGTTATGTTCCGCATGTTATGTGCTAAGATCTTATGAACCTTATCTTGTCAATCCTATTCCATAAAGAGATGAGTGGTGAACATCTTGGTAAGCATGATGATACGAGTAGCCTTGTTATATAAACTGTTATTATTCTATGTTTTACTGTTTATCTACTACTGTTGATTTATTCTTTTGGTTTTATAGTTTCGGCGGGGAGTTATGTTTCTCGCTGGGACAATGTTTGATTGTCTCACTCCACTGGTTTTCAGGTGTTCGAGCTAGGTGTGGTGGTGGTCGCGGTGTTGCGACCGAGCAGTAAGAAGAGCAGTAGAAGGCAAGAGATGGATATGTTGTTGTTTTGGTGTTTTGTAGTAGAGTCTAGAGTCATCCCTGTACTCTCAGGTCCTTGGGAGTGTTTTGATGTTGTTTCATGATGTATAGTTGTTGATCCTTGGTGTATCCTGCTGCTGGCCAGATGTGGGCCTTTATGTACATATAACAGATGATGAACTCATGTAATGACAAGACAACTATTGCTCTAAGTTGTGGGCACATATCAGGACTTGTATATGTTTATATAACCTATTTCCTTGCAGGATGATGACTTAGATGTAATAGTTTCACAGTTTATCCGTTTTCCGCAACCGGTTTTAATTAACCCGTGTTTTAGTAATCTGGGGTTATGGTGATTTCCACACGTTTTCGGGTAACACCTCGTTGTCTGTGTGATAGTGGGATGTGTTGCCACAAGTTTTGGTATCAGAGCTCTAGGTTCGATGAGTCTACGGGGATTTAGGACTAGGTTGTGTCTATCCTCGTAAGTTGTCCAGATTTTCTTACGATCATCTTCTGCCCTCAGCGGAAGAAAAGTCAAGATGTCTGGAAACTATGAAGAACACGCTGCCGAGAACAGCGATGCTGCTTCAGCTGAAGGATAGGCACATGAAGATCGGGTGCCTGAGGTCCCCCAACCTGACCCAGCCATTCTTGAGAATCCTGCCTATCAACAGCTTATGGGGCAGATGATGGCTACGATGAATCTCATGGTTGAGCGATTGCCAGTGCCTCCTCCGAGAGCACAGGCTCCCCATGGAGAAGCATCGGGTATTGGGAAGACCTTTGAGCGGCTTCGTCGAGTCAGAGCTTCAGATTATGCTGGAACGGCTGATCCAACGGATGGAGATCTGTGGCTGACAAGTCTTGAGAAGGCTTTCCGGATCCTCGACATCCCCGCAGCAGATAAAGTAAAGCACGTTGTCTACCTTCTGAAGGGTAGTGCTGGTCACGGTGGACCATCGAGGAGGAGAAGCGACCTGGTGAGGTGATCGGTTGGGAGGTTTTTTGGCACGAGGTCGTCAGCAGATACTTTCTAAAGACATATATGGATGAGAAGATCAGTCAGTTTGAGCGTTTGTGACAAGGAACAATGAATATCACCGAGTATGAAGCCAAGTTCATGGATCTGTTGAGGTTTTGTCCTCACATGCCAGCAACAAATGAGGACCAGATTAGACGTTTTGAGAAGGGTCTGAGTTCTGAGCTGACAAGACCTGTTTCTGCGTGGGAGAACCGTGAGCAGTTTGCTACGTTTGTGGAATCTGTCCGAAGGATTGAACGATCAGTAAGGGAGAAAAGAGAATCCATGTCTAAGAAGAGGCCTGCTCAGTTTCAGGGATAGAGGTTTGGTGGCTTCAAGAAGCCAAGGTTTTCAACACCTTTTGTGATGAGAGATTCCAGTGTACCATCGCACTGGTCTCTGAGTAAGGGAAGAGGATATGTTTCTTCACCGTCTAAGGCACATAGTACAACATCAGTGGCAGTGACAGGGCCATCTAAGCCACGGTTCGAAGATAGAGCATGCTATCTTCATGGTCAGACCGGACATCTCAAGTCACATTGCCTGAATAGAGATGTTGAAGTGACACAACAGTCGAGGCAGAATCAACAAGGATTAGATAGACAACAGCCCAGTGGTAGTAGAGGTTGAGGACGCGGTCAAGCGTCACAAGCGGGATCGTCTGCTCAAGGAAGCAGAGGACGTGGACAGCAAGCAACGGCTCGATTCTACGCTATGAATCAATCGGAGGCGATAGTCAACTCGCGAGTGGTGACAGGTTAGATGCAGTTATTTCATTCTAATGTCTTCTTCTTGCTTTATATCTGTTCTGGTTGACCCGGGTGCTACACACTCTTTTATCGCATATAGTGTGCTTGAAAACTGTAGTTTGCCTGTTAGTTGTAAGGAGGATAGCTTGTTGTTAGAAACCCCTCTTGATGGTTCTTCGATGCTTCTAGAAGAGTGTCCATCTTGTGTCTTGTCTTTTTTGGGACACAACATTCAAGTGGATCTTATACCACTTGATATGTACAGTTTCGATGTTATCCTTGGGATGGATACCTTAGAGAAGTATAAGGTTGTTTTGGACTGTGGTTCCAAGCAGGCAGTGTTTGACGATGGTGGAGAGAAGTGGATCTTCCAGGGAGATAGGAAGATTCTTCCGACGTGTCTGGTATCAGCTATGGTGGCAGAAACGTTGCTATGGCAAGGATGTGAGGTGTTCTTAGCTCACGTAGTGGATACCGTTGCGGCTACCAAGGTGAAAGGTCCTAGTCTTGAGGAGGTGTCAATTGTTCGAGAGTTTGCCGACGTATTTCTTGAGGAGTTTCCTTGTGTTCCTCCACCCAGGGAGATTGATTTCGAGATCAACCTGGTATCAGGAACGCAGCTAGTGGCACAGACACCATATAGGATGACTCCAGTGGAGATGGCAGAACTTAAGAAGCAGTTGCAAGAGTTGTTGGAGAAAGGTTTCATCCGACCAAATACGTCGCCTTGGGGTGCTCCAGTGTTGTTCGTCAAGAAGAAGTACAGATCGATGCGATTATGTATAGATTACCGATAGTTGAACAAAGTCACAATCAAGAACAAGTACCCATTACCAAGGATAGATGATATGTTCGATCAGTTGTGTGGTGTGACAGTGTTTTCAAAGATCGATCTACGGTCTGGATACCATCAGTTGAGGATTAAGGCGGACGACATACCAAAGTCAGCTTTTAGGACGAGGTATGGTCACTTCAAGTTTGTGGTTATTCCGTTTGGGCTAACCAATGCACCTGCTGCTGTCATGGACCTGATGAACAGAGTGTTCCGTCCGTTTCTAGATTAGTTTGTTGTAGTTTTTATAGATGACATCTTGATCTATAGTTGGGATAGACAAGAGCATGAGCAACATCTTTGGCAAGCGTTGAATCTTCTTCGCCAACATCAGTTGTACGCTAAGTTCAGTAAGTGCGAGTTCTGGTTGGAAGAAGTGACTTTCTTGGGTCATGTGATATTTGTAGGAGTTAAAGTGGATCTGAGGAAGGTGGAGTCCGTTGCAGAGTGGGAGCAGCCGAAGACTCCAACAGAAGTTCGTAGTTTCCTGGGTTTAGCAGGTTACTACCGGAGGTTTATCAAGGATTTCATTGCAATCGCGTTGTCGATGATAAAGTTGACTAGAAAGGATATACTTTTTGTTTGGGATGATCGATGTCAGCAAGCTTTCCAGAGTTTAAAGGAAAAGTTGACCAATGCACTTGGAATTGATAGCGGTTTCTTTTGCTTCGCGACAGCTTAAGAAACACGAGGAGAACTATCCGACACATGAATTGGAATTGACAGCAGTGGTTCATGCGCTAAAGATTTGGAGACACTATCTGTATGGGGAAGTGTGTCAGATCTTTACGGATCATAAGAACCTAAAGTACATCTTTTCACAACATGAGTTGAACATGCGACAACGTCGATGGATGGAGTTGATCAATGATTACGACTGCACTATCGAGTATCATCCTGGTAAGGAGAATGTGGTAGCTGATGCACTTAGCTGAAAGTCTTCTTCTCTTTCTACAAAAAAAGGCACAGTTGAGTTCTCTGGTATGCTATAGATGGGATATGCTTGTTTCCTTGCGACAGATGAATGTACAGATGGAAGTTTCTTCATTAGCTGGACTTTTAGCACAGATGCAAGTCAAGCCTATGCTGAGACAACAGATCAAATATGCACAACAAATAGATGATGTGACACAGTTGATCAGATTAGAGTTCGGTAGCGAAAAGCGTGATGGGTTCCATGAGTCCGAGGATGGGCTAGTTTGCTATCATGATAAGATGGTGGTTTCAGATGCTGACGATCTGAGGAGGTTAGTGCTCGAGGAAGCACACACGTCGATGTATGCTATGCATCCAGGTGTCACCAAGATGTATCATAATCTGAAGGACTTGTATTGGTGGCCCGACTTGAAGAAAGATGTAGCTGAGTTCATGGCGAGATGCGTGGTATGTCAGCAAGTAAAGGCTGAGCATCAGAAGCCGGCAGGTACGTTGCAACCCTTGCTGATACCGCAGTGGAAATGGGATCATATAACCATGGATTTCGTAGTTGGTCTACCTAGGAAAATTAGGAATCATGATTCCATTTGGGTGATAGTGGACAAATTGAAGAAGTCTGCCCATTTCCTACCAGTAAAGACAACATATACAGCCGAGAAGCTCGCTTGAGTATATGTAGATGAGATAGTGCGTTTGCATGGTGTGCCAGTAATGATAATTTTCGACAGAGGTCCGCAGTTTATGAGTCATTTCTGGGAGCAGTTGCACAAAGCGTTGTGAACGCAGTTGAGGTTCAGTACCGCCTTCCACCCGCAGACAGATGGACAGTCTGAGAGGACTATTCAGACTTTAGAAGATCTCCTTCAAGCTTGTGTTTTGCAGTTTCTAGGCAACTGGGATGTACATCTTAGTTTCATAGAGTTTGCCTACAACAACAGTTATCAGCGGAGCATTGACATGGCTCCTTATGAGGCTTTGTATGGAAGGAAGTGCAGATCTCCTTTGTGTTGGTACGAGTCTGGTGAGTATCAGCTTTTGGGTCTTGAGTTAGTACAGCAGACGACAGAAAAGATCAAAGTGATACTGCAACAGTTGAAAATGGCACAGGATAGTCAGAAGTCCTATGTAGACAATCGTCGACGACCTTTGGAGTTCCAGGTAGGAGACAAAGTGTACCTTAAAGTCTCGTCGTGGAAAGGTGTGCTAAGGTTTGGCCGGAAGGGTAAGCTAGCACCCAGGTATATGGGGCCTTACCCAGTTATATCAAGTGTTGGCAAAGTATCTTACGAGTTAGAGTTGCCTCCAGAGTTGCACATGTTACATCCAGTGTTCCACATCAGTATGCTGAAGAAAAGTCATCCAGAATCAGGAACAGTAATACAACCAGTCGCAGTTGAGCTTGATGAATATGTGACCTATGAGGAAGGTCCTGTAGCGATCCTTGACAGAAGGGTTAAGAAGCTGAAGAGGAAGGACCTGGCTCTTGTGAAGGTTCTTTGGCATCATCGTGGTGTTGAGGAAGCCACTTGGAGCTTGAGGAAGAGTTGAGGAGGAAGTATCCCTCACTTTTCTCTTTGGATTTTGGGGACGAAATCCCTTGAAGGGGGTTAGCTTGTAAGGACCCTGACCTACGTTTAGGGTTTACCCTGTTTGCTTTGCTTAACCCTGATGCTTTGATACTTGTTAACCACCATTAAGTGGTGATTAGGGTTTGGTTGTGCTTTGTTGAGAGTTGGAGGTGCTACTTGCAAATAACCCAAGTCTAGGGTTTTGTGGGAAAGTTTGCCACCTTGTGAGGTGCTCCTCTCTCTCTTTGCTTCCTCTAATGTAGAGAGGAAGGCTTGGGCTCGTTGCTTGAGGTTCTTTTGGGCTTGGTTGATCTTGTTGGGCCTTGAAGTGCCTTGCTTTGGTTGAGTTGAGCCTTGCATCAGCCAGGAGGTGGCTGTGTCGCCCAGGGCAGTGTCGCCCAGGGTAGTGTCGCCCAGGGGTGTGTCACCCAAGTGTGTCGCCCATGACCTTTGACCAAGTTTGACCTCGTTTGTGTCACCACTAGTGGACACTTGGTGCATGATGCTTGCATGTGGCGATGACCTTAGACATGTGTTTAGGGCTTACTAGAGTGGTGGCTCGTGCTCTAGGACAAGTGTCCCTAGGTGGGCGACACCTTGCCATATCTTACCTTGTTTTCTCCTCCCTTTATGTCTATATATGTGTTTCCCTTTCTTTGCAAAGGATCCCTTTTAGCTCTTTAGTCTCCCTCTCCTTGGTGTGCACGACACACCCTTCTCCTTTTCAAGTTGGTGGCCGATACCCCCCTTGGAGGAGAAAGCTTGGTGGCCGATATCCTTGGAGTCTCCTTCTTCCTTGCTTGGTGGTGCTTGGAGCTAGGAGCTTGGAGCTTGTTAAGGCGGGTTGCATAACTCCTAACCTTAACTATTCTACCTCCTTTCATGTTCTTATACGTTGCTAGCTTTTCTTTCTTGCTTAGTCTTCATGTTGGCCGAACTTGTGTTCTAGGGTTCTTGGTGAGCAACACTCTCTTCTCTCCTAGGTCTTGAGGAGTGAGCTTGAGCTCTAGTAGCTTAAGCAACATCGTCCTCTCACCATGGACTTGAAGGGTGAGCTTCGTGCTAGTGGTGATCTTTGCTAGGGTTGCCTCGTGTTGGCCGTTTGGTGACAAGAGATGTGCAAAACCCCTCTCTCATTTAAGTTGAGAGGTGAGCCGTCCTCTTGATCCATTAGGGTTTCCATGCCTTGTGCTTGAGGTATATGATGACCTTGTATAAGTTGCATCATGGTCGTTAGGTGCTTGGGGAGGTGCTACCCGACAGCCCTCTTGACCTAGACCCTTGGACGACACATGTGTGGATGATACACCTTTTGTCCCTGTTGGTGACGGGCGTCACAACCTCACTTTGCCCTGTGACGGCCGTTAGGCCATGGTTTGGATGGCTGGACGATATGTCCCTTGATGATAGTTGTGTTGCACCGTTGGACGATACACCCTGGAGTGGACGTTGCTAAGTGGCCCTTGTGATGAGTGTTGCTAGTAGTTCTGTGTCAGGCATTGCACGACACAGGTGGTTGCACGGTTCCCCTACCAGCCCGACACCCTGTCACGCGTCGTGCTTTCCTTGCTGAGTTGCACGTTTAGTTGTAGTTGCTCTGGGTGGTGACACTGCATCTCCCGACACATGATGTGCACGACGTACCCTAGAACGTTGTGTTGGACGTCACGTTTGGCCGTTATGTGGTGACCGACATGAGCTGGGCGATAGGGTGAGTACCCTGCCCGATACCACTTGTGGTGAGGGTAGAAGATACTTTTAGTGAGGGTTCCGTCAGTCATAGACTGAGGTGTTGGTCTTATATCACGTTTACAATAATGGTGATCCTTGCTATGCGTAATGGCAATGGTTATGGTAACGCTTGCTGATGTAACTCCATATTTTTATACATGAACATGATCATCTGGAATAATTGTAGTAAGTTGATGATAAGCATATAGTATGATGTGTCTCATGCACATGATCATCAATTGATGTATGATTGATATAGAATCTTTAATGTCACTCTATATTGATAGCATGGTCTTCTGTTAAAGCCTATGATTATTGTGTACACTAACCATGCAGGTGATGCATAGTCAATTAACAAGGACTATGAGGTATATGCACATGTTGAGTAACTCTGCTGTAATTGTTACTCTTAATGTGGAAGTAATCTGTAGAATGTACTTGACTAAAGTATTGGGGATTGCTATCCCATGATGATGGTGTAAGCCTTGAGAGGCAGTTGCAATATATGATGAAGGATTGAGATCCCATGGTATGTGATGATCCTTGAGATGGATCTGGGTGATTGGTAAGAGGCCAAGTGATAACATGTGAGGATTGGATCCTTGTGATGGATCAGGTTGATGTGGTTACAATAAAAGCATAATGTCGAGCTTTATGTTGTTTATTTCCTATTATAGTTTACATGTTACATAACTTGGTTGAATCTTGCAATCCATATAAAAGATATTAATTAATCACAGTGGAATATATCATGTAGTTTTCCCTGGCCATAGATCCATCATTGTCAGGAGCTGGTGATGGTGAAATGGGTTCTCCTACGGGTTAACTTGAAGCGCATATTGTTGAATATGCGAGGTTTCTCCTAGCCTAAAATAGTGAGGATTTGAGTGCATCTACGGTTGCAGACTCTGGATATGTGATGAGCATGGTGAACAGGCCCATGGCTCTGGATATGTGATATGAAGAGCATGAATGCATTCATGGCTCAGAGCATGGTGAACTGGCCTGTGGCTCGGATATACTAGCGTCGTGACCTGTACCAAGGCGGGCTAGAGGAAGGGTAGCCTATGGAGCTGACCCTATGGTTGAGGCCACTTAAGCATGAGATTGTGGTCCTGCTTGTGTTGTACTCGTACACTGACTACGAGGTGGGAGGTCGTGGAGTCCAGCTCTTCCATTTGACCTTGTATGGCACCGGCTATGGGCTTTGCAGCCGAAGGTTGGATTTGAACGGTACGGTTCACTTCCTCAGGGAATAATAATAATAATACGTAATCCAACTGAATATTATTTATTGCTTAAGGCAAAACACGGAACATTGGTTGAGGCCTTGCTTGTGTAGTTATTGCTGTTATATCTTGCAGTTATGTTCTGCATGTTATGTGCTAAGATCTTATGAACCTTATCTTGTCAATCCTATTCCATAAAGAGATGAGTGGCGAACAGCTTGGTAAGCATGATGATATGAGTAGCCTTGTTATATAAACTATTATTATTCTACATTTTACTATTTATCTACTGCTGTTGATTTATCCTTCTGGTTTTATAGTTTCGGTGGGGAGTTATGTTTCTCGCTGGGACAATGTTCGATTGTCTCACTCCGCTGGTTTTCAGGTGTTCGAGCTAGGCGTGGTGGTGGTCGCGGTGTTGCGGCCGAGCAGCAAGAAGAGCAGTAGAAGGCAAGAGATGGATATGATGTTGTTTTGGTGTTTTGTAGTAGAGTCTAGAGTCATCCCTGTACTCTCAGGTCCTTGGGAGCGTTTTGACGTTGTTTCACGATGTATAGTTGTTGATCCTTGGTGTATCCTGCTGTTGGCCGGATGTGGGCCTTTATGTACATATAACAGGTGATGAACTCATGTGATGACAAGACATATGTTGCTCTAAGTTGTGGGCACATATCAGGGCTTGTATATGTTTATATAACCTGTTTCCTTGCAGGATGAGGATTTAGATGTAATACTTTCATAGTTTATCCGTTTTCCGCAACCGGTTTTAATTAACCCGTGTTTTGGTAATCTGGGGTTATGGTGATTTCCACACGTTTTCGAGTAACACCTCACTATCTGTGTGATAGTGGGATGTGTTGCACAAAAACCTCACCAACTCAGCATCTTCATTGCTCGCTTGTGGCTCCACAAGTCACCGTCCACCAGCTCGCCGCTGCCTGTAGCTCCTAAGGCGGAAGAAAGGGGCCTTCCTCATCCTCACTCCCAGCCTTCCACCTGAAGCTGCCAAAAGCACCGCACGGTCTCCCTTGACTCGACCGAGGCCTTTGCTCACAGCGAAAAGCCCTCCTTGCAGCCCATCGAGCTCCATCTTCTTCTCTGGCCATTAGGAGCTCGCAAGCCATGGAAACTTCACAAAAGTCTACGATGACACTGGGGCCAAACTCCTGTGTCCTCTAGCTTCATCTTTTGCTTCTTGTCTCCCTCCAAACTCTTCTCTAGGTCCGACTCCCTCTTCTTCACATCACTTGTACGTCGCAGTGGGGAAGCAGCTGAGGGACTAGGCTGGCTTTCTCTGTTTGCTTAACCAAATATCACGGCTGGAGGGTATATGGACTCCTTATGATGATACGAGCATAACTGCTCAATTTGTTTCTCACATAACCCCTCGTTCTATGGCGTGGGATCGTGGGTTGATTGTTCTTGCAAGCATCTCCACTACCTTGCTCTAACTACAAGGTAGGGGATAACTGGCTATCATCCAATCTTTCAAATCTAAAGTCTAAGAAAAGCCCACACATCCAATCCATTGCTCAGTCAGGTCTGGGGTGTGTGACATTGCATATAACCAGGCCTAAGATGGAAACATAGGCCCATAAACCTCAATTATGTACCTTATTTCACCAATTTTAAACCTAGATATCTCTCTCTAGGAGAACCCAAATGCCACCAAATTTTAACCATAGCTTCCCTACCACTCAAGATACCTTCTACGAAAATTTGGTGACAAAAATCAAATGTTAGACCATCCAATTAAATTCCTCAAAAAGGCATTGAAAGAGAGATCTTGATCATAATGTCAACCTCGATCAACAATCAAGCTCTACCAAAACACTTAGGACTCTCAAAACAGCTCAACATGCCTGAGTTCACTCATGTCACTGGACATTTTAGGATTCTAAAAGTCCACTCCATCACATCCTACACACCTTAAAAGAAATTATGTCCTCAAAATTAAGCCAGAATGCACTTTATCACATGACCCATAAATTGCAATTGAGTAGCCTTGCGACAAAGAGGACTCCCCTTTTTGCAAGTTACCTTAATGACACACAAATGCGTAGATAGTAATAGATGATATATAGTTTGAGACTTGCATAAGTTTGCGATGATGATATGTTTTGACTTCACACTATTTATCCCACATCTGAAATAAAAGGATCAGATTGGAGCAGCACATAGACTCACAGGGACTCAGGTCTCCCATGAATTTCTAGTAGCTGCAAAATCAAAATTGCCTTCTAGGCAAGTTTTCCTTCATGTGGAATATGTGGAGCGTAAACTTGCATCCATGATCTTCGCTTAGTCAGCCTCATGGAAGCCTAGGAGCTCCGGAGGCACATAGACTGCAAAGTGAGATTGGGGAAGGACTAAGATGTGCCACTCCTACAGGGACTACTAGGTGTCGCCACTCTGATGTTGACAACACTGTCGTAGTGCCTAAACTAATTTGTTCGACACCGCCACTCTGCATGTGTTACTTCTAATGCATGTTGTTGTTGGACGAGGGGTTAACTTGCTATGTGTTATAGGGATTAGAGAATGACATGGGGAGGTGCAAGGAAGTAATGGCGTATTTGAAATTAAAATGTTATCATATTCTCATTAATAGGCATACCCAAAATAGGTTTGTGTCTAGAGGTAGAAATTAGTAGAAAATTGTGTTAATTTGAGGAGTACTTATAGACTTACAGAGTTACAGACTCACTCATAATATACAGTTCTCGTGTTCCCTCTTAAAACAATTAGAATATGAGTGTCGGAGTACCTAATCACATTTTCTATACAATTAAATTGTTCATTATTCATATATGACACATATAAAATAAGGACGTTACCAGTATAGATAATTATTTATGTCCAAAATATCACATAAAAGATTATTGTACACCACTCTATGTAAAATCTTTTATGCCATAACCACCATTATCAATGCACTTTCTAAAATAAAAAATATGCACATTTGTAAAAATATTCGCACCACACCACGTGATAAAAAATGTGATGTATCTAATATTTTTCTAATCTTCATATTTGGACAACATGATGTGAAAAAGTGATAGTTCATTATAGCATTGTACGAAGAATGTACTAAAAATTAATATTATACATTGTGCTAAACAACGAGGAATCAACAATTATAATTACTAACAAATAAAATGTAGAGATTATAACAATAATTTACACATACACTGTAAAATAAAAATAATGTGATGTGGTTTTTAACCATTATATTTTTACAACAATTATAACTGTACCACACACAAATATTTTTCAAAGGTGCAACGTCCGCACCATGACCACTTGGGTGGTTATCATGGTTGAAAAAACATTATATTTATCTGTGGATATGATTCTTTCTTATCATATTGATCATACTTACTTATTTGATATTAAACAATAACACTCAATAACATTTGTTAATGATTACTATATCTAGTTTTACAACAAACTAACAACATGGAAATAGAGGGAGCTTAAGTTATAGATTTGAACTAGAATTCTTGAAGAATGAGTTCCAGGTAACTTATGAACTAGAATTCTTAAAGAGTGAGTTTCACGTAACTTATGACTTAATCCAAATCAATCAGAGCCTTACCGACAGACATATATGATCTTTGATTCAAATTAAGTCAAAATATATGAAAAATATAAGTGCACAAAGTTTTGAAATGAAAATACATAGAAGTTGAAATGCGAAATATTGCCCAATATTTAACCATGGAAGTACATATTGAGTTTCATGTAAAATAGTGTATTGATATAATTTATGAATAATATCATAGAGACAGTTTGTATCTACATATTCGTGACTGCTAAATCATATGTCATGATTCTAATTGCTCAAACCTAACAAATATAAGTGTCTTATTTATATTTTTAATATCCATTTAATCATAATAAATTTCTATGTTTTATTTTGATAAAGCATAATTTAAAAGTTAAATATATATCTTACAAATAATGTTTCATGGTATTATTTATATACCAAGTACATAGTTAAATACATATTTGAATTTGGCTAAATCCAAAAAAAATGGAAAAAATATATGCACTCATATATGCTATAATGTAACATATGTTCTCGTGTATGAACATTTTAATTCCCTACATTATTATGACGTTTAGATGACTACACAATAAAGATGCATATTAATGGTTAGAGACACAAATTTTTATATCAATAGTATCTAACTCTTTCCTTGTTATTTTGATGATCCTATATTGTATATAGAGACATCATGGGTTCACCCAAGTGAACTATAAAATATATATTATCTAGATCACTAAATGGAAGTAGATTAAAATATTATGAGAACAATATCAACCCCTGATGTAAGTGTAATGTTTTCTATCCACGTTTTTTCTTGATCAAACACTTCTATTCGTGCTAGAAATTTTATGAGAAAAATTGTAGTCTAAAATATATAGAAATATTATAATCTATTTATGTAGATTTCTCAATAAATATAGTATTGGAAAGATCCCATTGGAAAAAATATATATTTTTAATGTTTTTAAAACTACTTTTGTTGTTAAGAAATTCACGTACAAAACTCGTGCATATACTAGTATATAACTTATTTAGATAATAAGACTTACTACCGGGCATATTCTCAACTTTTTCCTAAGACTTGACAATGGAAGTGGCGTTGACCTGATTTATAATTTTCAAAAGATAGCTTACGAAACGAGTGCAATGTAAGAGGTAGGATCAGATATGAGGGAGAACAATATTTTTATTGTAAGCCTACCTTCTATGGATATGAGTTGCTAGCGTAACCCAAAACCCACGGAATTCTTGTTATCAATGACTGTGTTCCATTACCCAGCTGGTAGCCAGTTAGGGTAAAAGAGAGGTATAAGAACAATATTCGAATACCACGAAGGACATACCAAAAGTGTAAGTATGTCGATTAAAGTTCAGTGTCGGGATCTTGCATTGAGAATATTTGATCTTGAAATTTTTTTTATATTGAAGTACATATTTTGAGCCAATATAGCAAGATCGACTAGAAAATATGTTCACTGAATTTTCAAAGTCCAATATTGGGTTGATAGATTGATTTTGTTCTTGTAACGTGTGAATAATATTCACGTGCATGAAAAATACTCTTATGAATTATATGACCTACCCGGCCAGCGTAGCCCGGGCGGTCAAGCCAGTGCGCCCCTCACGAAGGGTCGCTGGTTCGAATCCGCTCGGGTCAGCTGTATTTATCAACCTCTTGGGTCATCCGGGCTCTGGCACCTGTTTGGAGAGGGGGTGGGCTTCGGCCCATGCAGATCCAAAAAAAAGAATTATATGACCCATAATGAAGGTCGGTTGACAATGTGAAACAAAATACGGAGCTACTAGCTAAGTCAGGATGGTTGGTTATCAGCTGTTATTTTATAGTCGCAATTTATATGATAGAATTCGTTATCCCCTGTTTGACAACAAACTAGGTTGAATACTTAGGACTCATTGAGTCCCATTGATGGGACATTCACTGACCGGATCCGGCTAATGTCCATTTGGGGCACGTTTGCTTCACAGGATTCACGGATTAAGGTGTATCCTGTATTTAGTTAATCCAGAAATCAAGATTGCCAGGGATATCAAAATTTTGGAACTGTTGTAGTTTATGTTTGGCCAACTGGACGAACCTGTTCGATGGAAAGGTAGAAAAAGTTACGAAAGGCAGCGTGCCAAGGTAACATCAATAAAGTTGGATGGCGGCGTCCGACCATTTTGAAATGGAAACCTAAATCCAGCAGGTACTGTATACTTCGAAAGTGCATGATTCATCATCTTTTTCATCTCCAGATAAACAAACGTAAAATCTTTACTGCTGGATGATTAAATACAATTCAATACATTTACATCCATTAAAACAAACGTGCCCTTGATAGAAAAACTTTTCAAAACCTCATTTCAATCGGATCATTATGAGATTGGATAAGTACCTAAACCCAAAACTAATGAAAAATGGTGTTCAATCCCGAACGAGGGACAAAAACTGGACCAATGACCAGTTACTTCTATTTCAACTGATGTGCTGCCAAATACGAACAGGATTGAAATGCAGCCAAATCATTACATTTATTGATACAAGACAGACGTTTGTCCACTTTACAGCAGCGTTCAGTCCATTGCAAAACACTGCCTTCGAGTGCTCGTGGTGGTACGTCAATTTCAGATGGATCTCATAGTGTTTTGTCCTCTTGTATTGTGTTTCAATGCCAAGTAGTATATACAATCATATGCATTCTGGCATGCTTCCATCACCTCTCTGACCTCCTGGCCTCGGCCAACAGGTTCTCACTCTTGGAGAGCGAGCATGAGAGCAGATCCAGGAAACGCCATGTGCAGACAGTTGCCTCAAGATTGAACTTTGCCACGTGTTTAGGAAGAACTTTCGTTACTGCTTATAAAAGTATAGAGCGCCGTTCTAGCCCACGATACAAGTACAGCCCAAGGTACACTCTTTTCGTCAGTATTGCAAACCTAAGTTTTGACCAAGCATTGGATGCGTTATTAGTCTTGCAAATTTTTAGACATAGTCACTTTTCTACCCACTCACCCACCCAATTTTAGGGAAAGAAAATTGACACCAACTGTCAACAACAATTAAAACTATAAAAGATGAGAGAAGTAGAAGAGAGAATATTTTTATCTATAACTTTCAATCCGGAGCGTATTTTTTGATGAAATAAATTGCATTAGAATCCTTGTAAAAAATATTTTTCAACAAAAGCTAGTGTTGACATACTTTGAAATAATAATACTAGGCGAAAAATATAACAACCGTATTTTAGGATACTATACACAAGTTCTGGGTACTAACCACTACTACACGGGGACCCAAAATACCACACAATATTTTCCACCCTTTACCAAACATTGGTAATTTGGTTATTTCTTTTTCCTGAAAATGACCAAAAGCGTCAACAGCCTAGCGGAACGGCCGCGCGGGCTTCCCACATAGCGCTGACTCCGTCCGTGGCGGCCACTACCCCATTACCCTTTTCTCGCCCACAACCCCTCGTCTCCCCTGTTCCAGCCACGATTCCCTCCCTTCTTTTCGTGTTGTGGCTCCTTTCTTGTTATTATCCTCTTATTAAATGTGAAGCAGCACCGTGGGCTTGCAGCGGCGTTTCTCTGTAAGGTCCTGGAGTTCGATTTCGGACCCATCGGCTATAGGAACAATGTCCTGCCAAAGATCGCGCCCAACAGCCTGAGATTCGTTCCCCACATCATGTTGATCGGAGCACCTAAGGACGCCCGGCGGCCTGTGATTTTCGGCAGCTCGAAATTTGTTCCGGGTGGGACGCCCCACTGCTTGAGACCGGCAGTATTCTAAAGGTGTGAGATCAACAAAAAGCAACCATTAGTTCATTCCAGGTCAGGATCGAAGACCCATATTTGAGATACTTGTATTTCTTCCCGTTAATGCAGAAATAACCAGATGATTCATGTTGAATCCGTTTCCGCAGGAGGGATCTCTAGACCAATACTGGTTGAAAATTTTGCAAAAATTTGAATTTATTGGATTCCAGCAGAAACAAGGGTTCAGGTGTGTTGTTATATGTTACCTCAAGTTGATCCGTCTTATACAAATTCTCTTACAAGTTCTATTTTGAATCTATACGATGTTAATTTAATCGTGTTTCCAGATCATATATATAAGAACATTTATATTGCAATTTGAATAAAAGAGAATTTCATATAATTGATGTTACAGATCTTTCTGCCCACATTCCATATTCCATCAGAATTTCTGCATAAAATAAAAATGTATAAATCTATATAAATATGTTGTATGATTTTGATAAACACATTATCATGTTGTTTGATATGCGAAGTTGACATAAAAATATATTCACAGATCATTGTTTAGTTATTTGGTATTTTTAGAAAATGCACGAAATGAATCTAATCAATATTCCTGAAACATGTAAAGACTTATCTTTGAAGTGATCAGTATGTGTCAGTCAAGAAAACCATTGACTGTAGAAATCAGAAATTATAACAATTTCAATTCGGGAAAAGCTAATAGAAATTTTAGAAAGAAATGAAACATATATAAATGATACTCTCCATGACAAGCATGAAATTTTCCCTACTTATAAGGAACATATAATCCATAAGTAACTCACAATGTATGTCAAGAAACCTCTCTTCCGGATATCTAGGAAGCATGAAAACTTCATAAACATATAGCTAACAAAGTCTAGCATGCATCTGTTGAGAGAATGACATGCATACTCATGTATTTAATGTCAAAGTTCTCCTATTTCGTATGAAAATGCTAACATGGTATAATATGTTGCTAACATGTCCAAGATTTGCTATAGACAACTAGAAACTGAGTGTTACATCAACCCCCAACCCCAACCCCACCCCCCCCCCCCAATTTTAGATGGTTGTGTCTGCTAAAGCAAAACTACACTATAAATTAGTAATTTGAAGTAAAAGGGATTTTCATATCTACTTGATTGTAACGAGTGTTTTACCTAGCTATAAACTCAATGGTTTCGTCCCGGTGACTCAAATTCATTTATGAAACAAAACACTCATACATTAACATTCTCAAGTAATTACCATCATCCATATATGTAACTTCATTATTGTAAAATTATTTCTGCGATGCAAGTCGTATTGTAACATAAGTTTGTGCCAGATAATAAATTAACTATTTCGACATGTTCAAAGAAGACTTACCAATCATGCCTATGTTTATAATTTTATATGAACATAATTATATATTAAAAAGGTTGGTGCCTCCTTAGTCCTTATTATGTCAGTGTATAGAACTTTTAGTTTTTTTACACAAGTATGTTTGCACACTCTCACTGGTTTCCAATGCCTTTGTCCAACTTTCTAACTTGAGAAACTACATTGTATTCCTCGTGGTTCATATAATCTACTTTCATTTACATATGTATCACTAACATCTTCATTTTTCACTAAGGTAGTCACCAGCTAACTAAGACATCTAAACTTCAATCCATGAATAATGATATATGATGGATCCTCCTAGAAAAACATGTTATTGATTTTTTTTTGAAAAAAGTTATGTTTCCAATTTTAAATAAGTGTTTTTGCCACCTAATCCACTTAATTGACCACGTAGCCTGATTTGATTGGTTAATGGTCCAATTTTTAAAAGTGACATTTGTCAATAAATATAGTTGTGTATATAGTTTATATGTATGATTTAGCCTTTGCTACCTTAAGTCTACATTGAAATTCGTATTGAAGGGATTAATTACCTGATATTGTCATTCACATGATGTTGGAAAACACGTACAAAATTGTAAATTTGGCCATATGATGTATATGCTATGTAATCTTCACTCACCAGTTTATACAAAAGAAGACAACATAATATCTAGATGCTACCACTCTTGAAATGATTGTTTAGAGGACATGAGCCAAGACAGTGCATGGGATAGTAATCATTGAGACCTGGGACAATATTTTTCTTTAAACCTTACAAGAAGGAACACCACTTTCCATTTGGAATATAATTGAAACAAGAAAGTATTTAGATGAACTAAATGTTCCACATGATCCAATCTTATCATGTAGCTAACAAGGATGAACCTCTATGATAATAGTATCAAAACAGATCTGAGGTAGATGTCAGCCTCCCCTCAGATTATCCTCTCCTAATCCATGTATTTCTATTAGTCACCTTACATGTGTAACTGCATGTGAGTCATATAACTGAGATGCCCACCTGGGCTCAACGTAGGCGTCACCTAGTCAATTGGGCACTTGGGGGTTGGATTTTGCCTAGTTAGATGCCAACTTGTTGGCCAAAATAGGTGGCTTCCAAGGGAGACTGAAGCTAGGCGACTACCTAGGTTGCTTGTGTGGGTGTTTGTCCTACTTTGTCCCCAACTTTTTTGCTATAAAGGTCCAAGTAAGGGCCAAACAATGACATCCCACACATCTTTTAGTTCCATAGAGAAAAAATGTACCATGTTGGCACTTACGTTCATCATTTGTGGTTGAGTAATAGGGTATACATCAACAAAATGTAATTAAATTTATTAGTTATGGTTGGTTATTGGGGTATGCAACTATAAACTAAATTTTTGGATTTTTACCTACGAAAGTGGAAAGATTGAATGATTTCCATTCTCTTTAACTGTTATGTCACATCTTTCTTATTGATTACATTGGAAATATACATATACATGTCTTATTGTATGTGTAATCTGCTTTTTTGGTAGACCACTTACATATAGTATGAACCTTTCGTTCTTGACTTCTTGTTGCAATCTTAACTCATTTACTCATAGTTATTTCAAAAAAAAATAGGAATATATCATCAATAAGTAACCCACAATGTACCTCAAGAAGCTTCTCTCCCAGATTTCTAGGAAGAATGAAAACTTCAGAAACATATAGCTAACAAAGTACAACATGCATCTGTTGAGAGTTGTGTTGTACAGGCGGGCGCCTAGGAGGCCCATGCGGCCCAATGCCCGCCTCAACCTAGGCGCCAAGAAGTAATACATGTAACAAAGTTTTCTATTTTTACGGTTTCCATCAACTGATTAGTATTTACTTATCTACTGATTAGTATTTACTTATCTACTGATTTGTATTTACTTATATACTGATTTGTATTTACTTATCTATTGATTTGTATTTACTGATCTATTTATTTGAATTTACTTATTTACTTATTTGTATTTATGTATCTACTTATTTGTATTTATTTATCTACTGATTTGTATTTACTTATCTACTGATTTGTATTTACTTATGTGCTGAATCTACTGATTTATATTTGTTTATCAACTGAGCTGAACTTTTTTATCTAATGTTTTGTATTTGTTTATCTACTGATTATATTTATTTATCAAATGCTTTGAGTTTACTTATCTAACACTTTGAATTTTTTTATCTACTAATCTGATCTAATGCTTTGAGTTTACTTATCTAACGCTTTTATTTTTTATACATTGATTTGTATTTACTTATGTAATGTTTTGTATTTATTTATGATTGATTTGTATTTACTTATCTAATGTTTTGAATTTTTTATCTACTGATTTCTATTTATTTATCTGTTGATTTGTATTTATTTATCTACTGGTTATTATTTACTTATCCACTGATTTGTATTTATTATCAACTTTTTCTTATTAATTTATCTACTAATTAGTATTAATGTACTATTTTAACTTGTCTACTATTTGACTTTATTAATTTACTATTTTGTTTTATAAATGTATAGCCTCATGAATAGAAATACAAATATAGTTGACATTTCTGATTTCTGATTATGAGTAATCAATTTTGTGATTAACTCAAATCGGCTTTACAAAAACCCAATAAAGGAAAATGGAAAATATGTTCTAGAAAAGTGCTACAAATTCAGATTTTTGAATGTATTATTTCTACTATATAACAATTTAGATATATCTACTAATATACATATATATTTATATATAAATATTAAAACAAGATTATATATATACTATTAATATATATATTAAAACAAGATATATATAAAAATGCTTGGAAATGCCTGGGCCTCTGCCTGGGCGTCCATATGGAACGCTCAGTCGACTGGCCACCTATACAACCATGGTTGAGAGAATACCCTAATCTTGTATTTAATGTCAAAGGTTCACCTTGTTTCGTATGAAAACTCTAACATGATATGATGTGTTGCTGGCATATCTGATATTTACCAAAGAAAGTTAGGAAATTGAGTGTTACATCAACCCCCAACCCCATCCCCCAATTTTAGATGGGTTTTTGTACCACATCTAAACTAGACTGTAAATTGGTATAATCTGAAAGGAAAGAGATTTTCATATCTACTTGATTGTGACCAATTTTTAATTTAGTTATCAACCCAATGTTTTTTTACATCTTTTAAGAAACAAATAGACTCATACACTAACCTTTTCAAGTAATTTACATCCATTCATATATGTAAATTTATTATTCTAAATTCATTTCTCCAATGCAAGTCCTATTGATACATAAGTTTGTGCGGGATTATATATTAACTATTTTGACTTTTTCAAAGATGAGTTAGCAACCATGGCTATTTATACATTTTGTACGAACATAATTATATACTAACAAGGTCGGTGCTTCCTTGGTCCTTACTATTTCAGCATATTGAACTTTCAAAATTTTTATGATAACATTATCAAATCAAATATGAGGTAAAGGTCAACCTCAAGTCAGATTATCCTCTCCTAATCTACATATTTCTACAAGTTACCTTACATGTGCAAATGCATGTGAGTCATAGTCTTTGAGGTGCCCTGGGCTCAATGTAGGCATCCCCTAGTCAACTAGGAACTTGGGGGGGGGGGTTGCCTAGCTAGATGGCGACTTGTTGGTATGCAACTATAAACTAAAACATTTTGGATTTTTCCTATAGAAGAGGAAAGATCAAATGATTTCCATTCTCTTTAAATGTTATCACATCTTTGTTATTGTTTACTCTGGAAATGTACAAACACATGTCTTGTTGTATGTGTGATTTGCTTTCTTTTTCTTAATTTAATAGGCCACTTAAAGATAGTACACACCTTTCATTCTTGACTTCTTGTTGAAAACTTAACTCATTTAGTCATAGGTATTACAATAAATTTTAGGGGCTTGGATTGTAATTACCATTTTAGGAATAATATTATATATATATATATATATATATATATATATATAGACAGAGAGATACATATACATGTATTTATTTGTATTTAAAAAAGGCTTAGCATGGCTACATTGCTTGCACTAGGCACTTAACCAAAGTATGCCACTGATGGCCTCCTTTAAAAATATGGCGCGACTTAAACAATCTTCAATATGCTGTTTACATTTCATTTAGCTTTGATTTAGAGTAGAAAGTGTTGTAAATAGTTGTTATCTTCATGTGAATGTTGTCATATGCAAATGTTGTTATGAACAATTTGTCATGGTTAATAGACTAAAATGTGTTGATTGCATTTGCATTTTAGATGTGTGTATCTGTCTGAGTCTGCTCTCTCTTTCTATGAGTGCATGAGGCATGACATCAAACACATTTCAATAGATAAATCATTTGAATGTTCATGGTCCAACATGGATTTTTCTATTAGTAGATTTTGATGCTAACAAAGAAACTGAAGAAGGATATGAGCTTTCCAGATATCGGTGGAAGCTGCCATCTCAAACCACTGCTATATAGACCCCAACCCTTCTTGGACTTAATGTTGAGGTATGGGAATCTCTTACTCCTGAGTTGATTGCATCTTTATTGCATTGATTCTTGTGCGACACATGTAGGTGCTATGTTTGCTGATGGACAACTATTTTGAGCTACTCTATAGGACTACTTAGCCTACGAGGGTGAGGGTGGCAAATAGCAGGATATGAGCTTTTCAGAGTTTAGGTGGAGTCTTTATCTCAAACTACCTCTATATAGACCCCAACACTGCACAAACTTAATGTTGAGGTATGTGAATCTCATACTACTGAGCTGATTGCATCTTTCTTGCATCCCTTGTCACATTAGTTACTCATTTTCCCTTATTTATTGTAACGTCAATGTGGAGAAATTCTGGTATGGGCTTCGTTATCTTTTTTTTGTTACATTAAGTTTGTCTGTATGTGTGTTTGCAAGCTGACTTGGGATTCTCCCAAGCTCCAACTTGAGGGGGAGTGTTAAAGTGTCTATTTACTTAAGTTGTCTTATCTAATTATAACATGGTCCCAATTGTCAGTTGGCCCGTTAGGGTTTGTCTAAGTGTCTATATGCTTCCCCCTTATCCTATTTATAGGGAAGGGTGTCTACCTCCTATCTATCAAAGTAATAACAAAAACCCACACGTTTGGGGTTTTACCCCACTCATATCATTTTTTCACAAGAGTTGTGTAGATGGGCCCTTCCCTATAGCCAATGTTTTAAAAAACAGGAAGCGGGAGGTGTGCGTACGGGACCTTGTAGCCGCTCAAGCGACAGGCGGGCGCTTAAGCGGGCGATTTTTGAAAAAGTGGGTTCCTAAATTCATATGTAATTTTATACAAAATTACACATATTTGTATTTATAAGTATATTTTTAAAGAACACTTCTACATATCTAAACATCATAACACAATAAAATAAAACACCAAAGTAGTTTATGGTGCACAACTAGAAAACAATAATTCTAAGTTATGAAGAAAGAACAGATACTATAGTACAAAAATCAGTAAAATAATTTTAGACAAGTATTATCAGCTAATCAGTAACATAAGAAAGCAAATCAGTAACATAAACAAGCAATAGTACTATAGTATGAATTCATACATATGCAAATAAGTAACATAAGCAAATGAAATCAGTAACATAATCAATTAATCAGTAACATCAGCAAATATAATTAATTAGCAAATTGAATCAGTGACAAATAAGCCTTGCTAGTTGCTACTGATCAGCAACATAAGCAAGCAATCAGTAATCACAAACTCATTATATAACTTATATGATAAGACTAATCAGTGTGAGAGGGGAGGGGATGCTTAACGGACCAGTAGATAGTGTGGGAAACATGATAAGGGAGCAAAATTCAGCAGCATTACTCTACAGAATACCAAAGTCAAGCATAGAAGAAGAGAGAAAGGAGTAGAAACATGATAAGGTAGCAAAATTGAAGAAGGAATGACTTACTTTTGATTAAGAGATGTCATTCTTGACTGGAAGAGGCCCTTGGAGAAGAAAGGAAGTCGCAACTGACCACTGGGTGGCGTCCTTCCACGGCAGCAGCAAATGGAGCAGGCGCACCTTCGGATTTCCGACCACTGGAGGGAGGAAGCAGCTCGGCAGCCCTTGAGACGTGTTCCTGTTGGGGCGTCGGAGGCCTAGGACGGGATTCTTAGAGGAATCGCTCACCGAGAAGGAGCGTGGAGAGGGTAGGGGATGGAAGAATCGTCGGGACAACAGTGGGAAGGGTTCCTCCATAACGCGCCTTTCGCGAAGTGTCGGGGTCACGCAGGGACTGAACGAGTAGGCTAGGTTTTTTAGTGGGCCACGTTTGATTTGGGCCCAACAATTGAGTCAGATGGACCCACCTTTTCAATAAGCGGGTGTAGGCGGGCGCTCCAAAGGCCACTTAAGGCGGGACATTAAGCGGGCCAGGCGGGTGAAAAGCGGGCGCTCAACTACCAAACGCCCAACAGCCGCCTACAGCGGAAATTAGACAGACAGGGCCCATGGCCGCTTGAGCGGGCACTTAAGCGGGCGCCTGGTCCGTTTTTTAATTCATTGCCTATAGCTATTGCTTGGCTTTGAGATCTTAATCTTTGTATCATTACTTCCTTTATAAAATTACTAAAGCATGATAGGTTTGGGTTGTCCAGTGGGTTAGGGCAAGTATATGTGGGGTATCACGATGTGGTGCTTGGTGCAATGAGCTACCACAGTGAGGGGGAGTTTTTCGTGAGTAATTAGGAACAAAAGGAGAGATGGTTGGTTACATGGAGTTAGGAGCAGGATTTGATTAATGATGGGGTTTTTGGGCACAAGTTTTGCTGGGTTTGAAGTCAAGGGTGTCAAGATGTGAGAACTTGTCTAAATCAGGTACTTGGGCAACAGGGGACTACGACCAGTTTGCCACAATTGTTAGGGATGTTTTGAAGAAAGCTAAAGACATGGATGGAGTGCTAGAGACAATAATTTTTGGAAGCGTAGATGCGTCTACACTTAACATAAATGCATGACACGTAGATGCGTCCTTGACACTTAACATAAATGCAAGACAATGATTAGCAATGCAGATCAAGATGGAACCCCATCAGTCAGAAATAGGGGGTTTTCTTAGGGCCATCCTTGTTGTTGAGACGCTTCTTGCTGACTGGAAATAGAATGTTGAATAGGGGACATCATATTGATAGAGATGTGGAGGAATGAAGTAGGTGCTGCAAGTTGGGCATGATTGACATCTATGCCCAACTTGAGGGGGAGTATTGAGATATATTGTTGTACTTTTATATTTCCTGTTTCTTATTGTTACTAATTCTGTAACATGGGCCTTGGTATAACCAGACCCATTAAGGTTTTCTGTGTTGCTTCCCTGTACAGTCTCCTTTTTATAGGAGTGAGTTTTCTCTTTTCAAGATATAGAAAGATGACACACTTCCATATAGTTGTTCTTGGTAAGTTTACGGTTGTTGATGATCTAATTGTGGAAGTTGATAGTTTGTTGTGAAATAGTAGGTACATACTCCTTGGCCGTCATTGTTGTTTCCGAAGATGAAGAGCAATACAAAATAGACAATAACAGAGCAAAAAAGGTCCTGAAAACTGAACTATGTTTAGAAATGGGTCTATAGCATGAGGAGAGGACCACAACTTCATCTCCACACTTTCAAAGTGTTTGGGCTCCTAGAAGCACGTATCTAGGGCAGGGATGCCCCACTAGGTTCAGTCTTTGTGGAGAAATGAAGTCCATGTACCTTTTTACGATGTCTTGAAGTAGAAGGATGCAACAACCCAACACTGCACAAGAATAGAGGAGATGGTTGCACTCTCCCTAGAGAGAGGATACCCTCCTTTTCTATACCGGAGGGCTGCCAAGGGCTGTAGGAAGAGGGGAGAAAAGGTGGCTCCCAAATACTTTCAATTGGAGGGCACTTCAACCCTTCTAAAGTCGCTGATGCTACAGTAAGGAATTGCAACGGTGCGGCGATAGAAGGAAAGATGGAGGAAGGGGCTCTATAGGGAAGGAGACGGCTTCCCTAGGGATCCAAGACCTGAACCTAGGAGGAGACATATGGTCTTCTCAGATTTTCCGCCCTCTTTGCTCTGATACAATGTAACTACTGGAGAAAATGTGGGAGAGACCTCAACCCCTTTCATTGTCGGGGTTTGTGTATATTCATATACAAAAGGAATCACACACTTTATATCTAGGATCCTGACCTCATTACATAACTACAAGTCCCCATATATATTAACATATACAATATCATCAACACTTTAATATGAATGAAATACTATTCCTAGTAATCATTAAAATAAGGAGTGGGCCAAGATAACTCTGTCTAAGATATCTTATTGTTTGCCTTGATAATGATGGTAACATTGTCATGCATTACCGCGTTGCAACTAGGTTTTATGTTTATTCAAAAATATAGCTAAAATGAGGCCTTTACTAGTCTTTTTTTAATAATGTCTTTCCTCTCAATGCTAGACTTCCACATGTTAACATCAATTAAGGTTATCTGCAGTAGTTGTGATAGTGTTTACCTTTATAAAATTAGTCTAGGAGACTAGGATTAAATTCCTATTTTTGTAATGTACAAGATCTTTTTTTCTTTTGTTTCACGGAAACCTGCTAGGATTTGAGTACAAGTTCATGTCATAGGTTATTGCATGTAAGAAGATTTCGAAGGGTCCTGTTTTAGACTTTACATTAGTTGTAGTGGCACTTGGATTCCACCCTAAATGAACTCAAGTTCTGGAAAATTAGTTCCCAAAAGTGAGCACATATGATAGACTAGTTGTCAGTTGTCAGTTGTTAGCTACTTAAATGCAAGAGTTGAAATGATTTATTTCTTGTTGAAATTTCTGCATTGTTTTGATCAAAGAAAGGGAGAGGCTCTTTGTACAAATGTAAAGTTTCAGATTCAATCTTGAAGAGTTCATGCATAGCAATGCCTATAAACTATGGAGCTTGAGTTACTCATGTCTTAAATCAATTTTCAGAAGCTAATCAGCGCCTTATGAATGAATACAAACTGACAGTCTTATAGATGCCCAAATAACTTGTTGCTTGGATGATAATGACTGCTTATAGGGTGTCTTGTTGTGTATAAAAACTAAAGTATGTGTCTTACCGGAATATCACCTCTACTTGTATTGGTGGTCTAACTTTATCTTCATTCTACAGATCCTGATATGCAACAAGATATCGAGTCTTATGTTACTACTGGTCGTGCAGAATTCCATGTGTTTTTGTTGGTAAGCTAAAATCTGTCTTTCACTTAACCTTTTCTTTCTAAAGTAGTCAAAGAAAGACCTACACATGTTTTGTTATTTTTTCTAGAAAAGGGCGTAGTAATTACTAAATTAAAGAGGTGTTTCACATCTGCATCTTCAATATCTAGCTCATTCATTAGTCTAATAGATTTTTCACAACGATATGCTGGCAGAATATTAGATATGTCATACGGTATCAATATTCACCCCCCTAGGAGTATTCTAGCTAGCCAACCCACTCTTTAACCTTTCAAGTGATTTTGAGATTGGATCGAGAATTATGCATTGCTCAGATTATTTCTAGGGGACAGTAACATGATTTTGGATATAGACATAAACATGCATAAGTAGATGAGATATGACAATTTCTTAAGATATAAGACATTATTTATATAAGACCAGTCGGCAAGCAACCCCCAACTACAGTTGACATTCTTGCTGTAGAAAAATGTTCATTTGCTTTTTTATTTTAAAGATGAAATGATGCTGATATAGGTGATTGTACTTCATTTTGTAGGCCTTTATATAGGTGATTAGATCATTGTTGAGCTTGTTTCAGTTTAAATTTTCCTGATTTAATCTAATCTAAACTAACTTCAGTTATGCCAGCATGGAAGGTCGGCCTCTTGCACTCTAGATGGTTCTTTGGTCTGGAAACTACAGATTTGCTGGTTGTAAGCTGTTCTCAAGGAGATTAAAGGTTGCTGCTAGTTAGTGTGTTGATTTTAAGACCTTGAAAGTGTTGCTATGTGAGGAAGTTTTCCAACCTCCTTCCAGCTGAAACGTTGTCTTCAAGCACGTTGATCCTAATTGAAAAAGCCTCCTTTTGGGTGTCTTCTTTTTTATTTTGTTTGGCTGGATCGTTTGGGTTGGGAAGTTGTAATGCACCCACCCTTTGTTGAGATAAAATTGGTTTGCATCATCATTCTCTTGTGTTTATGTTTAAGCAGTGTCTGTATTTCCGTTACTATCTTTTTTTTCCTTCTATTGTCTTGGCAAGAGATGTAAAGATACCTCTCTATACAGTGTTTTTGACAAAGATATATGAAATATGCCACATTTTGTCTACAAAGTCTTATGCATGCGTTCCATATTTTCAATAGGTTGAAAATGTTGACTTCTTCTGAGAAAAAGTTGTTGTAGATTGATTGCTTTGTGTTCAGTTGAGTAAATATTTCAGAAAAAAATGGTGGAGAAGGAAGTAAGAAGTGACATGCCTAATGTGATTGTTAGCTTTGCCTTTTTAGTGTATACGAATCAAGTTTCTTGGCAGAAAGTATAAGCAACATATTCTATCTAAGTTTGCTTATTTTATTACTAAATATCAATACTCCTCCATTATTAATTTTATCATATAAATAAGAAAGTGCATTCCTAAAATGGAATTCTATGTGTGCTGGTATATGAAAATTATGTATATACTTGCTACCTTTTTTGCTATCTTTCCACACTTTTTAGAGTAAAAGAAAAATTCCTGCCAAGAAATAGGAAGAAATAGAAAAAATAGTTTTGCTACTGTATAAAGTGTGGGGATTATGTCACACGAAAAACTGGAGAGAAAATTTCACATCAAAAAGCGTGGACAATTACACGTCACACAAAAAAAGGGGAGAAAAAGTTCACAACGGAAAGTGTGGAAAAACTTCCACGTTGCGTTTTGTCACCCTTTTAGATAGCGTGGATGTTACATTTTTATACACTTTTAAGAGTGGAAAATCCTATAATAAAGCGTGGGTAAATACATATAATTTTTGTAGTGAACGTACAATACTCGTGACTATGTAACATTTGTGTTTCTCTCAAATCATGTACAATAACTGCTTGCTCTTCTGTAAATTCGATTGCGCTAACATTAACAATGAGTTTAGCTTTGTACTTTTGAATGAAGCGGATCAAGGTTTAGTGGTTCTTAAATAATAGTTGAAGGTATTGTACTTTAGTAAAATGTATATGTTTTTAGTGATTGAGTATAGTTATATAAGTATGGTATATGGTTGTCGAAATTCTTTTATACATGACATGTCTCGTACTGTACTAACAAGATCATCAAATCATGTATTGTCGTTATGTCTCGTATGATACCTCTAGTACTATTTGCAAAATGTGATTGTTAGTACTGTACTTCTTGTAAAATGTGTGTGTATCCTTATATACAATTTCTGTCAAACGTTACATTCTAGATGTATGTAAAAATTAATATAAATAATAAAATGTACAATACTTACGAATTTGTGAAAAAATGTTGTGTGAAAAATAATGAGGCAATTAGTATTGTACGTCTATACATATTACGAATGTGAATACTTTAAAAATATAGAATGTGGTTGTTAGTAGTGTACCTTCAGTAGTGTATTTTTTATTATAAAATTTAGTTGATAGTATTGTACTTTTTGTAGAATGTGCGGATATCCTTGTATATGATATTTGGCAAACACTACATTTTGAATGTATGCAAAAATTAATATAAATGATAAAATGTACATTACTTATTGATTTATGACATAATATAGAATATGAACAAATAAAGAAGTAATAAGTAATGTACTTGAATGGTCAATTTGAGTACAGTACCCGAAATCGTAATGTACTTTTATATAATTCTCTCCTCACTTAATATACTTTAATATTATTTTTTTCAAAATATGTCAAAATAGTCTTGATAGAAAGTATTTTTTATGACGAATCTAATTTTTTTTATTTCAACCTAAAATTCTTACGATTTAAGAGTTGTGGGCAAAATATTTTCCTCTCTCTAGCTTTTTTTCTCTTTTATGGTGTATTTATTTTTTCTGTCACATCATCGTTGACCACACATCCCAATCACCAAGTGGATGACCGGATGAGTGGGTGGAAATGCGTAGCGTAGCTCTTAGTCTTATAATAGCACACGTCTTGTCACTAAGGTGGCATTGACGTTGATCCACATCAGCCAGTGCATGGAGACAATACTCTCATCAAGCGCTAACGGGTACTATTAAGCGTTATCACCAGGTTCCTTCTTTCATATGATTATATGCAAGTTGGACCAAATAACACCGCCCCTTGTCTCAATAAAACGATCAACTCTCAACAGTCTCTCTCCTGAACAATAGAAGCCATTCTCGCATAAAAGACGATGGAGTCATTCATGTTGAGATCTTCAGAAAAAGATGGGCGACAGAGTGCGGGTCATCAACCGGCCGGGAAGGAGCAGTGAGGGACCTTGCCCGGAGCATTGAATTAGGGGAGCAGCTATGGAGAATTCTGGCCAGCTATAGTTGGGGAGTTCCTCGCCTTGGTATCAGGTGCCCTCCCACCTCTGGCCAGCCCCGCGGAAATCAAAGGCATGAAGAGAAATGATATGGAGACCAGATCCTAGTCCCGATCTCAGTTTTGACAGTTAGTGTGAAGGCTGGCGACATGATAACTGACGCGTTGACTGCGATGACGTGATGGCTTGAAAAAAGATGAGAGAGAGAACAGAAAAGAGAGGGAGAAAGGCCTCAAGAGAGTGTGGCTGGTGGAATAAATTGCTGATTGGGTGAGAGAGAGAGGGACGGGAGAGACAGAGGAAGTGGATGAAAAGAGAGAGAAAAAACCAGAAAGATATATTTGTTTTGCTAATAACTTTCAAACCATTTCATATTATTTAATAAAATAAATTCAGTTAGATTCTTGATGAAAAATATATTTTAATAAAACTAATGTCGACATATTTTTGAAAAATGTAATGAGAGAGAAAAATCAAGAGATATATATATTTATTTTGCTAATAACTTTCAAATTAACTGTTATATATTTTTAAATGAAATAAACTTCGTTGGTTTGCTAATGAAAAATGTATTCTAATAAGACTAATTTCGACATATTTTTGAAAAATATAATGTGTGCGTGTAAGGAGAAAAAAAAATCAAAAGAGATATATTTGCTTTATTAATAATTTTCAAACCGTTATATAATTCTAATAAGACTAATATCGACATTTTTTTGAAAAAATATAAGGACAGAGAAAAATCAAGAGAGATATATTTGTTTTGTTAATAACTTTCAAACCGTTACATATTTTTAAACAAAATAAATCTCGTTGGATTGCTAATTAAAAATGCATACTAATAAAACTAATTTCGACATATTTTTGAAAAATGTAATGTGTGCGTGTGAGGAGAGAGAAAAATCAAAAAAGATATATTTGCTTTATTAATAACTTTCAAACTGTTATATATTTTTTAACAAAATCAATTTCATTAGATTCTTGATAAAAATACATTCTAATAAGACTAATGCCAAAACATTTGTCTAAATATAACAAAATATTTACTAGGGATAACAATAATTTTTTAAAATTGTTATGTATTGTTAAACGAAATAAATTTCATCAGATTCCTGATGAAAAATGCATTTAATAAGACTAATGTCAACATCTTTTTAAAAATGTAATGTGTTACAAAAAAGAGAAATAAAAAAAGATATTTATTTTGCTAATAACTTTTAACCGTTATGTATTTTTCAATGAAATAAAAACCGTTACATTCCTGATTAAAAATACATTCTAACAAGACCAATGACGATATATTTTTAAAAATATATTCTAACAAGACTAATTTCGACATATTTTTAAAAATACATTCTAACAAGACTAAGTTCAACCAAAAGATATATTTATTTTACTAATAACCTTTGTACCGTTATGTATTGTTAAACAAAATAAATTTCTTTAGATTCCTGATGAAAAATGCATTCCAATAAGACTAATGTCAACATATTTTTGAAAAATGTAACGTGTTACAAAGAGAGAGAAATAAAAAAGATATTTATTTTGCTAATAACTTTTAAACCGTTATGTATTTTTAAATGAAATAAAAACCTTTACAAAATATTTGTTATGTATAACAACTATTGTTTTAAAAATATTACGTGAATAAATTTTTTTTTTACTATGTATAACAAAATATTTACTATGGATAACAATAAAATTTGTTAAGGATAACAAAACAAAATTCTATAAATAAAAACTAATTTACAAAAAAAATATACTACTTTGATAACAAAAAATTAGTCTTGACATAACAAAATATTAACCAAGGATAACAAGATCATTTGCTAAGGATAACAAAACATTTATTAGGGACAACAAAACCTTTATCTATAGATAATATTTTTTTTTAAATACTACTTGGATAACAAAAAGTTTGTATGGAGATAACAAAATATTAACCAGGGATAACAAAAACTTTTCCTAGAGATAACACACAATTTTAAGAGATAACAAAATAATTTTGCTATGTATAACAAATTTTTTTGTTACAGATAACAAAATAAATATCAATAGATGTGAACTAATTCTCATAAAAGATACTACTTGGATAACAAACAGTTTGTGTAAACATAACAAAATATTAACAATGGATAACAAGAGTATTTACTAAGGATAAAAAAACATTTACTAGGGATAACAAGAAACATTGATAGGGATAAGAAAACCATTCTCTAGAGATAAAAAATAATAGTACAAAAATATATACTATTTGAATAACAAAATGTTTGCCTAACTATAACAAAACATTTACTAGAGATAACAAGAACAATTTGCTACGGATAATAAAACATTGACCCAGGATAACAAAAATATTTGCTAGGAATATTTACTAGGGACAACAAAACCTTTCTCTATAGATAACTACTATTTTTTTTAAATACTACTTGGATAACAAAAAGATTATATGGAGATAACAAAATATTAACAAGGAATAAAAAAACCTTTACCTAGAAATAACATACAAATTTAAGAGATAACAAAATAATTTTGCTAGGTATAACAAGAAACTTTGTTACGGATAACAAAATAAATCTCCATAGATATCAACTAATTCCCACACAAAAATACTACTGGCATAACATAACGTTAATCCAGACATAACAAAATATTTACCATGGATAACAAAAGCATTTGCTAAGGATAACAAAACATTTATTAGGGATAATAAAAAATATTGTTCGGGATAATAAAACCATTATCTATAGATACCAACTAATTTCCAAAAAAAATACTACTTGGATAACAAAAGGTTGTCTTGCGATAAAAAAACATTTATTAGGGATAACAAGAACAATTTGTTAGGGATAACAAAATGAACTGAACATAAAAAATATTTTTATAAAATAATACTACTTAAACAAAATATATATATATATATATATATATATATATATATATATATATATATATATATATATTTTATAAATTTGAGCACATATACAAATTTATGTTTGTGTTATTTTTAGAGTGTGTATTAAATGTTTTAAAATATTTACTTGGGTAACAAAGAGTTTGACTAGAGATAACAAAATAATGTCTCCAGGTACAATAAGGAAATTTGTTAAGGATAACAAAAAACTCTATAGATATCAACTAATTTTCAAAAAAAAAAATACTACTTGGGTAACAAATTTTTGGGCTAGAGATGAAAAAACATTAACCAAGGATAACAAAAACTTTGCCTACACATAACATACAATTTTAAGAGATAACAAAATATTTTTGTTAGGTATAACAAGAAAATTTATTACGGATAACAAAATAAAACTCTATAGATGTCAACTAATTTTCACAAAAAAACTACTTGGATAACAAAAAGGTTTGTGTAGACATAAAAAACATTAACCTTGGATAACAAGAATATTTTGTTAGGTATAACAAAAGATTTAATAAGGATAACAAGAAACATTACTAGGGATGACAAAACCATTCTCTATAGATAATAACTAATTTTGTTAAAAAAATATTGATTGGATAACAAAAGGTTTTCCAAGTGATAACAAAACATGATAAAAAATTAGGAATAATAAAAAAAAATCTCTTGAGATAAAAACTATTTTTTAATAAAAAATTGACTTCAACAAAAAAATTATTTATCTTTTTAAAAAAATAATATTTCAACCAAATGTAATAATTTTTTTTGTATTATTTATGGAGTGCATATTAATTTGTTTAAAACTACATCTACATTTGTCTTGTTGGAAAGTATTAATAATAACGAATCTAATGCTTTTTATTTTGTCAAAAAATACATCACAGATTGAAAGTTTTTAAGAAAATAAAATTTTCTCTCTTATTTTTTTTCTCTCTCCTCCGACCACTCCTCTCTCCTCACTCCCCCTCTCTCTTTCTCTCTCTTTTGTCTCTCTTTCTAGCCCTCCACTCACGTTCTCTCTTTGTAGCACTATTATCCCATCAGTGCTGTCTGTACATGATTCTCAAAGGGTTGTCCGTGATTATCAAGTTGATGTAACCATAGCTAATAAGGACAAAGCGGGTCTGGGATCTGGTCTCATATTGGGGCCATATAACAAATCTAAAAAAAAATTAGGGATAACAAAAAAAATCTCTGTTGATAAAAACTATTTTTTAATAAAAAAATTGACTTAAATAATTTTTTTATCTTTTTTGAACAAATAATATTTTGACCAAATATAATAAATATTTTTTGTATTATTTTTAGAGTGTATATTTATATTTTCAAAACTACATTGATATTGGTCTAGTTGGAAAGTATTAATAATAAGAAACCTAAAGCTTTTTATTTGTCAAAAAATACATCACTGATTGAAAGTTATTAACAAAATAAAATTCTCTCTCTTCTTTTTTTCTTTCTCCTCTGGCCACTCCTCTCTCCTCACTCCCCCCACTCTTTCTCTCTCTTCCCCCTCTCTTTCCAGCCCTCCACTCACATTTTTTTTTCAGTGCTATTGTCACATCAGCGTTTATAGTTGTACCTGATTTCTAATTGACGTGAGAGCTGCTAGCAGCAAATGATTGGTACACTAGAGGACAAACCGGGTCTAGGATCCGGTCCCATTCTCACTATGTATAGAAAAGCTCGGGCATGAAGCTGATGCAGGGACTGCCGACTGTCGATATGAGAGGAGCATGTGGGAAAATTCCAACTTCCAAGAAGCCCGCCGACTCTATTACTAAGAAAAATTCTACACATATTCACCGTACTACCCGCTCACTGTAACATCCCTGACTTGGGTTATGCCTCAACCCTAGATCTTTTGCTTAAGTAAGTCATTTGGATTCTTGTCTTTATCTTTTGAAAAGTAATTAAGACTAAAGAAGAGCTTATGTTTCAATTTTGGTCCTATTTGAATAATGTGGAAACAATACTTTACCTGTTTTGGACTAAAGTGCAATTTACCCAATTTAAGGAGTTACCTTGCAAATGATACATGATAAATGTTCCTCAAGTGTTATAACATCATAAGAATGAGAATGATGCTGAGGTATGGCTTGTGGAAGCCTAAGTTCTAAGAATGAGCTTGTTTGAGTAATGCTTGTGTATTGAATGTTAGTTTTGGTGTAATTTGCAATTTACCCAAAACCTAGGGTTGGATATGTAAAATACCACTTCAAGAATGTCCCTACTATTTCTTGGAATCATTTTGAGAAAATAAAAAGAAAGGGGCGTCTTGTTTGAACTACTTTTAAGGAGAGATAATCTTGATAATAAAATAATCAATATTTAAGCATAATTAAAACCCTAATTTATTTATAGCAAAAATAAATATATTAATTGAAGTACCCATCAAGTAAAAATGTTATAGGAGAAATCCTACAGTGGGAGGACGTCCAAATGCCTTGAGTGGCACCGAAATATCCTAAGTAGGTGAAGAAATCCACTCACATTTGTTAATTAAAAAGTAATGTCCACTAAAAATGGATAATAGTATTATAATGATTAAGGTGCTTAAGTGGTTGCTTTTAATTCAAGGATAATTGAGAGGATATTAAGGGCAAGAAAGATGGATTCGAAGGCAAGGAAGTGGAGGGGAGCATGTGGCAAGAAAGTGGATGAATTTTCTTCTACTTTCTCTCTCCTAGAAAATCAATTATATGCACTTAATTTTCTCCTTACTTGAAAGGCTATTTTTGCAAACTACTTTCTTCTCTTACTTTGGTCAATGACCAAGGAGCTTAGGAGCAGGAGGAAAACGTTTCCCAAGCTAAAGGTAATCCCCATGATCATCTTCAACCTTGGGTTGATTGTTGAAATTGGATTTCAACATTCATTTTCGTCTCTCTTCCATCTAATGCTCAACCTTGGCTATCTTTTGCATCCAATGAGTTGGAAACGAACCTTGGATAGTTGAAGGAGCTTCTTTCACCGTTAGAGACGAGAATGTTGAAGCTTTGAAGCTACTTTGAAGGTGGGTTATATAACTTGAACCCATCAATGTTATTATTGATTTCAATTTCTCATCAAATGTTAATTTTTTATTTTCTTCTTGAATGATTGATGAATTTATCATAAATATGACATTAGAATTAGGAGGTCCGAAGCTTGATGATGATGACATAATCTTAGCACACACCTCTAGATCAAAAATACCAAATGGTTTCAACACAACCTAGTGCAAACGGTTTTCAAACCGTTTAGTGGTCAAACGGTTTCAAACCGTTTAGTGATCAAATGGTCTCAACATTGGAGAGTTCAAACGGTTTCAAACCATTTAGAGTGCAAACGGTTTCAAACGCTAGCAAGATCAAATGGTTTCAGACCATTTGAAGGTCAAGTGACCTCAAGAACGATTGAAGGTCAAGTGACCTCAAGACCGTTTGAAGGTCAAGTGACCTCAAGACAGTTTGAAGGTCAAGTGACCTCAAGACCGATTGAAGGTCAAGTGATTTCAAAATCGTTTGATGAGAAAAAGGTTCAAGATTGTTTAAGGTTCAATTATACCAAGATCGTTTGACGGTCTAAATGGTCTGAAATCGTTTGAAGGTTTAGACCAAGACCGTTTGAAGGTCTAAATAGTCTCAAACCGTTTGAAGGTTTAGACCAAGACTGTTTGAAGGTCTAAACAGTCTCAAACCGTTTGAAGGTTTAGACCAAGACAATTTGAAGGTCTAAATGGTCTCAAACCATTTGAAGGTTTAGGACCAAACCGTTTAAAGGTTTGATCGGTCCAAACGGTTTGAAGGTCCAATTGATTCAAACCATGTAAGTACTAATAACCCCATAAGTGGTTGAAGAGTATCTCAAGGTTGATTTCAATGGAAGTACCTCTAAAGTATTTAAGTGATTAATACATTTAGAGTGATTATCAATTGATGCCTATGAAAGTAATAAATTCAATACACTATGATAAGCATAGGTGCATGTACTTAGTGAAAGGTTAAGTCAACTGAATAAGGTATGATGGTGATGTGTGTTCCTTGTACATGGAACAATGATAAGTATGATTTAATACTTAAATAATGTTATGTGCTCCAAGATATGTGGAAGCACTAACATAGGGTTTGGACTAATGAGGTAATCATAAAACCCTAATGAATGGAGAATGGAAACCCTAATCAATAAGGAAAATTATAGTACATAAGTTTATGAAGGTATTCTGTAATTCTAGACATGTGAAACAATGGGTTAGGTTTTGGATATTAATTGTAATATCAATGCATTCTCCAAGATGCATGAAGTTTTGAATTAGGGTTTGATCTTTGACAATGTAATCGTGAAACCCTAATCGAGAAGGATGAGAAACCCTAACCCTAATATAGGGTGATGTTATGTGAAACCCTAATATAGGGTGATGTTATGTGAAACCCTAATATAGGGTGATGTTATGTGAAACCCTAATATAGGGTGATGTTATGTGAAACCCTAATTGATAAGGATGGGAAACCCTAACCCTAATGAGGGGATAGTGATGTTATCTTTGTACTGCATAATGTAGATATGTAATTGATATTTTTGTTATCAAGTATACTAACCATGCATGTATCATGAGATGATGAGCATAACCAGGTATGAGCTATGATGTTAATGGGCCTTGTGAGCCATTATTTTATTTGTTTCCTAGTGAGAGGTGACAACAAGATGTTGAACATGCCTGGTGAGCTATGTGAGATGCTTATGTAACAAGTATCCTGAATACCTTGGTCAGATGACCTGGAGGTAATAGTTACCTGATAGTGGTAACCATGTTTAGTGATGAACTAAGGGTTTGAATACCCAGATCCAGTAAACATGATTATGATATTCTTGAGGGATGTGAATTCCCAATAATGAGATAAGGGATTGAGATCCCAATGTTTTATAAAGTTTTGAAAAGTGCTTGATAGAAGTATTACATGTTTCTGTGTAGAATTTGTCATAATAATTCTTGTTTGAAAACTTGACTGATGCTAAAAGAATATGGTAATGTACTTAAATAATCAAGTGGAATATTATCATGTAGAGCCCTGGCCATAGATCCATCATCATCAGTAGATGGTGATGGTGAAATGGGTTCTCCTGCTGGTTAATCTAGAGTGTATATTGTTGAATATGCAGGGTGTCTCCTAGCCGAAAATAGGAGGATTAGAGTGCAACTTCTGTTGTAGACTCAAGATATGTTTGAGAGCATGGTGAACAGGCCCATGGCTCAGTATGATGGAGCATGAATGCGCTCATGTCTCAGGGAGCACAGTGAACTGGCCCGTGGCTCAGATTTACTAGCGTCGGGACCTGTACCAAGGCGGGCTAGAGAATAGGTAGCCTATGAGAGCTAACCCTATGACTGAGGTCACTTAAGCAAGAGACTGCGGTCCTGCTTGTAGTCTCACACTGATCGAGATGGATTCTTCCTTTGATCTTGTATGGCACCGACTTTGGGTTTCACAACCGAATGTTGGAACTGAGCGGTACGACTCACTTCCTCAAGGCATAAGAATGATTGAAAAATGTAATCAACCGTGTAGCATATTTTCTGAAGGACAAATTACGGAAATCATTTGTTGATGTTACTTTTCTTATTGTATCCTAAAGTGGATAAATATTATACATGTTCTTCATATTCCTTATTAAAATGAATAGATGATTTACTGCTTTATCATTTATAGTTGTAAAGCTTTAAAAGTTGATATTGCTCTATTCTACTTAATAATGATTAAATCCTACTGTTCAATAGAGATTCCTCTGTTCATTTTATTACTATTTATCTACAATAATAATATTTATGGTGAAGAGTTATATCTCTCGCTGGGACATGGGTCTCACTCCGTTGATCACCAACATTTTTAGGTGGACGCGGACGAGGAGGCAGGGACCATACACCAGGGGAAGGACAACAGCATCAGGGGTAGCAGTGATATCTAAAGTTGAGATACTGACTGTCGTGTCTTGTAGTTATGAGTCCTATATGTCGTCTCTTTACTCTCAGGTCCTTGGAGTTAGTAGTTAGTGCTTTAATGATCGATCTGAGATTTTGGCATTGAATGCCTCGAGGTTTTATGTTGCTTATGTGTAGATTTAACAGAGAAAATGTTGTATGTAATCCTCGAGAAGAGAAGGTACATGGTATGTAATTTGTGGACCAGAATGTATATATAATATTTTGGTTCTTGTTATAAGAGTTTCCTGGAAATGGATCTCTTTGTAAATGGTTTTAATTTTTAGTGATTTTGTTAATCTGTTGTTAATGTTTAATTCTGCTTAATTGTAACGATTTGTTTATCATTTTGGTGACCGTCGTCACAAAGTTTTGGTATCAGAGCTTAAGGTTCTCTAAGTCTACAAAGACATAGGATTAAGGTGGTTGAGTCTGTTCTGGTGTCTTCTAGTTTATCTTATAGTGACTTCTGCTCTCAGGAGAAGAAGTAAAGCTTGAAGATGGCTGGATCAAACAAAGAACATGCTATTGAAAGAAGTGTTGTTGCACCAGGAGGAGGTGCAAGGGATCAGGCTAGAGAAGAACTAGCACCTGAACATCCCCAGCTTGGCCAAACTACACTAGAAAACCCATCTTTTCATGCTCTATTTGGGCAGTTCATGGAGACAATGACACATATGGCAGATAGGATGCCACCACCTGCACCTAGGGAACCAGCTCACAATGATGGACATGGAGCTGGCAGGACTTTCGAACGGCTTCGACGGGTAGGAGCCACTGATTATGCTGGTACAGCTGACCCAACAGACGCAGACTTGTGGCTGACTAAGCTAGAAAAGGCCTTCAGAATTCTTAACATCCCAGAAGGTGAGAAGGTTAGACATGCGGTGTACCTATTGAAGGGGAGTGCTGGCCATTGGTGGGCCATAGAAGAAGGCAAAAGGCCAGGTGTTGAAGTAGGATGGGAAGAATTCTGATGTGAATATGTTAGTAGATATTTTCCCAAGACTTACCTGGATGAGAAAATCTCCCAGTTTGAGCGGATAAGACAAGGACCAATGAGCACTAGTGAGTATGAATATAAGTTAATGGAGCTTCTACGGTTCTGTCCACACATGGCTGCTACAGATGAGGAGAGGATTCAACATTTTGAGAAGGGTTTGAACACTGATTTGACCACACTCGTATCTGCTCTAAAGAATAGAGAGAGGTTTGCCACCTTTGTGGAGTCAGTTAGGTGGATAGAAAGGTTTGTGACTGAGAAGCGTCAGGCCCACAGTAAGAAAGTATATACACAATTCGAAGGACAGAGGTCTGAAAGTTTTAAGAAACCAAGGTTTTCTGCACCAACAACACCACCGAGGTTCAATACTCAGACACAATGGACATCCAACAAGGGTAGAGGCCATAGTTTACCACCAGAGGGAGCTCACAGCTCAGCATCAATGTTAGTAACAAGACCATCTAGACCACAGTGGGAGAACAGAGTTTGTTATAAATGTGGGAAGATAGGACATCTGATGAAAGATTGTCTAGTTAGAGATGTGAGTGTAACCCAACCACTGAGGTAGAGTGAACAAGGCTCTCAGAGGCGACAGTTTAGTAGTGGAACTCGAGGATGTGGAATGGCGTCCCAAGCTGGCTCATCTACATCCAACAACAAGACAAGTGGTCGACAACCAACAACAACAAGATTCTATGCTATGAATCAGCTGGAAGCAGTGGTCAACCCACGAGCCGTGACAGGTCAGATGGAATTATTTCATTCTGATATGTCTTCATCCTGCTTTGTATTTGTTTTGATTGATCTGGGTGCTACACATTCCTTTATTACTCGAGAAGTGGTACATGACTGCAATATGACTATCAGTCATAGAGCAGATAATTTGTTATTAGAAACTCCAGTAGTTGGATCTGCAGTGTTGAGGGAGGTATGTTCTCCCTGTGTTCTTTCTTTTTCAGAACATAGCATTCAGGTGGATCTTATACCACTTGCGATGCATGGGTTTGACATAATCCTTGGGAGGGACACCCTAGAAAAGTATAAGGTTGTCTTGGATTGTGGTTCCAAGCAAGCTATGTTCAACGACAATGGTGATACATGGGTTTTTTAGGGGGACAGAAAGATTCTTCCAACCTGTCTAGTGTCGGATATGGTAGCTGAGAAGTTGATGAGACAAGTATGCTTTGCATTCTTAGCACATGTGATAGATACCAGGGCATAGAGTTCTAGTCTTTCTGAAGTTCTGATTGTTATGGAGTTTGAGGAGTTGTTTTCTGAGGAACTTCCAGGTGTTCCTCCACCCCGAGAGATTGATTTCGAGATTAATCTAATCCCGAGTACACAACCAATAGCTCAAACACCTTATAGAACGACATCTTCTGAGATGGCAGAACTCAAGAAATAGTTACAGTTTCAACTGAGTACTTCACCATGGGGTGCTCCAGTTCTTTTCGTTAAAAAGAAAGACGAGTCTATGCGATTATGCATCGACTAAAGACAGCTAAACAAAGTAACCATAAAGAACAAATATCCTCTGCCAAGGATAGATGACTTGTTTGACCAGTTGCGTGGTGCAACTATCTTTTCTAAAATAGATATGAGGTTAGGATACCATCAGTTACACATCAAGGAAAGTGACATACCAAAATCAGCTTTCAGAATAAGGTATGGTCACTATGAGTTCATAGTTATGTCGTTTGGACTAACTAATGCACCAGCTGCATTCATGGAACTCATGAATAGAATCTTCGGGCCATTCCTTGATCAATTCATAGTAGTCTTTATAGATGACATCCTGATTTACACTAAAGATGCTCAACAACATGAGCAACACCTTTGTCAGGCCCTGAATTTACTGAGAAAGCACAAGCTATGCGCCAAGTTTAGCAAGTGTGAATTTTGGTTATCAGAAGTGTCTTTCCTAGGACATATAATATCTGTCTCAGGTATCTGTGTTGATCCTAAAAAGGTAGAATCTGTCTTGGAGTGGGAACAACCAAAGACACCAACGAAGATACACAGTTTTCTAGGTTGGCAGGTTACTATAGGAGGTTCATTAAGAACTTTAGTTCTGTAGCATTACCCCTAACCAAGTTGACCAGGAAGGAGGTTCCTTTTGTCTGGAATGACAAGTGTCAACATTCTTTCTAGTTGTTGAAAGAAAGGTTAACCATTGCACCTGTGTTAGTGTTACCTGAGCAGGGAAAGGGGTATATTGTTTTCTGTGATGTTTCTAAGAACGGTCTAGGATGTGTGTTGATGCAGGATAAACAAGTGATTTCTTTTTCTTCTCGACAACTTAAGAAACACAAGGAAAATTATACGACACATGATCTAGAATTGGTTGTAGTGGTTCATGCGTTGAAGATCTGGAGACATTATCTCTATGTAGAGACATTCCAAATTTTCACAAACCACAAGAACCTAAAATACATCTTTTCACAGCATGAGTTGAACATGAGACAACGCCGTTGGATGGAGTTAATCAAGGACTATTATTGTATAATTGATTATCATCTGGGAAAGGCTAATGTAGTGGTTGATGCACTAAGTAGAAAATCATCATCACCAATCATAGACAAAGCACAGTTGAACTCTTTAGTGTGCTTTAAACAAGACATGCTTGTCTCTTTGAGGAAAAATAATGTACAACTTAAAGTATCCTTGTTAGATGGACTGTTAGCTGAGATGCACATAAAACCTACTCTGAAACAACAGATCAAAGAGGCACAACAAGTTGATATTGTGATTCAGTAGATTAGGTCAGAGTATGGTAGTGAGAAATGGGATGGTTTTCATGAGTCAGATGATGAGGTAGTATGTTACCATGGTAGGATGGTAGTACCTGATGCCAATGACTTAAGGAAGTTAGTAATGGAGGATGCTCATTCATCTATGTATGCGATGCATCCAGGGAGCACCAAAATGTATCATAACTTGAAAGATATATATTGGTGGCATGGTCTGAAGAAAGATGTAGCTGAGTTTGTTATGCGGTGTCCAGTGTGTCATCATGTTAAAGCTGAACATCAAAAGCCCGCAAGAACAATGCAACCTTTACCTATACCACAGTGGAAATGGGATCACGTGACCATGGACTTTGTGCCAGAACAACCAAAAGTCATGATTCTATTTGGGTGATAGTTGATAGGTTGACTAAGTCAGCACATTTTCTTCCTCTCAAAACAACCTATATTGCTGAGAAACTTGCACAGATATATATAGATGAGATAGTGTGTTTACACATGGTTCCAGCTACAATTTTTTCTGATAGAGGTCCCCAATTCACGAGTCATTTTTGGGAACGACTACATAAAGCTTTGGGTACATAGTTAAGGTTTAGTACTACTTTTCACCCACAGATAGATGGACAATATGAGAGGACTATACAAACTTTGGAGGATTTGCTTAGGGCATGTGTCCTTCATTTTGTAGGAAGTTGGGATATACACTTGAGCTTAATGAAATTCGCTTATAACAATAGTTATCAACACAATATTGATATGGCACCATATGAAGCATTATATGGAAGATGTTGTAGATCTCCATTGTGCTGGTATGAAATAGGAGAATACCAACTTTTGGGTCCTGAGTTAGTGCAATAGACAACTGAGAAGATTAAAGTAATACAACAACAGTTAAAGGATGCACATGATAGATAGAATTCATATGCTAATAAACGACGAAGACCTTTAGAATTCCAAGTTGGAGACAAGGTATATCTCAAACTCTCACCTTGGAAAGACGTTCTTAGATTTGGGAAAAAGAGTAAGCTAGCTCCTAGATTTATGGGGCCTTATCCAATCACCGAATGGATTGGAAAGGTAGACTATAAGTTGGAGTTGCCACCTGAACTACACAGATTGCATCCAATATTCCATATATCCATGCTGAGAAAGTGGCACCCTGATACGAAGTTAGTATTACAACCTGTGGAGTAGAGTTAAATGAAGATATATCCTATGTAGAGGGACCAATGTTGATTTTTGAAAGGAGAATCAAAAAGTTGAAAAAGAAAGACATAGTTCTTATGAAATTTCTTTGGAATCATCGTGGCATTGAAGAAGCTACGTGGGAGCTGGAGGAAGAGATGAGGAGGAAGTAGCCTTCTCTTTTCTCCTGATGATTTGAGGGATGAAATCCCTGTTAGGGGTGGATAATTGTAACATCCCTGACTTGGGTTATGCCTTAACCCTAGAAGTTTTTCTTAACTAAGTCATTTAGATTCTTGTCTTTATCTTTTGAAAAGTAATTAAGACTAAAGGAGAGCTTATGTTTCAATTTTGGTCCTATTTGAATAATGTTGAAACAATACTTTACCTATTTTGGACTAAAGTGAAATTTACCCAATTTAAGGGGTTACCTTGCAAATGATACATGATAAATGTTCCTCAAGTGTTATAGCATCATAAGAATGAGAATGATGCTGAGGTATGGCTTGTGGAAGCCTAAGTTCCAAGAATGAGCTTGTTTGAGTAATGCTTGTGTATTGAATGTTAGTTTTGGTGTAATTTGCAATTTACCTAAAACCTAGGGTTGGATATGTAAAATACCACTTCAAGAATGTCCCTACTATTTCTTGGTATCATTTAGAGAAAATAAAAAGAAAGGGGCGTCTTGTTTGAACTACTTTTGAGGAGAGATAATCTTGATAATAAAATACTCAATATTTCAGCATAATTAAAACCCTAATTTATTTTATAGCAAAAATAAATATATTAATTGAAGTGCCCATCAACTAAAAATGTTATAGGAGAAATCCTACAGTTGGAGGACGTCCAAATGCCTTGAGTAGCACCGAAATATCCTAAGTAGGTGAAGAACTCCACTCACATTTGTTAATTAAAAAGTAATGTCCACTAAAAATGGATAATAGTATTATAATGATTAAGGTGCTTAAGTGGTTGCATTTAATTCAAGGATAATTGAGAGGATATTAAGGGCAAGGAAGATGGCTTTGAAGTCAAGTAAGTGGCGGGGGGCATGTGGCAAGAAAGTGGATGAAGTTTCTTCTACTTTCTCTCTCCTAGAAAATCAATTATATGCACTTACTTTTCTCCTTACTTGAAAGGCTATTTTTGCAAACCACTTTCTTCCCTTGCTTTGGTCGATGACCAAGGAGCTTAGGAGAAGGAGGAAAACGTTCCCCAAGATAAAGGTAAGCCCCATGATCATCTTCAACCTTGGATTGATTGTTAAAATCGAATTTTAACATTCATTTTCTTCTCTCTTCCATCCAATGCTCCACCTTAACTATCTTTTGCATCCAAAGAGTTGGAAAAGAACCTTGGATAGTTAAAGGAGATTCTTTCACCATTAGAGATGAGAAGCTTGAAGCTTTGATGATACTTTGAAGGTGGGTTATATAACTTGAACCCATCAATGTTATTATTGATTTCAATTTCTCATCATATATTGATCTTAAATTTTCTTCTTGAATAATTGATGAATTTATCATAAATATGATAGTAGAATTCAGAGGTCTGAAGCTTGATGATGTTGACATCATCTTAGCATAGACCTCTAGATCAACAATACCAAACAGTTTCAACACAACCTAGTGCAAACAGTTTTCAAACCGTTTAGTGGTCAAACCGTTTCAAACTGTTTAGTGATCAAACAATCTCAACATTGGAAAGTTCAAATGGTTTCAAACCTTTTAGAGTGAAAAAAGTTTCAAACCCTAGCAAGATCAAATGGTTTCAGACCATTTGAAGGTCATGTGACCTCAAGACCGTTTGAAGGTCAAGTGACCTCAAGACCGTTTGAAGGTCAAGTGATTTCAAAACCGTTTGATGAGCAAAAGGCTCAAGACCATTTAAGGTTCAATTAGACCAAGACCGTTTGAAGTTCTAAACGGTATCAAACCGTTTGAAGGTTTAGACCAAGTAAACGGTCTCAAACCATTTGAAGGTTTAGACCAAGACCGTTTTAAGGTCTAAACGGTCTCAAACTATTTGAAGTTTCAGACCAAGATCGTTTAAAGGTCTAAACGGTCTCAAACCGTTTGAATGTTTAGACCAAGACCGTTTGAATGTCTAAACGGTCTCAAACCATTTGAAGGTTTAGGGCTAACCGTTTAAAGGTTTGATTGGTCCAAACCGTTTGAAGGTCCAATTGATTCAAACCATGTAAGTACTAATAACCCCATAAGTAGTTGAAGAGTATCTCAAGGTTGATTTAAATGGAAGTACCTCTAAATTATTCAAGTGATTAATACATTTAGAGTGATTATCAATTGATGCCTATGAAAGTAATAAATTCAATACACTATGATAACCATAGGCGCATGTACTTAGTGAAAGGTTAAGTCAACTGAATAAGTTCTGATGGTGATGTGTGTTCCTAGTACATGGAACAATGATAAGTATGATTTAATACTTAAATAATGCTATGTGCTCTAAGATGTGTGGAAGCACTGACTTAGGGTTTGGACCAATGAGGTAATCATAAAACCCTAATGAATGGAGAATGGAAACCTTAATCAATAAGGAAAATTACAATACATAAGTTTATGAAGGTATTATGTAATTCTAGACATGTGAAACAATGAGTTAGGTTTTGGATATTAATTGTAATATCAATGCATTCTCCAAGATGCATGAATTTTTGAATAAGGGTTTGATCTTTGATAATGTAATCATGAAACCCTAATCGAGAAGGATGAGAAACCCTAACCCTAATATAGGGTGATGTTATGTGAAACCCTAGTTGATAAGGATGGGAAACTCTAACCCTAATGAGGGGATAGTGATGTTATCTTTGTACTGCATAATGTAGATATGTAATTGATATGGTTGTTATCAAGTATACTAACCATGCAGGTATCATGAGATGATGGTCATAACCAGGTATGAGTTATGATGTTAATGGACCTTGTGAGCCATTATTTTATTTGTTCCCTAGTGAGAGGTGACAATAAGAAGTTGAATATGCCTGGTGAGCTATGTGAGATGCTTGTGTAACAAGTATCCTGAATACCTTGGTCAGATGACCTCGAGGTAATAGTTACCTGATAGTGGTAACCATGTTCAGTGATGAACTAAGGGTTTGAATACCCAGATCCAGTAAACATGATGATGATATTGTTGAGGGATGTGAATTCCCAGTAATGAGATAAGGGATTGAGATCCCAATGTTTTATAAAGTTTTGAAAAGTGCTTGATAGAAGTATTACATGTTTCTGTGTAGCATTTTTCATAATAATTCTTGTTTGAAAACTTGACTGATGCTAAAAGAATATGGTAGTGTACTTAAATAATCAAGTGGAAAATTATCATGTAGAGCCCTGGCCATAGATCCATCATCGTCAGTAGCTGGTGATGGTGAAATGGGTTCTCCTGTTGGTTAATCTAGAGCGTATATTGTTGAATATGCGGGGTTTCTCCTAGCTGAAAATAGGAGGATTAGAGTGCAACTTTGGTGGTAGACTCAAGATATGCTTGAGAGCATGGTGAGTAGGCCCATGGCTCAGTATGATGGAGCATGAATGCGTCATGGCTCAGGGAGCACAGTGAACTGGCCCGTGGCCCAGATTTACTAGCGGTGAGACCTGTACTAAGGCAGGCTAGAGAATGGGTAGCCTATGAGAGCTAATCCTGTGACTGAGGTTGCTTAAGAAAGAGACTGCGGTCCTGCTTGTGGTCTCGCAGTGACCGAGACATATGAGATCGTGGAGTCTGGCTCTTTCTTTGATCTTGTATGGTACTGACTTTGGGTTTCACAACTGAAGGTTGGATCTGAGCGGTACGACTCACTTCCTCATGGCATAAGAATGATTGAAAAATGTAATCAGTTGTGTAGCACATTTTCTTAAGAACGAATTATGGAAATCATTGATTGATGTTACTTTGCTTATTGTATCCTAAAGTGGATAAATATTATACATGTTCTTCATATTCCTTATTAAAATGAATATATGATTTACTGCTTTATCATTTATAGTTGTAATACTTTAAAAGATGATATTACTCTATTCTTCTTAATAATGATTAAATCCTGCTATTCAATAGAGATTCCTCTGTTCAGTTTATTACTATTTATCTGCAATAATAATATTTATGGTAGATAGTTATATCTCTCGCTGGGACATGAGTCTCACTCTGTTGATCACCAACATTTTTAGATGGACACGGACGAGGAGGAAGGAACCATACACCAGGGGAAGGACAACAACATCAGGGGCAACAATGACATCTCAGGTGGAGATACTGACTATCATGTCTTGTAGTTATGAGTCCTATGTGTCACCTTTGTACTCTCAGGTCCTTGGAGTAAGTAGTTAGTGCTTTAATGATCGATCTGAGATTTTGGCATTGAATGCCTCGAGGTTTTATATTGTTTATGTGTAGATTTCATAGAGCAACAGTTGTATGTAATTCTCAAGAAGAGAAGGTACATGGTATGTACTTTGTGGACCAGAATGTATATATAATATTTTGGTTCTTGTTATAAGAGTTTCCTGGAAATGGATCTCTTTGCAAATGGTTTTAATTTTTAGTGATTTTTGTTAATCCACTGTTAATGTTTAATTCTGCTTAATTGTAATGATTTGTTTATCGTTTTGGTGACTGTCATCAAACTCACCCACCCGGTTCTTAGGAATAGCTGTCAACACCAATTGAAGCAATAAAATATGAGGGAAATAGAAGAGAGAGAAAATGTTTTTATCCATAACTTTCAATCCGGAGCATATTTTTCGATGAAATAAATTGCATTAGAATCCTTGTAGAAAATACTTTTCAAAGATACTAGTGTTGACATATTTTGAAATAATGCACGAGAAACATAGTATCATATATTAGGATATCATAAACATGTTCTGGGTACAAACGTACAATACTCGTGAGTACTGTACTTTTGAATGATGGAGGATAAAAAATACTCATGAGTAATGTAGTTATGGATCCATAAGTATTGTATCCACTTGTTAATACTAAAGCATAAGTATAGTATCTACCAAATTACAAAACCAAGCATAGTCATATAACTGATGTATAAGTATAAGTACAATACATGTGGAATCACATAGCAACATTAGTCATCTGGACAATTACTTTTACAAAATGTAGACATAAGTTGAGTACCCACTGATTAATGACCTTAAAAGTACAATGCACATCAGATCAAGAATCACCTATAAAATACAACCATAAGTATTGTACTCACTTATTAATTTCAACTTAGTTATTGATGCATATGTACAGTACCTAACAAATTAGAAATCAAGCATAATTGTATAATTGGTCTAGAAGCATAAGTACAGTACCTACGAATTGCCATAGCAACATTTGTCATCTAGACAATTTTTTTTTATAAAATACAGACATAAGTTGAGTATCCACTTGTTAATGATCTCAAAAGTATAATGCACATCAAATCAAGAATCAGCTATAAAATGCAACCACAAGTACTATACCCACTTGTTAATTTCAACTCATTTACTCAAGCATAAGTACAATACCTAAAAAATTACAAAATCAAGAATAATTATATAACTAGTCTAGAAGTAATATATCTCAATATATACAATATTCTGTTTTGGGGTACAGTACATGTGTCATGAGGTATGGTACGTCAGCAAGTAAACTTCCGTACAATACCTCCAAAATGGAAGTAGTACATCTCAATATCTAAAAGTATCTCAAAATGTGAATAATATAAGTAACAATATACATAATGTATCCTAAAATATAGAAATACTAGTATTTTGTTGTATGACACACTTATTTTGAAGTTTTGTACTTTTGATACTTCTCTCATCTATTTTTTTATACTTCTTTCATATAAAATGTTTCTCAAAAGTATGTCAATATTGGTCTTGTTAGAAAATATTTTTTGTGATGAATCTACTGCTTTTTATTTCCATCAAAAATACATTGTAGATCAAAAGTTATGCATAAAATACATTTCTCTCTTTTTGTTTCTACTTTTCCTACTTTCTCTGCCACATCAGCAATGAGCAATTTCCAAGAATCGGGTGGGAGCCCTGGGGGTGAGGACAGGTGCCTGTAACGCTACTCATTACTAAAAGGTGAAAATTGGCCTGGTATTAATGCATTCAAAACATCTATCATTCCGGACTCGAAGCATATTCTATAGGACTGGTCCTAAAAAAATCTAGTAGGATTTAATAGGATTTCGTTGTAAACTATCTTTTACATTTTTCTCTCTTTATTTTTAAAGGATTGAGTTTTAAAGAGGTGTGAGAAGTAAACACTGCATTATGATTTGTTGTCCGATAGAATTTGTATAGTTCCGGACCTATGTTATTCGAGGAGAAAAAAATCATGAAAACCTAGTACATGCATATTTATTAACTGCTATGCTTGCAAAAGGCGTGCCAAGGAAACAAGGACGGTGACAACCAGCAGGCCACTCAGCGACGACGGATTTGCGTGGAAGAAATACGGCCAAAAGACCATATATGGTGCCAAATATCCCAAGTAAGCAGTAGTAAATCTCGGGTCTCTTTTACCATCTTGAACATATTTGGTCTCAATGAGGATTCTTTAAACTGAAATGACCTTTGGCTGCAACAGCATGCAGGGGACAGAGACCATGGCTTTTAAATGTAAACCTGTGGCATATTATATAGAAAAAGAATAGCGTCACTCCCCAGATATATATACATTGAACACATAGCCAGCTGGGGTACATCTGTGTGATGCACATAATATTGAATAAGATGTAGGGTTCCAATCTTCCAGGGTATTGACCTAATTTCGAAGAAGTTACTATTAGATCTAATCGGTCTTTGGTGAACTATTTACTTGTGTAAGCCATAATTAACGCATGCATTTCTATGTGCAGGTGTATACAAGGGATTTTAATTTTTTATTTTACACATATAAAAATGAGAAAATAATGATTACAAATATTAACTTATCGATGTCTCACTGACATGCGCAGGAGCTACTTTAAGTGTTCTCAATGGAGCCCCAATGGATGTCCAGAAAACAAACAAGTCCAAAAGAGGGATGATGACCCCAACAAATTTGCAGTCACCTACGTTCACAATCACACATGTCGGTTGCAGCTGGAAATCAATTGTTCGAATGAGCTCTTCACCATCGATTTTGAATCAGGAAGACAAGGATGCCAGATTACATCTCAGTTCCCACAAAATAGTAGCGTTGTGGCGGCGGTTGACAGATGCTTCGCTAGTTCAGCTGTAGAATTGGATCAGATTGATGCTTCCACTAGTGGCTATGCCCAATCTACCTACACTGAGGAATATATGAGACATTCTGATCTCCAGGTTTTTCCACCCGTGTACACTACTCCACTGACGGCAAGTACTGGGTCATGTGATAGTCGACTTCCGAACTTCAATTCGTCATTGCCAATGAGTTATGATAAGTTGTAACATCTCAAGATTTGAGGCCTCAGATAAGTTGATCCTAAAAGGAGTGATTGGACTACCCATATCACCAATGTGCACTTTTTTTTCCGGGAGCCCATTACTAAAGAACTCCATAGTTAAGCGTGCTCAACTTGGAGTAGTACTAGGATGGGTGACCAGTCGGGAAGTTGAACCCGACTCTGATACCAAATGTGTAACATAATGAATCTTAGATATAATCTTCATGTAAACTTTTTTCCCAAGTTTCCCTCTCATTTCTATCCTTTTTGTCATTTATGTTTACTTAGTAGAATTTATAGTGGTTTAGTGAACATTTATTCACTAATTGTACCAATATAAGTGTTTATGCACAAATACCTCCGTGAAAACTTAATTACCATAATTAAGTGCTATAAACATTAATATAACTTTATGATATGATTTGAAAATATAAAATGAGGCTAAGTTTCAAATTTTATTTATTTGGATGTTGTTTGTGCAAATTATGCAATTTTAGGTACATTCTAGACTTTTATGCAATTTACCCAATTGGGAGGTTTTCATTGCAAATTATCAACTGAATTTTAATCCTTAGACATTCCCTTACCATTAACGAGATTTGAAACCATTAGAGGACCTAGTTTCACCTTGGTTTGATGGTATTTCTGTCCAAGGGCATTATAGGGATTACCCTCTTTATAAAGATGCTTATCTTCAAAAGCTATCAACCAATGCGGTTATTTCTTTTTTGAAAAATGGTAGGGATGTCCTAGAAGGATCTTTGGGCTCTTAGGACCGAATTTTAATATCCAAGAAGAGTACATGAGTTGTCTTCTTGCATGGCCATCAAGCCCTAGGCTAAAAACACATGGAAAGTCCTTTAAGACACCTCATGCTTCACCTCTTTCTATATATAGCCATGTATACCCCTTCCCAACTCACAATTCAAAAACTCTTGCTCTCCTTTTCTTTCCTTTAGCTTAGATAATAGTTCCTTCTGTATTTGGCCATGAAGTTATTATCCCAAGGTAATAGAGGGAGCCTACCTTGGTGAAGAAGGCTCCTAGGGCTTCCAAATTGCTCTATTAGGGTTTCTAAAGCTCCTCCTTGGTAATTTCGACCAAAACTAGTAAGTTTCCTCCCTTCCTTCCCTATTTTCCTACTGTTAGTCTTCCTTACACCTTATTCTAGGTCAGAACCATGATCATACATGGTAAAACTCTACCTAAAACCCTAAAACATCTCATCTCCATGCTCTTTTTCTAGGGTTTGCACCTCTAAAGTGGAGAGGGTGATCTTTGCTCAAGAAAGGAGCTTAGCTTGGAGCAACCATACCTTATAATCTCGGCATCCTTTCTTTTTGGACCTTCTTACATTCCTAGAGGCAAGTTTTATTAACCCCCTTCTCATATATTGCTTAAGTACATGCTTAAAACCCATGCTTCTATGTTGATAATCGATGATTTCCATCTCTTTTTACCATGTTCTTCTAAGGTTTTGGTTTCTTACTATTTCATTTTCTCTAGAATCTCTAATTTAGTTATATAAGAAACTTAAAACCTGATCTTGGGTCAAATGGTGTTTCCTCCCTCTCCCTCTCTCTTCAAATATCTCGATTGGTTTGATGATGTGGCAATTTCCTATTGATTAGTATTGAAAAATTCATATCCTCTAAACCGCTTATCCAAATTTGACAAATAAATATGTTTTGGAATTGAAAAATTAATATCTATCTAATAAAAATATTTTTAACGTCTGATTTTGTGGATTTACGAAGGGTGATTTTTGTAAAATGAATTTAATACATAAAATCCATAAAAATTATATCTTAATCATCAGAACTCCAAAATTAACATAAAAATATGTTTTCTTGATCAGGAGAACTTAATAAGTTTATAAATGATGTTTTAAGAGTCTAAATCTGAGTTTTATAAAAAGGTCAAAAATTAGGGTTTCTATACATTAATGTGCACTATGTACTCTAATACATGTTAATACATTGAAAATAGGCACAGTGGAACTTGGACTCAATTAAAGTGGTGAAAGTTAGTAATTGATATCAGTAAGAGAGGTATGTGCATTCCTTACACCTTATGTTGGGATTATTGTAGACAAACCCTATATTTCCCTAATGAGGCTTAAATGAACCCTAAATATTCTATTTTTGAATCCTAATGTTGTTCATGCCTCAAATTATATTATAATTTCTTCTTGTTTGGGTCTTATACCCCACTGCCATGCTTATTGAATATTATGACTACTCTTGCCATGACTGCTTTTCTAGCATGTGGATTTATGTTCTATTTAATTTAAAGTAGCCATACTTATGTACAACCACCCATAGAGGGCATGTAAATAATCACCCTGGGGAATGTCTTATTCTCCCCATAATATTGTAGGTGACTGAGAATGTCTTATTCTCCCCTCACCTAAGGTTAGAGGTCTAGTAGGTGCCTCAACCCTACTTAGTTAGGTAGGCATAATTATCTTACATGCAAATCCTTTTTGATATAATTGTTAATGGCAAGTTTCTTTTGAATATAGCCTCATACTCTTGTTATATTCATCTTATGATGAACCCTAGCCTATTTTTATTTTCTTTACTTATCTTGATATCCTAGACTAGTTTTGTGGCACATACTTTTCTTCCCTTTCACTTTTTGCTGGGTGCCTTCCCAACCACCCAGGTGCTGAGCAAGGTGATGGACAAGACTAGGAAGATCTTAGCTTTTGGCTTGGACTCAATTGATGGAGATGTTGCTTGGAGACAAGATTGTAGTAGTCTAGACTTCCCTCTATCTAGATCCTGATTGTGTGTCTTGATGTAAACCCTAATGGGACAATTTGATGTATTTTTGTAAACCTTTTATGAAATTGAATATAGTTAGTTATTTTTTTATTCTGCTTCTTGCTAATGGTCTTTTGTATACCAATGTTTAATAAGTTTGGAAAATTTATGCCAATTCCATTATACCTCTGAGAGTGTTTGGAATGGATGTCAATTCTTCAAATTTTTAGTAAAGGAGTGATTTCACTCCTTTACAAAATGTAACGACCCCGCCTCCCAGTAACCCCCAATTAAGGGAGACCAAGAGGTCAGAGTTGTTATCCCAATTTCCGGATCAAAGGTTCGACAAATAATCAATAATAATTATTAAATTCTACCAACTAAACTGAAAAGTTGTAATAAAATAAAAATTTGTATACCTTTTTTAAAAACATGGTTATCTACTTCTATCCACCTCTGGTGTCTATTCTAACTAATCCTCCTGTGTACTTCAACTCTTATTTAATTCAACATCTGCCACTTTACTGTTTGTCCTTTTCAATCTTGTACCTAAAATGCCGACAAACAAAACGTCAGTCAACATATCGAAATATGTCGGTATGTGGGGGAAATAATAATTGTGCAATTAACTGTAACAACATATTACAGTCAAATATGATTTAACAAACAACTTTACATTTTCAACATAACTGCTCAATTCTTACATACCCTAACCTCTGCGCTGTCCCTGTAGTGGACCTGGATGCTACCTTCCTTATGGTAGATCCCCATTTAACCCCTCATGATCCTACCTAATAGGTGAATCAGTTTATAGGGTTGAGTCACATGGCACTACCCATAGGTAGCCCACTCCTTAACTCATGGTGTGCTAAAGAGTTGCATGGAACTACACGTAGGTAGCCTAATCCCTAACTCTTGATAGCCTAGACCTTGCTCTAGGTTACCCTTTTTAGCATTTGCAAAGCCACATAGGAGGACCAAGATCTGATCCAGTCGTGTATGCATACTTATGGTGATAGTCATAGTCACTTTATAGTTGCATGAAATAAAAGTCATCCAAGCAGTTATTTTCAGGCAACCAATAAAACAACTGGGAATCACCGTGAAACTAAAACAATTATCCATAAGCGTAACCACATACCTGTCAGGCTGATTTGAGACAGAATAATCCAATCAATCAAGAATTTCAAATAGGCAAGCAAGCACATAATGAGATCCTGAAACATGAATGCAATTTCCTATTATTGATCATTCCATCAAGATCTATTAAACCTAGCTCGCTGCCTAAGGTTTCTAGTCCACTTTTAGGGTTTCCATTGCAATTATGGTTTCCCTTCATCTTTTACTATATTAAACCCTAATTTTATACAAATGATCATAAACCCTAATTATCTCAACATCTAATCCTTAATTTCGGATAAAAGGCACAATTAACCATCAATTAAGACCATTATGCCTCTTTTACATTAAAGCTACCATTTTTATCCTTTTTAATTCATGACAAGATCATTAGGCCTAATTATCATCTTTGGTTCCTTCCAGATTAACAACTCATAGTTCATTGTAATCTAATTCACATATGAACTCATTAATTCCACTTTTATCCATTAGAAAACCCTAATTACTATATTAAGGTTATTTATCCACAATTAGGAACCTTTATACTCAAAATAGCTTAGAATCATCATATCTCGACTTTTATCATGAATTTGAACAATTAAAGCTATTAAGAGTCACAATTACCATCATTATGATTTTAGAGGCCTAGTAGTGATGCCCAATGTATGTGATCCAAATAGCATATATTCAATAATGAACGTACGCAATTGTTTTAATCCTATATACACAAGTTGAATGAAAGGAAGTAATCAGGCTAAACCTAAATATGCTAAGAAATAGAACATTGTATAGTGCAGGTAGGAAAGGTGTCAAGCACATTTATGAGAGCCTCGTCATATTGAACACATGCTCATAGTTGGGACTTCAACCTTGTATATTGTTTCGAGAACCTAATCGAAACATGAATGCCACACCTATGAGAACCTTAAACTTTGGGACATTTTTATAAAATAAATAAAAATCCAAGGACATGATTTTCGGATTCAGCATACCACTAATTTTATAAATTTAAGTGTAAGGGAACTTGATAAATAATTATCAAGTTGAGATCTTGATTTAGTTTTCTAATTTCAAGTAAAAGTCTTTTTTATATACTAAGAAAGTAATGTGGGTTTTGACTTCATATTTTATTTGAGCAAAATCTAGTTTTTAGTAAAATGCCTAAAATGTAAATTTATATTGTTTGATTTGATTATTTGCACGTCAATATATAAAATCCTAGATGCAATCAACCCATGATTTTCTTGGACTATATTCATGACCTACCATTCAACACAAGCAAAAAAACTTGTATACAAGATCATGACACTCACACCTAATTGTTCTCCAAATTTGATGTTATTTGAACACTCCTATGAATTGTTCTCGGTTTCCAAAAATGGCCCTAATATACCTTTTTTCATTCCTTCTCATTCAACATTTTTCTCAGTCCTTTTGTCATGTGGTTAGATGAAGGATCTAACACTTGATAGATTTTGATCCCAACATACTTGCACTGCAGAATTAATGAGACACATTCTGGCCTCAAGATTTACTGCCATGTACACTATTCCGCTGATGGAAAGTACTGGGTAATGTGATAGCCATGTTCCCAACTACAATTCCTCATCGTTAATGAGTTCAAATATCTCCTAGGTAGTCGACAACAATGAGCATATATGAGTGCAAAACCATAATAAGCATTACAAAAGAGCCTTGCTACTGAGACTTTGGAGTGGGTAATGAGCGTACAGACCTTCCAACAAGAGAGAATGCTCCAACTTCTCTCTAGAAACACCTTCCAACAACACCATCTAGCTACACCTATCCTTCGACCACCTTCATAGGGTGGCCGCATTTCCGACTACAGATCAACACCAAAGCTTGGTAACGTACAGACCCTGGGCCACATCCTCTCCATCGCACATCAAATATTGTAGCACACCATTAGGAACCGATCTCTCACAGCAACATCGAGCTTCTATCACACTAGAGGGTGTTGGTTTTTAGAAACCTCAGTGACACCATTTCGGCTGATACTACCAACATTGAAAGCTATATCAACTACACTAGCAACAACCTTACCTCCCAACCAAAACAGTGACATCTTTAGCGTAGGAGAACTATTATACACATATGGCAGTGCCGTTGTGGTATTCTTAGACTCCTGTAAAATAGAAGACATATTGTTCCCCAACATGAGAATAGGAGGACACCTCACGGTGGCTAAGAGAAACAACAAACATGGCATACATAATATTAGAACCCCTCCATCTCTGCAAAGCTTTATAAGAGCATGATGACCAACACTCCATCAACCACGCTCAACCCCATTACTACCATTTTAGACATGACTACTCGCTTCCCATACATGAAATACACACTAGATGATCATGCAAACCATACCATCATCCAACTACCATGAGAAAGGAAATACCACGAAAACGATCTCCCTTCAGGCATCAAAAAGATCCAAATAGAGCACAAATGCTTTGATGTTGTCATAGACTATGACAAGAAATCCAATATTTACATAGAACTTGGATGGGAAAAAATGTTAACATCATTAAAGCTGAAGCAAGAATGGACCGTCTTCATTAGGCTCATTGCAGACACAACCATGATGGCATGGGTTGTAGATTTTAATAATGAAATCCCAGCAGAGCTATACCCACTTTTCTTCTCAAAAGATGACAACATCTCCACCAACTTAGACTCCACAGATCAGTTGTCTGTTCTAGATATGCATTGACCTACAAAAGTTACCAGAATCAATCCCATTAAGATCACCTCTACCCAGACAACACCAAAAATACTGAGGAAGAAAACATTGCATCATCAGTGCAATTGCTCGCCACCATCACGGATATGTACAAACTAACAAACTCTACTGATATCCTTTCCCCATCTTACTCAGATTCATTCAAACTTCTGATACATCAATCTCATAAGATAACAACATCTTCACTATCATATAACTAAAACATCCCACCACTCAGTCAGGTTTCAACCACTGACCTCGCAATCTCCATGTTCAAACACAACAACACCTCTTTTGCTTGGCAGTGAGCTCATCCTAAATACCACTTCCATGCTCTGCATTGCACCAATTGCTTTAGTAGAAACACTCAAGGTCCCAATGCACCGCTCCACGGTGTTGTTACATCTGTGACAAACTAGGTCACCTCTCATACAAATGCTACTATCGCATCACCCATTCCTTAGAAGATCGTAGAACCTTTATCAGGATAAAGGCAAACCCTCATGCAACTACTACATTTTCCAACAGATCTTAGTGTAATACGAGATTTGACAAATCTAATCACAGATCCCAACCCAATGTTAATGAGATTACCACCTATAACTCTTTTTCTTGTCTCTACCCAATAGAGAATATAGCGACACCCTCTCACAGTTTACATACACACGTCCATCTCCACAACCAACATCCAATAGAAACTGCCATCAGCTTCAAACCAACACCTTCTGTTCCACCCAAGATAAAACATCACATTTGCGCTCCCCCCTAGACCCCCATCCCATGTGATACCTTGTAGCCCCTCCCCCCCGCCCTTCACCATGGCTCCCACTTTACACCTGGAGAAGGAGTTCCCTTTTGATCTTCCGGCCAACTCCATGAGACTCTTGAAAGTCTTCACTAGTATAAGCATCATTGTCACTATCACAAATAACATCAACAATAACATTGTTAACATTCTCTATGTCACACGTGCCATTACATTCCTTCTCCTTGTCCACACTATCCTTAATCCCAAGATCCTCTCACCTTCTTAGCTTCTCTACTCTTTCATGGAAGGTACAAAGCTTGATCATCTCTTTGGTCAAATTATGACCATGTAACATACTCGAACCTCGATGTCTAGCTTAACCATCCCCATCTTCAGGATCAATTTTTGATAATGTAAGATTCAACCCTTTTTCATAAATTTGATTCAAAAAATAACAATTGGGGCCAAAAAATGTAACGTTACAACAAATAACCTTTTATATGATTTTAATGACTAATTCTGTAATTATGTCTTCAATTGGGATTTTGTGTAAATTCACTAGTCAGTGAAGTGTGACCCTAATTTGACACCATAGATACATCGTAGGCCTAGTTATAAAAGGAAATAAATAATAGAAGAAATAACATATCAAAATTCATGAAGGAATGTATTGAATGATTATAAATACATTAATGGGGTAATAACCATAGAAGCAACCAAATAAAATATCAAAATTTCTTAAAAGATATAACTGATGTTAGATCTTGGCTCCTCACATCTCAATTAGCAGGAATGTCAAATTTCATATCCTTTTAAGATCATTTCCTAATTCAATTGAGCAAGTTAAGAAATACATTAAGTAATATACTTTAATTGATGCAATCAATTATTAAATTTTGTTTCCCCTATGTTTTTGCTCCATCTTTCTTAGTAATGCCTGACTTTCACCTCCCACTAACCATTTCACATCCTCATGATAATGTCATGACCAACCTGTAACCGAAGACCACTCCCATCCACTCTTCCTCTCCACCTCCCTCTCCTCTCATCTTGCATACCCTAGCCGCCATCAACACTTCTTAACTCCTCTATTTGACCTTGAAGCCATGAAAGACCTAGCTACGACAACACTCATGCCTCCTCCCTCCTTCTAGTTTGTGATTTAGAGATCGACACTACAGAAAATAGGCCACCCGCAACTGTTTCTCCCTAAATCCTCACGCTAAGTTACTTCTCCATAAACGACGACCTTGATTGAACTCACTAAACGAACACCTCCCTTCTTCTTTGCCTCCTCCTCTTCTTTTTCCTTTCCTTCCATCTCACTACACATTGTTAATAACCCTAGCCACCGTACCTCATTGCTTCTTCACCACCAGATGTCGCAAGAGGAGTATGGATCTACAGAATTTCTGCACCGACAATGAGAAGGGGTCATCGTAATCCTAACTCCACCTCACCTCGTCGGCCATTGATCATGTAACCTTCAAGCCTAATCCTCCGATCTTAATCCTAGATACCTCTAATTGGGTTACTTTCATAAAATAATATCTTTTTTGTAACCACATTCTTGACCTAGTTGACCAAATTGAGATATATGAGTAAAAGAGGGAGAATGAAAAAGAAGATCCAAATTGGAAGAACACATATAACCAAACACACATATGTCACTTAGACATACATAGACTTATGTGGTTAAAGAATAATGTTAGTACTAAAACATATATCCAATATATCATATGTCCACTTAATAAGATTAAAATCATAAATCCTAATACAACATCAGTTGATCAGGAATAGGGTAAGAATAATATAAAAATATAATTGGAGTGTATATGTTCACTGTAACATCCCTGACCTGGGTTATGCCTTAACCATAGGAGTTTTTCTTAAGTAAGTCATTTATATTCTTGTCTTTATCTTTTGAAAAGTAATTAAGACTAAAGTAGATCTTATGTTTCAATTTTGGTCCTATTTGAATAATGTTGAAGCAATAAGTGTTTGTTTTTTACTAAAGTGCAATTAACCCAATATAAGGGGTTACCTTGCAAAATGTTACGTGATAAATGTTCCTAAAGTGCTTTAGCATCATAAGAATGAGAAGGATGCTAAGGGATGGTTTGTGGAAGCCTAAATTCTAAGAAGGGGCTTGTTTGAATAATACTTGTACTTTGAATACTAGTTTTGGTGTAATTTGTAATTTACCCAAACCAATGGTTGAATATGAAAAATACCACCTCAAGAGTGTCCCTACTATCTCTTGGTATTAGTTAGAGAAAAGAAAAGGAAAGGGGTGTCTTGTTTGAACCATATTTGAGAAATGATACACTTGATAATGAAATACTGAAGAAATAAACATAATTGAAACCCTAAGTTATTTTGTAGCAAAAATATATAAATTAAATGAAGTGTCGATCAAATAAAAAGCTATGGGTCAAATCCTATAATGGAATGGCAGACAAAATACCTTGAGAGGAACCGATATTCCTAAGTAGGTGAAAATATCTACCTACATTTTTTTAATTGAAAAGTAATGTCCACTAAAATAAAGGTGCTTATGGATAATAATATTTTATTCATTAAGGAGCTTAAACGATCGACTATAATTCCGAGATAATTCAAAGGAAATAAAGGAAAAGAAAGATAGATTCGGAGATAAGGAAGTGGAGGGGCATGTGGCTCCTAGTAAGGAAGGTTGATGACTTCCCTCCTACCCTCTCTCTCTCTTACGAATTCAATTATATATACTCAACCATTCACATACTAGAAAGGCTATTTATGCACCACACTCACTCCTCACTTAGGTCGATGACCAAGGAAGCAAAGGAGAAGGCGGAGAGAATTCCCCAAGCTTGAGGTAAGATCCATGGTCATCTTCATCCTTGGGTTGAAGGCTAAAATCGAGTTATAACTCTTCTTTTCTTCTCTCTTCCATCCAATGCTCAACTTTCACAATCTTTGACATCAAAAGGGTTGAGAACATGCCTTGGATAATTGGAGGAGCTATCTTCACCATTAAAGATGAAAATCTTGGAGCTTTGAAGTTGCATCGAAGGTGGGTTATATAATTTGAACCCATTGATATTATTATTTGATTTCAATCTTGCAATATATGTTGATCTTTCCTTCTTCTCAATTTTTTCTTGAGTAATTGATGAATGAATGAATCCATCAGTTGTATGGATAGTAGAAATGAAGGTCTGAAGCTTGATGATGATGACATCATCTTAGCACACACCTCTAGATCAACAATATTAAATAGTTTCAACTATGTATGGCCAAACGATTTCAAACCATTTAAAGTTCAAACAGTTTCAACATAACCTAGGCCAAACGGTTTCAAACCGTTTAAAGTTCAAACAGTTTCAACTTAACCTAGTTCAAACGGTTTCACACCATTTAGTGTTCAAACAGGTTCAACCTAATCTAGCCAAACGGTTTCAAACCGTTTAGTGTTCAAACGGTTTCAACCTAATCTAGGCCAAACGATTTCAAACCGTTTAGTGTTCAAACGGTTTCAACCTAATCTAGGTCAAATGGTTTCAAACTGTTTCGTGTTCAAACAGTTTCAACCTAATCTAGGTCAAACGGTTTCAACATAACCTAGGCCAAACGGTTTCAAACCGTTTAAAGTTCAAATGGTTTCAACTTAACCTAGTTCAAACAGTTTCAAACCGTTTAGTGTTCAAATGGGTTCAACCTAATCTAGGCCACACAATTTCAAACCGTTTAGTGTTCAAATGGTTTCAGCATAATCTAGGCCAAACTTTTCAAACCATTTAGTGTTCAAACAGTTTCAACCTAATCTAGGACATACAGTTTCAAACCGTTTAGTTTTCAAACAGTTTCAACCTAATCTAGGTCAAACGGTTTCAAACCGTTTCATGTTCAAATGTTTTCAACCTAATCTAGGTCAAACTATTTCAAACCATTTAGTGATCAAACTGTTTCAACCAAATCTAGTTCAAACAGTTTCAAACCATTTGGAGATCAAAGAGATCCAAACCGTTTGAAGATTAGAGGATCTCAAGACCATTTGAAGGTCAAAGGGGTCTCAAGACCGTTTGAAGGTCAAAGGGGTCTCAAGACCGTTAGAAGGTCAAAGGGGTCTCAAGACCGTTTGAGGGTCAAAGGGGTCTCAAGACCCTTTGAAGGTCAAAGGGGTCTCAAGACCCTTTGAATGTCAAAGGGGTCTCAAGACCCTTTGAAGGTCAAAGGGGTCTCAAGACCATTTGAATGTGAAAGGGATCTCAAGACCGTTTGAAGGTTAAAGGGGTTTTCAAGATCGTTTGAAGGTTAAACAATCTCAAACCGTTTAGAGACCAAATAGTCTCAAAACCATGTAAGGTGAAACAACCCAATGAGTGTTTGTTATCTCAAGGTTGATTACAATGGAAGTACCTCTAAAGTACTTAGGTGAATAGTACACTTAGAGTGATTGTCATTTGATTCTTATGAAAGTAATAAAATCAATACTCTATGATAAGCATAGGTGCATGTACTTTAGTGAAAGGATGAGCCAACTAAATAAAGTATGGAGTAATCAACATCCTAGAGAGGATGAGAGAGAAACTCATACTTATGTAATAAACATGTAATGTGCATACATTGATACTTTTAATAAGTGTAGAGTATGAATTAGGGTTTGATCTTTGATGATGTGATCATGAAACCCTAAATTAATAAAGAATGGGAAACCCTAACCAAAATTTCGGGTAATGGTATGAGAAACCCTAATTGATAAGGAATGGGAAACCCTAACCTTAATGAGGGAATAATGGTGTTACCCTTGTATTTAATAGTGTTAATATGTAATTCATATGGTTGTTATCAAGTATACTAACCATGCAGGTATCATAAGTTGATGAACATAGCGAGGTATGAGCTATGATGTTTAATGTACCATGTGAGCTATGTGAGATGCTTGTGTAACAAATATCAAGTATACCTTGGTCAGATGACCTGGAGGTAATAGTTACCTGATAAGTGATAACAATGTTCAGTGATGAACTAAGGGTTTGAATACCCAGATCCAATAAACATGATGATGATATTATTGAGGGATGAGAATTCCCGGTGATGAGATAAGGGATTGAGATCCCAATGTTTTATAAAGTTTTGAAAAGCACATGATAGATGTATTACACTTTTCTTTGTAGCATTTGTCATAATAATACATGTTTGAAAACTTGGCTGATGCTAAAAGAATATGGTAATGCACTTAATTAATCAAGTGAAATCTTATCATGTAGAGCCCTGGCCATAGATCCATCATCGTCAGTAGCTAGTGATGGTAAAATAGGTTTTCCCATGGGATCTCCTGGAGGGCATATTTTTTAATATGTGGGGGTAATGGGTGCGAATATACTTACCCCCTAATGTGGGATTGACATGAGATAAACATGAGATCTCTCAATCCTTCATTATATGTGCCGGGATGGATGTATCATGAATCTCCCATTGATGATTAATGCCAGCTCGATGTGAGATAAACATGAAATCTCTCGATTGCGAAGAGAGTGCAACCGCAACTGTAGCTCTATAGCAAAGTTGCCAGTATACCTTGGAAAGCTATTTAGTAGTGACACTAGATGTCATGCATGTGGTATCACACTGATCGAGATGGATGAGGTCATGGAGTCTGACTCTTCCATTGACCTAGGTATGGAACTGATGCTTTACTCCACCGTGGTCGGTTGGAGTATGAGTGGTATACCTCATCTCCTCAGGGCATAAGTGTGATTATAAAATGTAATCAGTTGTGTAGCATATTTGCTTAATGATGAAATATGGAAATCATTGGTTGATGTTACATTGCTTAATGTATCTGAAAATGGATAAATGTTATACATGTTCTTCATATTCCTTATTAAATAGATGATTTACTGCTTCATCATATATAGCTGTAATGCTTTAAAAGATGATATTGCTTTATTCTGCTTAAACAATTATTTATCATGTTTATTAATAATAAAGAATCCTCTTCTCAATTTATTACTGTTTATCTGCAATGATAATATTGTTGGAGGAGAGTTATATCTCTCATTGGGATATGGGTCTCACCCCGTTGGTCACCAACATTTTTAGGTGGACGCGGGCGAGCAGGTAGGGACCATACAGTAGGGGAAGGACAACAACATCAGGGACATCCGTAACATCTTAGGTGGAGATACTAACTGTCGTGTCTTGTAGATATGAGTCCTATGTGTCATCTCTATACTCTCAGGTCCTTGGAGTCAGTACTCAGTGTTTTCATGATCGATATGAGATTTTGGCTTGAATGCCTCAAGGTTTTATGTTGCTTATGTGTAGTTTTGGCAAAGCAATTGTTGTAAATATATTCCTTGAGAAGAGATGGTACATGGTATGTACAATGTGAACTATAATGTATGCAGTGCTTTGTTTCTCTTTATAAGAGTTTCCTGGAATTAGACCTCTTTGCAAAAGGTTTTAATTTTTAGTGATTTTTGTTATTCTGTTGATTATGGTTAATTCTGCAATTAAATACACAGTGACTGTCTGATTTGTTGTCGGATCATCACATTCACTTTGACCTGGCTAAAATACATAATATGTTCCTAGGATGACTAATTGACTAAGGGGACCACATGTACTTATTGAGTTTACCTTTAGTCATGAAGATCAGGTTTGTACGCCTCTCTATTTTGTAACTGGGCATTATAAGACTAAATTCCCATAATGAGACATATTTTGAAATACTTGCTCTTATTCTATTTGTTGAACAAATCATATACTCTCAGTTGGACTTAGTGTTATTCTTTTGAATCATTATTATCACGTTGAATCGGGTCAATGACCCCACTTGCTATAGTACCTGAATTATTGCATGTATGTTTGTAAAAAAGTGAATCTTGCCACTCTATTTATGGATGTTAGATAATTTGACTCGTCTAACTATCTTAGATGCTTATTCTTAACCGTTAGGGAGTGTCTACTTCAGCACATGGTGCATTTTTCCACCTCTTTTTATACAGGGGTGCGTCTACTTCCGCCCAGGGTGCATCTACTTCCACCCATTTTGCTTAGGCTATTGACTTAGTGGTGTCATGGCCCAACTATAGTTACTTTAATCAGATATATCAACATGCGAATATTTGTGTGATTGGATGGTTAATAATGGCAAGGGTTGTAATTTTCATTTTTTAATTATACTGCCTCATTCTTTTGGAAATTATTTCTATTATTACGTCTCATTGAAACTTACCTATCTTTAATGGCCCCCTTTTTGTTGGGAACATCTTACTTTACTTTTGAAGTTATTAATGCCCTAGTTAACCTTCTAATGTACATACTCAACTTTTACTAACACATACCTTGTTTTTCTTATTTTTTTAGGTGTTCCCTTCCACCCAGGTGTAGGTGCTTTACCAGACAGAGACTCATGGTGATTGTGAACTAATTGGTGGACATAAGGACAACTTGAGATAGCCTTGTTACCCTCTTCATATGTGATTATTTATGTATAGATCTAATCTTTTGATTTTATGTACCTCCCTTAGGGTGTGAAAGTTATATACATGAAAATATTTTGTAACTTTGTAAATAGTTATGTTTTCCGCTGTGTAAATATTTCATGGCTTTGTATTATACCATTGAGTGGGTTCATTATCGGGACCCACACCTTACATAATGGTATCAAAGCCTAAGCAGTCGGTGACTAGACTATTTCAAGTTATCCTAGATTGTTCCTAAGTAGGTAGGTGACCCATTAGAGATTGTTGTCAAACCTAAACCTCAATGGTGTTTACCAATTAGGGTTTCACCCCTATCCAATTTGGTGGTATATATGTATCCAAACATAGTATGTGGCTGACCTATTTTTAGATAAACTCCTATCAATCCTATCCTCTCTTCACAGGTAGCTTTCTGTAAGTAAAGGATGACTATCCTAGGAAGTATCCTTTACCTCCTGCCTTAGGGGAGGACAATTCATCTACTATAGAGAGTATTTTGACTTGAACTCACATAATTTTGCTTAGTCCTAGTACAAGTCCTTAACCTTTTTCCTTTTTCTACTAAAATTCCTATAATATCTAAATTATGTAGTCTGACCATGCATGGATACAAACTTAGAGCATTGACATGAGTTTTAGATTTTGAGATGTACCATGATAGTACATGATGGTATGAATTAGATCCTTTAAGGTTGCCTTGCTTGCAACATGGAGTTAGTTAAACATTGTTTTCTTGTAATTGTCTAATGGCTGAATACTATGTTAGCTAAACAAGAGTTACCTCATAAATAATGGTTGTTGAAGGAAGATATAGGTTTCAAGAAATTATCCTTGGCATTTCATCCCTCACATACCCATAAGGTAGGAATGATGCTTATCTCCCTTGTCCTATAAAGGAATGATCATGTAGTTGGATCACATAATAAAACATTATGCCATGTTATTTTTCCAAGAGTACATATGGAGGCTTAGTCGTCTTTAGAAGCTATAATGGATATTCTCTTTCTCGAGACTTTGGATGTACATTGACATTGAAATTATGTGAGGTAGGTACCTCTAGGGTTGATCCTTAAAGAGTTAACCACTCTCTCATCACAACTTTGTAATAGTTTACATGATACATGAGATGAGGGGTAGTTTGAATATCTAGTTCATCTGGGTTGTAATGACATCATGGATTTAGAGCAACTAAGGACGTGTAGACCCTACAATGTTCTTATTATGGTTAAATGATTTTATACATGAATGATGTTTTGGAATGTGATGGCATAGGTCACGATTAAGAAAATGGTGGAATAATGGTGGTCGTGCCTAGTAGGACATACTAGAAATGAACTGCATGTTAAAAAAAAGAACTTGTATCCCCTCCTTGTCTAGAATTTGGTTATCTTTGTTATATTCCTTGATGATGTGTGTAAAGAAGCCTCTTTTGTAAAGATTAAGTGGTGTTGGAACAATATTATGTGTTGTATGTCGTTGAAAGTGGTCGACTTGGTTCTCGAATTGATTTTGGTGCCATTGTGGATTTCTATTGTGAGCTTTTCATGATCAAACTTATGTTCATTATCAAATTATATTTATATATAACTTTTCCAAATTTCATCGATGGTTTTGGAACCAAGTCACCACTACATGGAAGTTGTATCAATAGATAGGCCTGTTAGAGGAAAATATATGACTTGCATGTTCAAACCTCTAACCATATACATATGTGACATATAGAATTTAAGAAGCAGAAGTTCAGGTGTATACATAGCTAGGATCTAGTTTGTCCACCCTTGTTACCCCTCTACTGGATTAGCTAAGTTATGGATTTATCCTTTTAAGGGGTGGAGCCTTATATGCCTTAATAATTAGGAGTAGAACTTAGCTTAAGCACATTATGAACTTAATATTGTACATAATATGAAAATGTTTGAGTAATTTCTTCAACTAAAAGTCATAAACATATAATTAATCCCTAATTAGGGTAATGGAACCTATTTAAGATGGATACATTGGGCATTAATTAGATAACTGAAAATAAATCAATAGAAAAAGTTGTAATCATATGTTAGCTAAGTCTATTATTGGGAGAGCCCTATTGGTTGATGTTAGTCGTAATGGTGCTTTAGGAATGGATTGAGTGGATTTCGGGGATGAAATCCTCTTTAAGGGATAGAGTGTTGTAACATACTCGAACCTCGATGTATAGCTTAACCATCCCCATATTTAGGAACAATTTTTAATAATGTACGATTCAATCCTTTTTCACAAATTTGATTAAAAAATTAACAATTGGGGCCAAGAAAATGTAATGTTACAACAAATAACCTTTTATATGATTTTAATGACTAATTCCTTAATTATGTCTTCAATTGGGAGTTTGTGTAAATTCACCACTTTGTCAAGTTTGACCCTAATTTGACACGATAGATAAATCCTAGGCCTAGTGATAAAAGGAAAGAAATAATATACAAAATAACATATCAAAATTTATGAAGGAATGTATTGAATGATTATAAATACATTAATGCGGTAATAACCATACAAACAACCAAATAAAATATCATTTTTTTTAAAAGATGAAACTTATGTTAGATCTTGGCTCCTCACATCTCAATTAGTATGAATGTCAATTTTCATATCTTTTGGAGATCATTTCCTAATTTAATCGAGAAAGTTAAGAAATACATTCAGTAATCTACTTTAATTGATGCAGTCAATTTCTAAATTTGATTTCCCCTAAGTTTCCACTCCATGTTTCTCAGTAACACCTAACTTTCACCCCCCGCTCACCATTTCTTATCCTCATGATTATGTCATGGTCGACTTGTAACCGACGTTCGCTCCCATCCACTCTTCCTCACCACCTCCATCTCCTCTCATCTTACATATCCTAGCCTTCATCAACACTTCTTAACTCCTCTATTCGAACTTGAAGCCATGAAAGTCCTAGCTACGACAACTCACATGCCTCCTCCCTCCATATGGTTCACAATGCAGAGATCAACACTATAGAACACAGGCCACCCAGAACCATTTCTCCCTAAATCCTCGCACTTAATTACCTCTTTGCAATCGACGACCTTGATTGAACTCACTAAATGGCCTCCTCCCTTCTTCTCTACCTCCTCCACTTCTATTTCCTATGATTTAATCTCGCTACACATTGTTACTAACCCTAGCCATCATAACTCTTCGCTTATTCACCACCAGATGTTGTAAGAGGAGTATGGATCTACATAACGTCTGCACTGACAATGAAAAGGGGTCTTCTTCATCCTAAATCCACCTCACCAACGTCGGCCGTGGATCCTATAACCTGCAAGCCTAATCCTCTGACCTTAAACCTAGACTCCTCTAATTGGGAAACTTTCATCAAATAATATCTTTTATAACCACATTTGACCTAGTTGACCAAATTGAAATATATGATTAAAAGAGGGAGAATGAAAAAGAAGATCCAAATTGGAAGAATGCAAATAACCAAACACACATATGCCACTTAGACACATGTAGACTTATTTGGTTAAAGAAGAATATTATTACTAAAACATATATCTAATGTATCATATATCCACTTAATAAGATTAAAATCATAAACTTTAATACAACATTAGTTGATCAAGAATAGGGTAAGAATAAAATAAAAATAATATTGGAGTGTATATGTTCACTTTGACCTAGCTAACATACATACGTTGTTCTTAGGATGACTAATTGACTAAGGGGACCACATATACTTATTGAGTTGACCTTTAGTCATGAAGATCAGGTATGTACTCCTCTTTATTTTATAACTGGGAATTATATGACTAAATTCCCATACTGAGGCATATTTTGAAAGATTTGCTCTTATTGTTTTTGTTGAACAAATCATATACTCTTAGTTGGACTTAGTGTTATTTTTTGAATCATTATTATCATATTGAATCGGGTCAATGACCCCACTTGCTATTGAACCTAAAATATGCCATGCATGTTTGTAGAAAAGTAAATCTTGCCACTCTACGCATGCATGTTAGATAATTCGACTAGTCTAACTAATGTAGATGCTTATCTATAGCCAATAGGGCACATCTACTTCAACCCGGGGTGTGTCTTTCCACCTCTTTTTATATAGGGGCATGTTTACTTCCGCCCAAGGTGTGTCTACTTCAACCCATTTCACTTAGGCTATTGACTCAGTGGTGTCATAGCCCTACTATAGTTACTTTAGTCAAATATATCAAAATGCAAATATTTATGTGATTGGATGGTTAATAATGGAAAGAGTTGTAATTTTAATTATTTAATTATACTACCTCATTCTTTTGGAAATTCTTTCTCTTGTTACATCTCATTGAAACTTACCTATATTTAATGGTACCCTTTTCGTTGGGAACATCTTACTTTACTTTTGAAGTAATTAATGCCCTAGTTAATCTTCTAATGTACATATTCAACTTTTCTTGACACATACCTTGTTTTTCCAATTTTTCGAGTGTTCCCTTCCACCCAGGTGTAGGTGCTTTACATGATAGAGACTCATGGTGATTTTTAGCTAATTGGTGGACATAAGGGACTTGAGATAGCCTTTTTACCCTCTACATATAGGCTTATGTCTATATAGATGTAATCTTTTCATTTTATGTACCTCTGTTAGGGTGAGAAAGTTATGTACATGAAAATACTTTGTAACTTTGTAAATATTTATGTTTTCCACTACTTATATATTTTGTGGATTTGTATTATACCATTGGGTGTGCCCATTATCGGGTCCCATTCCTTAAAGATCATTCCCTATGGCACCAGTTTTGTCCAATCCAACATTACCCATTGGACACCTGAATACGGGTCATCTCTAGCTAGATCTGGTAGCTCAGGCTGGGTAGCGATTGCTAATCTTCCACCACACCTCTGGGAGGGTAAAATTTTCAGAGCTATCACCCACTCTATTGGAGCCACACTCCAATTCGTTATCCATGACACTCTCCAATTCATGCAATACACCAAAGCCTTCTGTGTCTTTTCCATCAAACATGCTATTACCCTTCCCGTGTCCTTAAAGATCTATTTTGGTGAAAAACTCTATAAGATTAATCTTACGGAAAAAAACCCTACATCCATCAAAACTACCTTCTCCTACATCATTGTACACCCCCATCCTTGTAATGCCTTGCAAACACCAAAAAACCCTTCCCAAACATTAGAAAACCTTATAATAGAAGCATGGTTTGGGAAAGAAAGAGTACCACCACCATGTCTGCAAAAGAAACCAATCGATCCATCAACAATAAAAGACCCATAACCTCATCACCATCAATTGAAAGTACTAACAACACACTACAAAACTCCTTCAAACCTTTCCCCTTCCACAATAATGGCACACACTTTACTACGAGTATCAATTTTGAAATTGTTCTAAAGTTGAAGACAACAATTATTGATGAGATACGATCATCACAGAGTCTGAAGTGGAAAATCAAGGGAAAGGCTACGGGAACCTTCCAATCCATCAACACCATGTACACAACACATGAAGGTCTGACCAAAAGAAACTACTTTTCTATAGAAGAGCCAAGTACATCTTCACATCCCTCTCCAAAACATGAGATTCTTTCCAAGTCTTTTTTATATTATTGTACATCTTCTGATATTGATGACAACTATATAGATAATATAGAAGATATAGCTTCATGTCCTGACATACAATCATTCAAAAACTTTGCTAACAAATTAGGTATCATATATGAAGACGACACTCAAGCACATAAGGCCCTCGATAACATAGAAAACTATTTGAACTAGAGAAGTGACAGACACATCCACAATTCATATACATGACTTGAAAATTTGCATATCTATTAATCGCTTTTATAAATATTTTACTGCCTATTTTGTTTCTCCAATGAAGATCACTTCATGGAATGTTTGTGGGGCTTCTAGTCTCAATAAAAGAAAAGAAATTTGTAGATAGATCTACAAAGTAGCATCAATATCATCACTATCCAGGAAACCAAATCTCCTCTGTCACCATTTGCACTCAAAGCTATAGGAGACAAACACATTAACTCTTGGCACCAAATACCATCACTCAGATTCAAGGGAGTTTTTCTCATAGGCCTTAATAGTAACCTCTTTGACATCACACACATAAAAATTCAAAGATACTCCATCACTCTTCACATCACAAACACCACATACCACTTCAGTTGGATCTTCACTGGCATTTATGGAGAGCCCATCACTAACAAATATGAGTATATGGCTGAGGTTATGCACATCATGGACATATATAATGATAAACCCTGGCTCATTGGTGGGGATATCAACCTTACCACTCAACCATCAGATAGGATTAACCCCACTTCATCTATAGGAACAATGCACCTTATGGATTGTGCTTTCCATCAACTCATCAGTAAACACCAAATGATAGATATCCCACCAGCCGACACCCTCTAAAATGGGACTCCAAATCATATTTTGGAAGATCATTACCCACATTCATGCGTCGCAATTTCTCACTGACCTATCTTGGATAACTTCCCCATCATAATCGATACAAAATAGGAAATATGGGACATAAACCTTTTCGTTTTGAAAACTTCTGGATTTCTGACCCTACCTCGTTGGACCTCTGCAAGAGAACTTGGGTAGAGGCTAATAATCACACCAAGGATGTCAGATACTACATCAACAACAACACTAAAAATGTTAGGAGAATCTTGAAAATATGGTAGAGGGAAAACATTGGAAACTTCTCACACAAACTAGCCAACTTAGAACAACAACATATGTTCCTTGATAATGACCCATCAAATGACCCAACCCTCACCCTCACCATAAAAGTTGAAGTAGAACATGTCAAGCACTACTTGGACACCATTTGGAAATTATGCACAAAGATTAAATGGGCAAATGAGGGTGATAAAAATACCAAATTCTTACAGAAAACTTTTAACAATATTGCTTGCAAAAACATCATTTCTAAACCGAGCATTAACAGAACCATAAAATCCAACAAGCACATGATTTGTGGCCATAGTATCGCTTCACTGCAAAAAATTGTTAGTCATGTTACGCCTGAAGAACTTGATGTGGCTATTTACTCGCTTGGAAAAAACAAATCCCTAGCCCGGATGGACTTAATAAAAAATTTTACCTGGACAACTGGAACCACATCAAGGGAGATTTTATGGACCTCCTCAAAGACATCCACCATAACACAAATGTTCATAATCTCATTAAAAATATTAACCAAACTAACATAGCTCTCATCAAAAAGGCTACTCATCCCGATCTGATCGCACATTTCAGACCCACTAGTCTCATCAACACCTCCTACAAAATCATTGCTAAGGTCCTTTCCAATAACATCAAACCCCAACTAGAGAACATCATCTCTCTTAATCAAAATGCTTTCCTCAAAAATTGAAGAATACATGATGCCTTCATCACGGTTAATAAAACTCTACACCTTTGTCACAAAAACAAAACTCCCATCCTAGCCAACAAACTAAACTTTGAAAAAGCTTTTGATTACACAAATTGGGACTCCTTCATCAAAGCTATGTAAGGATATGGCTTTCCAAACATATGGAACAACTAGATCCATGCCTGCATCTCCAAAAACTTCTTCTCCACCATCATCAATGGATCTCATTTCGGTTACTTCCACAACACAAATGGACTTAGACAAGGATACGCCATCTCCCCATACCTCTTCATCATTGTTATGTCCATTCTCACAAATATGATCAAGCTTGGTACTACACATGGTCTTATAACCTCTCCCCCTAAATGCCATGGGAACATCATTCAATTCGCAGACGATACCATGATTCTTATCAAACATGAAGACTCTACCAGCATAAACACTATTCGTATCATTGGACTGTTTTCATATATATCGGGCCTGAAGATCAACCTTACTAAGTCCTCCATATTTGGTGTCAAAACACCAACCGATATTATCAAAAGATACAAAAACCTCCTCAAATGTATAATCAAAAACTTCCCCGTTAACTACCTTGGTCTACCCATTACACCACAACCCATCACACACTTTGTAGGGAACCCCATCATTGATAAGATTCAGCTGAAGCTTACTTCATGGACCAATCGTTTCCTCAACCTGGAAGGTCAGCTTACCCTTTTGAATAGTGTCATCACACCCATCACCACCCACTACCTCAGTTTTATTCCACTACTGAGTAACACTCTGAAAATCACAGACACCACCAGGAGGAACTTCCTTTGGAATAACTACAAAGTAGACAATCCAAATAGGAAAATCCATCTTGTGAATTGGAGCATCATCACTACACCAATCAAATTTGGAGGGTAGGGAATCGTCAACATAAGAATACATGCCATCTGCCTTATCACTAAAATCATACACATCCTCAATTCTAGAACAAACAAGGTTTGAAAGAAATTCATTCTCAAGAAATACTATAAAAACAAACTCCCTGGCACAACACCACTAATAATATGTCATCCCCACTATGGAAGTACATCAACAAAAATCTGGACACCATTAAGAATCTCATCTTCACCACCCTCCCGCATGCACACCAGAATATCAACTTATGGGAGGATCCCTGGTACCACCACAACACCATTCAAAATCTAAACATACATCTTCCTATCCCATCATCGCTGAAAAACCTCAATATTACTAAAGCTCTCAAACTCCTCACTAGCAACAGGAAAAACTCTATCAAAAATCATTTTTAAAATCATGTCAGTAACAACACCCTGAGAGACATAATCCATGAACTTTAATACAACACCAACAACATGATCTCTTGGATTTGGGGACAACATTACTCTCCAATAGCAGCCTACACTCATCTCACTTATAGTGGATATATTTCTGATATGGTTTGCATATGGAAAACTAAATGGCCACTAAAATACAAACTCTTCTACTGGATGCTCTCATTCAACAAAATCCCTACAGACCAACATTTAACCCATAGAGGTTTTTCGGGACCTACCAGATGTTACCTTTGCAAGAAAGATGAAGAAACCTCACAACATCTCTTCACCAACTGCACTTTCATACTACATCTTCTATATAAATTTTTCCCATAGAATTCTGATACTAATAACCTCCTCCAACCTTCTGTCATCACTAGGATCAAGCCCTTCCCACAACATTATAGATTCCTTCATGAAGAATTGGTCATACATAACTTTTGGGATATCTAGCTAGAGAGAAACAATAGGAAATTCAATAACAACTTTAAACCAGCCCAAATTATACTAATTGATATTGAACATTCTATATTTGTACAATTGCACTACATGATAGGCCTCTACATCAACCCAGGTGATAACTGCTAAAGATGATCCGGGAAACATGTTTGGTGATCACAATGGTGGTGGATGTTACTCCCTGGAGGACATTATCACTGATGACACATGCTTCTGAGGACAATGACCATCACATAGACTGAATCTTGCTATCATAGTTACATCATTTTACTTTCTACTGAGGCCTATGTTAAGGGGCTCCTCCTCCACGTACTATTATATTTTCTTCTTTTCCTTGGTTGTTATTTTCTTCTATATCAGTTGCTTGGATAGCAGGGTCACATCCTTGTCATATGTCCTCTTTCAAAACTTTCTCTGTACCCTTTGCTTGCAGACATTCTATTTGTAAGAAATGTATTTTCATCTTTAATACATGGACTCTTTATAAAAAAAAGCAATGACTATATATGCAACCTTTTCTAGACTGTCGATCAGGGGTTCATTTTCATCTAGGAACGTCTACTTATTTTTGAAGGATTGAAAATGTTTGGGATTCTATCTTAAGATTTAAGAATAATTAAAGTTGCCGAGGTTTGGAAGCTTGGAACTCAATTAAAGAAAATGTTTCATTTCTTAGATTTTGTTGTGTCAGAGAATTTATCTATGAAATTTTTCTATTTCACATGTGGGATTTGGGAAATAGAGATAATCTAAAAAACATTAGACATCATAAGAACCTCACATTTTGGTATCCACAAAAATAATGACGAATATCAAAATTGACTCCAATTAGTTATTATGCTAATAGAAACAAAATCATGTACTTAATAAAATGAGGAAACTAGACATAAATATCAACTTTATTTGATTGTAAGAATTCACCATTTGGCTAATCAAGGTTGGGCTGATGATAGTATTTTTGAAAATTATGCTAGCCAAACATGCCCTAAATGATATCAAGACCTTCATAAGTTTGTCACTTAGAAATAATCACCCTTTAAAACTAAGCATACAACAATCAATAACTCATATGTCACTTGATTACCTAAGATTTTGTGTGATTTAGTTGTTGTTTTGAGGAGACAATGGTGGACTAGTAGTCCTACTGCAAAGGCCTACCACAGTTCAACTGAATTTGAGAAAGATGACGACAAAGATTTTTCTTTCATTAATTCATCATTGATATTGATTCTTTTGTAAAAATTAATCACACCTAAATATAATATAACTTGATTACTTTTATCTAAAAAAATTTATGGTTGTTGAAAATTTACATAAACAACATATTCAACCGATAGATGTATCAATATGTGATTGGGCATGTTCGATTCGAACACAGACCCAAAAAAACATTAAACAATCCTTTGACAATTTGAACCGATTAACTTGTGAACCGATCTGATTTACTCTAGGTTACCCATTAGAGATAAAATATGTTATATTAATTATAAGATGCTCATCTAAGGACCCATTCTTTTGACTAGATTAAAAACTAATAGTTATCAAAATGATATTATACATCACATGGGAAAATCTTGATGTACATGAGGCAAAAACCATAACCACTAAACCATTTCTCCAACAATAAAAATATGAAATATACATAGTTCCAACTTTACATAAATTTCAAATTATGTTTCAAAATGTAAAATAAATACTATGTAGTTGTGTACATGACTATACCTACTAGCTTATGTGCATGTGCCCTGCCTTTCCATTTAGCAACTTGCTACTACTTTCAACCAAAAACATATAAAGTAAGGGTATAGATTAATAGATTTATTTAGTAAGTGCGGTCAATAGAGGAATAAGTAAAATAGAAGTGTATGATTGGGCTGTAATAGAAGAGTAAATTATTTGAAATTTATTTAATTTATACAAAGGTGACTATTTTAAGTAAATCAAGTTCAACATTGATAACATGGCAAAAATTTAAATGTTTAATTAATTTGGCATTCCTAAATTTATATTCATTAGTCTACATACACTGGGAATGCATAAATCATGGCCTATGTATGTGATCCAACTATCCAGTATTCAAGATATAATATATTAATAGTTTGTTAACTATAAAATGTACAAGTTGAATGAAAGGAAGCAGTCCAACTAAACCTGGACACCTAATAAATTCAACATGTACAAAGAAGGTGAGAAAGCCAATAGGCACATTTAAGAGAGCCCAATCAAATTCAATGGCAACCCTATTATGAGGGGGGCACATATGAAGTAGCAATAAAAGTTCATAATAAATTATATATATTTTTATTTACATCATAAGTAAATAGGTATTCAATTATTTCCACAAGACAAAGAGAGTGTCTACTTGTCTCAGAAATTTATTATTAACATGTTTATCTTGATCTAGATAGGATAAATAATGGATCTTACATTGACAAAAAATCTTGATGATATAGCTCCATACTTTGTGGACTAACTAATTTCTATGTATGATTAAAAGACTCATATGTCCATATATTATATTAACTAGGATTGTGTATCACATAACATTCTACATATATTTAGAATGCATTAGCCACTAATATAGAAATATATAACTTTTCTTGTATGAAACTGCCACTTCTTTAAATTGGTTCTTCATGAATTTCAGTCATCTTAACAAAACCACATGTATTTTATGTTGAACATTATTTGTGGACTATTATGTATTTTCTAAGATCGTGTCAACACTTTTGTATGCTTTGATTTTGATTAAGTCTAGTGATTTAAAAGTAACATTAACACATAGCCTAATAAAAATGGATTCTAAATTTATACCATGAAATAATTATATTATATAAGTTGAGAGAAAAACTATATAATATATATAAGCCAAAAAATATAGACATCATGGAATTACCTTATTCGATATTTTACCTAGAAATGAACACATGTTGTGAAAAAATATTAATCATTGAAATATAACTATATATATTTCTATTTAATGTTGAAAATAAAAATACTAAATTTATTATTTTTTACTTATAATAAAAATATGTATAATTTAGAGAAACAACATTTGGACATTCTAATAAAGTATACAACTAACTATACATGTTAGGTTGTTTATTTCATTAATATATATGGTTATATTTATAGCTAGAAAATTGACATTAATGTATGAGTTTGTGATATATTTATCAATATGCTTATTAGAATTAATATGAATTCATAAATATTATATTTTATTTATGAAAGTAAGAAAATGTCATGGTCTATATGAAACTTGTCTTATTTTCATGTGTTTCTATTTGTGCTTGGATACTTATCTCACATTTGTAATGATTTTATCTGTTGTTAAAGGTCTACAAATTATGATATTATATTTATGAGCGTATTTTGTATATAATATCTGAAAATAAGTATTAATTATGATATCATGTTAAATATATTATCTATATATCCTTAGAAAATTCAAAAATTGAGAATGGGAACGTGCCTCTATTTGACCCCCTTAAATATGCCACCGATCAAATTGAAGATGGGCCCCAATTGGGACTTAACCTTGTAACTAATTAAAAGCACCTATTCAAAACATAAGTCTCTCATATGTGGGAACCCCAAATATTCAAACATATATATATTATAAACAAAAAATCCAATGATTTGATTTTGGGATTCATCATACACTTAATTTAATATATTTAATCATAAGGGTATGAACTTGATAAGTAATTATCAAGATTGTGATCTTGGTTGATTATCTTAATTTGAAGTAAAATTCTTTTCAATATGCGAAGAAATTAAGGCATCTTTTGACTTGTGAGACAAAACATTTCATTTGAGTAAAGATCTTGAAATTTGAAGATAGATTTCATTTGATTACTTGCATACTAATATGTGAAACCCTACATTGAATCAACCATTTATTCAATTTGACTACTTTCATGATTTGGATTGATTAAAATATGTTGAAAACTTTTAATTAAGCTCATAATACATATACCAAGATACGATCCAAATTTCATGTTATTTGGTCACTTCTATGGTTTGTTACATTTTTCCAAACAATGATCGTTATATACCTTCTCTCCTTCATTTTATTCCCCCTTCTCCTAACCCTTTTATCTCAAACATTGGAATAGGGGTCTAATGCCCTGCTCGCTCCTAGGCCCATTGTTGACTAGTTCTAGGAGAGGGGCTACCCTATCCATGATCCAATGTCTTTCAGACTTGATCCAATAGAGTCGACATCATCTTGTTGGTTGAGCTATTTTGGGGAATTCGGGGAAGAGTAGCCCCACATATCCATCACTTCCTCCAACCCTCAGGACACACACTCTCTACTATCAGTTCCTTTCATGGTCACCATATCTCTAATCATCTATGAAGAATCATCAACTTGACTACCTTTGACCCCCTAGTTGCAAAGAATGAGACTCGCAAACCCTTGACCTCTCACTTCAATGAGCTCTAGATAGAAAAACATAAACCTAACTCTCTCTTCATATTTAAACCCTTACTCAAGCTACACCACATATAGTCAAATTCATCTACACCGCATTTGTGCCTTTATTGTGACCAAAACCACCCATTTCACCCCATCATATACATTTACCCCACAACAAGGTCCCCAAGTAGTTTCCTCTACTCCGTGTCACATCAACATACACCCAAGGGAACAATTGAGTTTACAAGTCCTCCAAAGGTTGGATGGCTCTTTACTGGCCTCTATGAAGCCATGTACTCCCTTTTTCTCTTACTCTAACAATCCCTTCACCGTAGAATCTGTTGAGGTTGTTCCATATAGGCAATAAGTCGCGTCCATTGAATCATGGTCAAGGTGTGACCAAAAACTAATCAAATGATTGTTGGTTGCCTGGTTCGAGACCCAGTCACGCATATCAATTAGTGGAAAGGAAGGATCATGACTTTTCAATCCTCTTTCATCATCCGAGTACTATATATTGACAAATCTAAATTTTCTTGATTACTGGATATTTTCCTCCTTTCTATCTAGAAAAACAAATAATAGACCAAATGTTGGAAAAAAATAATAAAAGTATATGATGTACAAAAGTACATGCAATCATTGTAAATTTACCATATGAATGAAGGACCATAAATAAAATACTTTCATGACAAATTTCTACTTTCTCCTCTAATCAAAGTATGCACTGTTTCTATGTATATAAATTTGAGAAAATGTTTGGAATGCATATTTTGGCTAGTCTGACCTGAAGCCTAATATTGATTGGGGCATGGAAACTTTTGAAGAACCATATATATAAATCCTTAACATGAAAAATATTTTAAGCATTGGGATAATAAAACCTAAATATTAATCATAGTGGGAGTTAGGATTTGTAATGTATTTACAGTTTTCACCCAAAATACTTGGTCTAATCCCAAAATCATTGATAAAACACTGTAAAGGGATTTTTGGAGAGACTTATAACACTTTAAGTATTAATTCAAAATTTAAGAATCGGGCTTGGATCATTTTGATTGATTTAATTTGAACATTTTCTTCTTTCCAAAATAGGTACATGAGTTAATTTATGAATAACCAACTTAATCGTCCTCTAATTTTGATGCTTTTCAATACTTAACCATTTTCAAAAATTGTGTTCTTTACTTTATTTTCATGCACAAGATAAAAATTTGTGTATCGTTAAGAAAACCATTGATTGGTATGACATAATCATATAAGAAGGTAAATAATGACCATTATACCCCTAGGAAGTTACCAGGACAAGATTTCATTATTGGAATATAATTCAAAGTCCATTGTAGGAACACAATTCAAACTCTAGTATTGGAACATGAGAATGAGTTAGACACTATAGGAAACCCCAGTGCACCATATGAGATATTTGGATTATAGATTAGAATTATGATTGAATAGTACTAAGTTTAAGACTTACATTGTTATCACAACAAATGATATTTAGATTGAACCCATGTATACAACATAGAAATATGTTGACATGCATTTTTTCAACATTTTAAGTTAAGCTCGTGATTCAGATGTGAAGCTGGGTCTAATTTAACTCAATAAAATTAAAAATCCATTAATATGAAAATGGAGGATTAGATAATACATTTATTATATCTCATTTGTGCATAAGATTTAGGATAAATTTGTAGTTTACTATTTATGTTCATCCATTCGGTTCATAGTCTTGTTGAATATCATGATTATCTCTTGAATGTAATAGTTAAGTAATTGTTGTTATTTTGTAAATGTGGCCTTGGAGATTTTGACTAACTGCCATTTCTTCTCTAGTCTCTTTTACATGAATAACAGAATGAGGGGCCACTACAATTTATACCACAACCAAATTATCTTATAGAAAGTAAAGGGCAATTTAAAACATTAAGAGAAATATTAGGGGTTTTCCAAAATCCAATGGTGTCTAGGATTGGACCACAACACAGGGGCTAGAAAAACTTTCCTCTATGCCACTAGTTGGTTTACAAGGACTTTGCATCCATTGTGGACCCTACTTGGATACTTCCACAAAAGTTTCCTCAAATAGCATACCTTTTAGTTCATCTCATCTAAACATTGTCTCATTCTTATCTGTATTCTTTTTTGACCTTTTCAATGCATCTTACTAAACCATACAAATTTCTTTTCTCCTCGTCTGACTTAGAGATTTATAGAAAATTAGGGTTGAGGCATCCTATATTATATAGATAAAATGAAATGCAATTTAAGAGTTGAAAATGTGAAATATGTTTCTATAGCGTATGATTAACTTATAAAGGAGGAACCCTAAGTAGCCTATGGATAAGATGAGATAACCTATCCAGTCTATCAATCACTTGAGTAGGGTAGAGAAAGAAAATCCTATGAAGGAAGTTAATCCTTAAACCCTGATAAAAATACCATGATCTTCGATAAAAATGGTTAATGATAGAAAACAATACACATATATTTGCAAATACTAGCACAAAGTGAAAATTTTAGAAAGAGAATAACCAATCTGAAGGAATTTTTGCCTCAAATCCTGATCAAAAATCATGATTTGGGGTAAATGGAAGAATAAAGTAAGATGATATTGACATATATGAGAAACATAATCATGAGTGAAGATAGTTGTGATGTTTATAAACTTTCCATTATGAGTCCTAAGGATGGATCCGAGATCCTTATGACTGATAAACCCTATACATATGCCTCAAGGTATTTGATCATATCCGTAGAAAACCATTGTGATCCATGACATTCATATGTATAAGGGGGGATATACACCGCCTAAATGTTAAAATGAATAGCTAGTCCATGGTGAGAAATAATATGTTGATAAGAACATCCTTCATGGAGTCTAGGATATAACCATTCACACATATTTTCCCTGCTAGCATAAGGAATAAACAAGAGGAAGTTTAATGAACTAAATAAAAGGATGAATATATTTAAATCTAGGTATATAAATGCTTACTTTTGAAGGATTTTGTATACTCTATAAGAAGAAATAACAAAATCTTAGACCATATTTCTATGAACCTTAACCCATAGTTTTTTTTTGACTTCTCCTTATAGTTATGATAAGTTCGATAACTTACTAGTACAATAGAAAACATACCACATGGTTTCATAGAAGAATGTGATATGTTAATTAGGATTTGATGATTGATTGTTAAGGAAGAAAAATCCAAAGGAGTTGAACTATAATGATGTTCAAAGAAAGTGAAGAGAACCCTCGTAAGAAAAGTAAGGATGAAAGCAAGGGTACAAAATACAAAAATTTTACGACTATGCATGCCACCCTTTTAGAGCAAGATAATATGACAAACAAGTGTGGAGAAAGATCATATGACAAACAAGTGTGGAGAAAGATAATATGACAAGCAAGTGTGATTCAACTCATGAAGGACAATATATCTTACCAACTGCCATATGTTTTTTTTTTCAAGAGAACCCTACATGAATGTACCTACGCTAAAATAAAATCCCTTTCTTCCAGTAACTTGAAACATTACCTGGTACGATGTATGAAAAGAAGTTTAGGGAATGATCTAGATATCTTTGATAGTGATGGGATAATATGTGGCTGAGTTAGGTGATGCCTAGATAATGGATGTCTAAGCCATAATGAGGATCATGCTAGGAATAGATTAGGTCATATAATTAGTGAAATATATCACTGTGTTTGATCATCCCAGTGTAGATACACAAATCCATGGTAGCGTATTATGATTCTCATAGACAGGAGGATCACACGAAAAATTTGGCATAATGGAACCCTACAACTTGGTCACATAGATTAGTTTCCAATATCATGTGCAAATATAATTGCATTCATGCAATTACATATGAAAGTATGGTCATGAAAACATGTAATGCATACATGAGTGGTCAAGCAAGTATCTTGGCTACACATGAATCATTACACAAATGCATAAATCACAAACAACTAATTTTTATATATGGAAATACATGAAAACAAACTCTTTGTTATGGATCATTTTCAATTTTTTTGTGGGTCATTCCAATTAAGGTAGATATGTTAGGCAGGAAGAATAAACAGAATCCCTCGGGGACATCATATGTGGATTCAGAGCATAACATTCAAATTTTTAAAAAATAAAAAGAGAATATACTAGACAATACTTCTCATTTATAGATGAGTTAAATCACTTGTTTCTGGCTATAATATTGGGGAAAACTCTGGATGTTGTGGAAGGAACTAAACCTAAAGTTTGAGATAAATTATGATAAGATGATTGGAGGTAGTATATGAGGCATGTAATCCCTCATGATGGCCTATAAAAAATACGTGTAAATGATGTTTTGTTTGATATTTTTAAAAAATAATTCAACATGTATAATCATGTGAAGATTTGATTAATGAGTTTTTTAAATCAATTTATATCACAAAATCAAAACATCAAAGGATGTTTATAAAATACATGTAATTGATAGGGCTGCCTTGTTTATGGCAAGTCCATGGGACATGGAATCATGCCAAGGAGAGGGACACTAATTTCAAGAGATGAACCATGAATCATTATATATATGAAATAAAGGTCATAAATGGCTCTCTGATAGCCCTATGTAGGATAGATCCCAAAGTAAACCCTAGGGTCAAGTAGGAAGGTAATTGATACATTAGATACCATGGGTCAGAAGGATTCACTCCATAACTACCTAAAACCCTAGAGACCCTAAGGTAATGGCTAAATGTGAAAGATACATGACGAATATGTGAAGAATAGAAATACTTATGTAATAATAGTTTGTAGAAGTCAATCAAAGATAATAAATTTTTAAAATCGATATGTGACTTAGGATGAAATAAAGAGGATATAATCCCATGACTCTAATATGACCTGGTTAGAGATATGATCATATAGTAGTGGAATAGTGAAATAAATTAGGATGTGAAACCATATTTTAGATTAGGATTGGTCCCACATGTGATCCCATATGAATATTATCACCTAGTATAGGTTTATGATAGGATGAATAAAATGTTTTAAGTGGGTGTTCACCATAATACTACATGTGAAACCCCTTATAGCTTTGGTATGATAATATATATGAGAAACAAGGTTTCACTATCATATTTTGGAAATAACCATAATGGTAATTTGTCTACTTGACATTGATACATGATAACATGAAAATACATCAATGTATAGGTTTAGAGTGAGATATGTTATGAGTTGCAAGGAACATCCTAAGAACCTCATGATTCCTATGAAGAAGGAGAACTATATGTCAGAGAGCTATAGTTTTCTCGATATGAGCCCTGGAGAAGGAGGATCAAAGACTCATATTTCTCATGTCTCAATAAATAATAGATTTGGGTCTCATGAACATTGTTCCTCCAAGATATACTATCCTAGGTGAGATGATATCTTTGAAGGGGGTAAGGTCCTAATGATGATATGAACCTTGGATTTTCTGTGAAAACTTGATAGATGAATAGAAGTCAGTATGAACTTTGTATCTGAGTGAGGGATGGTCCCAAAATCATTAAAAGAATGTGTCAAACTTGGTCACTAGAAATTTATATGAAATAATGTGTTGTATTACATTATGTATAAATAAGCTTGATATAAAAAACATATACCATAGAGAAAGAAAGTCAACCAATTGACTTGTATAAACTTCACCCTAAATATTTAGATCCTATGCGACTCATCTCCAATAGCTCATGATCTAACTTTGTTTTGATTTGATGATGAGTTGGGATATTTTAGATACCGAAGAAGTGTAATCTACTCAGTGTAAAGGAGTATTTGGATTGAAGAACTCACATAATCTATCCTTTTGATATTGGATGATTTAGTCACTAGTATTGATTTAATCTAACCCTAAAGCATGGCATGTCTAGAATCACATAGGATTTAGGACTTGTCAATGTAATATAAATATCGATCCACCTTGAATATACTGCCTTTAGGACAAGGTATGGACACTATGAGTTCATAGTTATGTCGTTTGGACTAACTAATGCACCAACTCCAAAATATGAAATCAAGCAATTGAGGCACCCTTTATCCTTGAAATCAAGCAATTGATCAAATAAGTCATCAATCCTTGGAAAAGGATACTTATTCTTTATAGTTACTTTATTTAACTGCCTATAATCAATGCATAACCGCATCGACCCATCCTTCTTCTTAACAAAGAGGACCGGAGCACCCCATGGTGAAGTACTCAGTCAAATGAAACCCTTCTCAAGCAACTTTTGAAGTTGTTTCTTGAGATTTGCCATCTCAGCAGACCCCATCCTGTATAGTGTTTGTGCTATTGGTTGCGTGTCCAGGACTAGATTAATCTCAAAATCAATCTCTCGGGGCAGAGGTACACCAGGAAGTTCCTCAGGAAACACATCTTCAAATTCCCTGACTATATGAACTTCAGAAGGATGAGGGCTCTCCCTGGTGGTATCTACCACATGCGCCAAGAATGCAAAACATCCTTGCCTCATCAACTTCTCATCTACCATAGCTGACACAAGACACGTTGGAAGGATCTTTCAATCTCCTTGAAAGACCCATGTGTCACTATTATCTGTGAACATAGCTTGCTTGGACTCACAATCCAAAACAACCATGTACCTTTCTAGGGTGTTCATCCCAAGAATTATATCAAACTCGTACATCTCAAGTGGTATAAGATCCACTTGAATGTGATGTTTAGAGAAGAAAAGAGTGCAGGAAGAACACACCTCCCGCAACACAGCAGATCCCATCAAAGGAGTTTCTAATTTCAAACTCTCTACCCTATGACGAACTGTCATATTGCAGTCAGAAATCACTCTTTTAGTGATGAACGAATGTGTAGCACCCAAATCAATTAAAACAGATACAACACAGGATGTAGACATATCAGAATAAAACAATTCCATCTGACCTGTCATGACCTAAGGGTTGACTACTGCATGAGGCAGATTCATCACATAGAATCTTGTTGTTGCCTGTGGTTGATTCGGTGCTGGATTACTGGGTGCCTATGATCCATCTTGGGGAGCTTGTCCACGTCCTCTAGTGCCACTTGGAAACTGTCGCCTCTGAGAGGCTTGCTGACTCTACCTCTAGGGTTGAGTCACACTTGCTTCTCTGGCTCGACAATCCTTCATCAGATGTCCCATCTTTCCACATAAAAAACATCCTCTCTTCCCTTGCTGTGGTCTGGATGGTCCTATTACCAATACTGATGCTGCTCTGTGAGCTCCTTATGGTGGTAAACTATGGCCTCTACCCCTATTAGACGTCCATTGCATCTGGGTATTGAACCTTGGTGGTACCATTGGTGCAGAAAACCTCGATTTCTTAAAACTTTTGGATAAGGGTCCTTTAAACTGGGGGTAGACTTTCCTATTCTTAGTCTATTGCTTCTCAGTCACAAACCTCTCAATCTATCTCATAGACTCCACACAAGTCGCAAACCTCTCCCTATTCGCCAGAGTAGACATAGGAGTGGTTAAATCAACATTCAATCCTTTATCAAATCGCTGAATCCTTGCTTCATCAGTAGCTTCCATATGCGGATAGAACCGTAAAAGCTCCATGAACTTAGCCTCATACTCGTTAATGTTCATTGGTCCTTGCCTTAATCTCTCAAACTGAGAGATCTTATCATCTAGGAACGTCTTAGGAAAGTATCTATTGACGAATTCTCGTCAAAATACTTCCCATTCTATTTCCACACCAGGCCTCTTGCCCTCCTCTATGGTCCACCAGTGACCAACACTCCCCTTAAGAAGGTACACTGCGTGTTTAACCTTCTCAGCTTCTAGGATGTTAAGGATTCTAAAGGCCTTCTCCAGCTCAGTTAGCCACATGTCAGCATCTGCTGGGTAAGTTGTTCCAGCATATTTTGTGGCTCCAACCCGACGAAGTCGTTCAAAAGTCTTGCCGACTCCTTGTCCTTCATGGTGGGTAGGTGCCCTAGGTGCAGGTAATGGAATCCTATCAGTCATATGAGTCATAGCTTCTATAAACTATCCAAACATATTTTGGAAAGATGGATTCCCCATATCAGCTTGGTTGAACTGGGGTTGTTTAGGTACGGGCTCCTCCCTATCATGGTCTCGTGCACCTCCTCCTGGCGCAGCAACGTTGCTTTCGGCAGCATGTTCATCGTGTGATACAGACATCTTTAGTTCTTCTTCTCCTCCTATATGAGCAGAAGACATTATCAGATAAACTAGAAGACACTAGAATAAACTCAACAACCTTAATCCAATGTCTCTGTAGACTCAGCGAACCTAGAGCTCTGATACCAACTAAATTGTGAGGTCTGACTCACATAAACAAGATTAAACTAATACAGAAGCGATCGTTAGCAGCGGAATTACTAAAAAATCACTAAAAATTAAAACTTTTTACAATGAGATCCATAAACTGAAAAACTCTTTAAGAACCAAAGTAGGTTATTTACATTCCGATTCATCAGTACCTCTCAATATCATCTCTTTCTCAAAAGTTACAAGCATCAACTGCCCTATTACGCTATACATAGGCAGTATAAAAATCTCGAGGCATCAAGCCAAAATCTCAGATCAATATTAGACTACCTACTGACTCCTAGGACCTGAGAGTACAGAGATGACACATAGGACTCTCTATTTACAGAACATGACAACTAGTGTATCCACCAGAGGATTCACTACTTTCCTTGATGATGATGATGTTGTTGTTCTGCACCCACTGTAGGGTTTCTGTCTCTTCCTCGACATCTACCTAAAAGGTTGAATCCCACGGGGGTGAGACAATTGAAAATTGTCCCAGCAAGAGATATAACTCTCCGCCAGAAACATTATTATTGCAGATAATAGAATAAAACTGAGCAGAAGAATCATAAGTATTCATCAACAACTAAATTAGTGACTAAACAATTTAGAGTAGTATTCTCTATTCAAGTTATTTCATCTATGTCTTGATAAGACAAGATGTCATTTATTCAATAAGGAGTATGAAGAACATGTATAACATTTATCCAACTAAGATATACTAAACAATATATCATCAACCATTGATTCTCATATTTCAATCCTAAGAAAATACGCTACATGACTGATTACATTTTTACAATCATAGTTTAAGCCCTGAGGAGATGAGGTATACCGCTCATACTCCAACCGACCATTGCGAAGTTGAAATCGGTACCATACATAGGTCAATATAAGAGCCGAATTTCCATGACCTCATCTTCCTCAGTCAGTGTGAGGACCAACTGCAGGACATGTTGTGTCTCTGCTAAATAGCTTTTTGGGGTGTACTGGAAACTTCACTATTAGAGTTACAGTGGCGTGTTGCACTCTCTTCGCAATCGAGAGATTTCATGTTTATCTCTATCGATCCGACATTAATATTATTGGGAGATGTGTAGTGCATCTATCCCAATCATCAGGAGATTCATGATACATCTATCCCGGTACAATAATGAAGGGTTAAGAGGTTTAATGTTTACCTTCAATCAATTCCTTCATTAGGACGTCAGGATACATTCGCCCATTGCCCCCACATACTCAAAAGTATGCCCTCCAGGAGTTCCCATAAGAAAACCAGTTTCACCATCACCTAACTGCTGACGATGATGGATCTATGGTCAGGGCTCTACATGATATCATTTCACTTGATTATTTAAGTACATTACAATATTCTTTTAACATTAAGCATGTTTACAAACATAAACCATTATAACAATTGCTATACAGAATGAGTACTATTTCTATCAAATTCTTTTCACAGCTTTATTAACATTGGGATCTCAGTCCCTTATCACCTCATCATCATGATTCACGAATATGGGTGTTCAAACCCTTAGATCATCAAAACACTTGTTATCACTTTAACAGGTAACTTAATGCCTTCAGGTCATCTGACCAATGTAAACATAATAATTGCAATGCATGTATTTCACATGGCTCTTAAAGCCCATTAATCTCTCTTGTTACCTCTCATTAGGCAACACAACATATTATGGCTCACAAGGTCCTAAGGCATTTTTAATAAACAAACATCATAGTTCATACCTGGATATGTTCATCATCTTATGATACCTGCCTGATTAGTACAGATGATAATAGTTACATCAATTTCATATCAGCACTACGCAAAACATTTATAGCATCACTATTCAAGGATAACACCACTATTCCCTTACAAGGGTTAGGGTTTCCCTTTTTATTTCAATCAGGGTTACTCATCCCCTTTTTTTAATTAGGATCAATGATTCATCATTTCATTGTCCAAGATTAGAGTTTCATGCTATATAGTATAGCCCAGAATTAGGGTTTCACATACACCTTCACCTTATTTAGAATTAGGGTTTACTTTTCACATCATATCACCCTAGATTAGGGTTTATGTTCAATAACCCACAATTAGGGTTTACTATTCACATGATATCACCCTAGATTAGGGTTTATGTTCAATATCCCACAATTAGGGTTTACTATTCACATCATATCACCCTAGATTAGGGTTTATGTTCAATAACCCACAATTAGGGTTTACTATTCACATCATATCACCCTAAATTAGGGTTTATGTTCAATAACCCAAAATTAGGGTTTACTATTCACCCCAAATAGGGTTAATCATCAAAGTACCATGAATTAGGGTTTCTCATATCATTTCCCTGAATTAGGATCATACAATTACCATGGATTAGGATTCCACCTATCATTACCCTTAATTAGGGTTAGAGTACATTAACCTTCTTAATTAGGGTTCATGATCTCTTTATCAAGAATCATATCCCAATTACACATTCATTTATGTTGAAAGTATTGAGACTTAATCACTACATGATTATCATTCATGTAGGAAGTCCTCTTTCTCTCTCATTCTTTATAGAATGATATTTACATTAGACTTGATTGTATTAGGTCAACTCAACTTGATTGAAAGGTTGACACCATATAGTATGTCATTACTTCCTTAATCATAAGGATTAATCATTCACAAGGTATTAATCACCCTATCTTATCAAGGGTACAATTACCATAATCATCCTTGAATTACATCATGTAATGTTCAATTAAACAATTGATCTTTAAACACCTTAAGTGTCCCTATAGTTTTGGTTAATTATTTCTCAAACGACCTTGGTCACTTCAACCCCAAATGATCTTGACCAACCAGACCTTAAACGGTCTTGGTCTAACACTTGAAACCATTTGGTAAAGTCAATACTTGAAACCGTTTGACAAGGTAGGAACTTGAAACTATTTGCCAAAGTAGGTTCTTGAAACTGTTTGAGTCTCAATCGGTTTGGGATCGTTTGGTCCCAAATGGTCTTGAGACCGTTTGGACTCAGTCCCTTATAACCTCATCATCATGATTCAAGAATATGGGTGTTCAAACCCTTAGATCATAAAAACACTTGTTATCACTTTAACAGGTAACTTTCAGGCTTCAGGTCATCTGACCAATGTAAACATAATAATTGCAATGCAGGTATTTCACATGGCTCTTAAAGCCCATTAATATCTCTTGTTACCTCTCACTAGGCAACACAACATATTATGGCTCACAAGGTCCATAAGGCATTTTTAATAAACAAACATCATAGTTCATACATGGCTATGTTCATCATCTTATGATACCTTCCTGATTAGTACATATGATAACCGTTACATCAATTTCATATCAACACTATGCAAAACATTTATAGCATCACTATTCAAGGATAACACTACTATTCCCTTACTAGGGTTAGGGTTTCCCTTTTTATTTCAGTCAGGGTTACTCATCCCCTTTGTTTAATTAGGATCAATGATTCATCATTTCATTGTACAAGATTAGAGTTTCATGCTATATAGTATAGCCCAGAATTAGGGTTTCACATACACCTTCACATTATTTAGAATTAGGGTTTACTATTCACATCATATCACCATAGATTAGGGTTTATGTTCAATAACCCACAATTAGGGTTTACTATTCACATCATATCACCCTAGATTAGGGTTTATGTTCAATAACTCACAATTAAGGTTTACTATTCACATCATATCACCCTAGATTAGGGTTTATGTTCAATAACCCACAATTAGGGTTTACTATTCACATCATATCAACCTAAATTAGGGTTTATGTTAAATAACCCACAATTAGGGTTTACTATTCACCCCAAACAGGATTAATCATCAAAGTACCATGAATTAGGGTTTCTCATGTCATTTCCCTGAATTAGGATCATACAATTACCATGGATTAGGATTCCACCTATCATTACCCTTAATTAGGGTTAGAGTACATTAACCTTCTTGATTAGGGTTCATGATCTCTTTATCAAGAATCATATCCCAATTACACATTCATTTATGTTGAAAGTATTGAGACTTAATCACTACATGATTATCATTCATGTAGGAAGTCCTCTTTCTCTCTCTTTCTTTATAGAATTATATTTACATTAGACTTGATTGTATTAGGTCAACTCAACTTGATTGAAAGGTTGACACCATATATTATGTCATTACTTCCTTAATCATAAGGATTAATCATTCACAAGGTATTAATCACCCTATCTTATCAAGGGTACAATTACCATAATCATCCTTGAATTACATCATGTAATGTTCAATTAAACAATTGATCTTTAAACACCTTAAGTGCCTACAGTTTTGGTTAATTATTTCTTAAACGACCTTGGTCACTTAGACTGCAAACAATCTTGACCAACCAGACCTTAAACGGTCTTGGTCTAACACTTGAAACCGTTTGGTAAAGTCAGTACTTGAAACCATTTGACAAGGTAGGAACTTAAAACCGTTTGCCAAAGTAGGTGCTTGAAACCGTTTGAGTCTCAATCGGTTTGGGATCCTTTGGTCCCAAACGGTCTTGAGACCGTTTGGTCCAAACCTCCTCAAAACCGAATGGACCAAAAATGGTCTCAAACACTTATATTGATTTCGGATTTCCAAGGTTGATTCCCTCATCGCACTACTACAGAACACGCCTTTGGTGTCAGTTGTTTAACCCCTTTTAGCAATGGTTTTCAAGTGATGCCTATGTGGGCGCCGCTAAAGGTCGAACTCTTCAGCGTTGGTTTTATAACCGACGCCTATATGATTAATAGGCGTCGGTTATATATAGTCGACCGACGTCTATAGGGTTCACGCCACAAAAAGGGCACCACCTAGGACACTTTTTGCGTCGGTTAACAACTGAACAACCGACGCCATACTCCCAGATGAAACGGCCATGCTTCGCTGCACGGCCGTGTTTATTACTATAGGCATCGGTTTTATACGAATAAACGACGCCATTTCCACCACGGTTGTGGTTTCCTGTACGGTCGGATTGTTTGTCACATTAGGCGGCGGTTTTATCCAATAACCGACGCTGTAGGCCTTTGATGACGGTGTTCTATAAATAACCGACGCTTATATTTTAATTTTTTTTTCTTATCAGTTTGCAGGCCTACTGTGGCTGGTCAGCAGGATGAGAACCCGCAGTTTAGTTTTCTGAACTGCAGGTTTACGACATCCATTGATATCAGCCTACAAACAGGTCACAAACCTGCAAAATCAACAAATATTTTTTCACACAAGTAGATACATTCAGACATCAATTCAATTCTCGCATTCACACATGTAGAAACATTCAAATACATGTAGAAACATTCATACATGTATAAACATTCAGAAAATTCATTTACAAAATATCATTCAACATCGCTATCAGCATCCCTATTATATCTTACAATCGCCACTGCTTGTATGGCTTTTGCCCATTCTTCTCGTACTTCATTTAATGCTTCCATCTTATATGGAGCATGTAAATTTTTTAAGCATTTACCTATAGTGTGGTTAGTTTTAAACACCTACAAAGAGAATGATGTATATATATAAGTAATAATAAAAAAATAAGATTGATATATTTCATACTAACTAATGAGACTATATATAATACCTCATGTATGGTATTAATATCCAATGCGGCATGTCGGATAATCATCTGCATAAACTACATCACATAGTATACGCATGCCCAACCGTTATCTTGTGTAGCGCACTATAAATTGAAACATACAAAATATTAAAAAATACAACTAAGCACAGTTCACATAAATAATATATACATTGGAGTCGGGAACTTACTTTTACGTTCTCCCAAATTATTGGCTGGTTCTTTCTCCTTGGGACATTTCCTCCAGCATTTTTGAATGCATCTAAACCCATACATTTTAATGTAACACAATAAATTGCATAATTAAATAGTAATGTAATAACAGATGTTAACGGATATAAAAATGAAATATTTCTCACCAGAATAATGACATTCTCATTACGTGTCCAATTTTAGTGTTCAATGTACTTCCCGCAGGATCTAGATAATAAACCGTGAACGTCCCAGGGACAATAACTAGTAACTCCCAATGTCTACCGCTAGAGGTAAAAAAGTTAAAAATTAATAACTCAAAATGCACAATAAAAATGGAATTTTCTTAAGTCCAAATTATAAATAAAGTAAACTTACTTGACATTGAATGGAGCTATTATTATCGTCTTCTTTTGCTGACCGAAAATTGTAAAAGCATCTATACAGTATTGTTGAACACTATCAGGGTCTTTAGCTACCATACTAATCAATGATGGAATCAAAAATCCCACATGATCAAATGCAAATTCTTTGCATTGATCTTCGACTAAGTAGCTGCAAAACATGTATTATATATGCATTAATATATAAGAAACCAGATCACCGTATCTTACACAAGGTATATGGATGTATAAAGAAGATCTCACCTTATCCATGTCTCTATCATTGATGTATTCAACCAATCATACATAAACAACTCAATAATATCTTGTATAAATAAAGAGCTATCGTATGATTGACCTTCATAATCTGCTTCTAAAGAAACAATTATAGGGCAATGTATATTATGCGCCCATAGCCAACATGCCATTCCCCTACAAGAAGGACCTAACAGGTATTTTAGGTCAGTTGGAACCCAACTTGGTAATGCAGGAAGTGGAGGTGGAGGCCTAGGTGCTCAGGGTGTCTTCTTTTTAACATGTATATATAATTTCAGATCAGTTGACCTCATATATACACATTAACAATCTAAAGTAATGTAAATTTATCTTACAATTTCAGTAGTGTAGACGACATCTGCTTTGGGCCACAATATCACCCCGCCTTCTGCCTCAGCAACTGTATCAATATCCGAGTGGGGATATGGCAATGTAGCTTCCCTCCAATCGGGTAACACACGTATCGGGCTCACACGAACGTAGCCATGTGGCATTGGAGTCCCGTGAAACATTGCCCCAGGAAGGGACGGGTAAGCATGTGCCTCTGGAACAACATAGTCTTGTATTCTTAAGAGGCATGGCTTCAATGCCTACAAATTTACGTAAAGAATATTATACATATATACATATCATCTTGAAAAGACTAGCTACAATGTCATAAACAATACTTACAACAGACGTGTTAGGCGGTGGGTCTACAGGATTACTTGTAGTCTGTACATCAGGAGAAGAGTGGGTCGCCACAGGCTGATTGGAAGCCTGAGATGCCTGCCACCGCAGCAATTCTTCCTTGACCTTCTCAGCAACTATATCATTGACCTTCTTGGAAACTATATCCTCGACTCTCTTATTCTCCTATACATGGATAAAAGAAACATTAGCTTCTTATTATTGAATTCCCTTTTGTAGTAACATTCTACAAAAAGAATAGGTTACCTCTTCTTGTGAAAGTCCCGCTCTGGGTTTGCGCTAGGATGACCCAAAGAATGCTTTGATGCCCACACCAGTGCCAACACCCCTAACATGTTCGGGATGCTCTGGGTTACCCAGAGCAACTGTCAATTCATCCCTTGTGCCCTGAGGGATGAACGTGCCTTGTTTCCTCTTCTCATGCAGCTCCCGCTAATCACCATCAACAGAAATTTGTAAGTTAACACCACAAATAATCTATATTCAAACGATTGCTCTAAGAGTTGTATTTTACCATTTTCGAAGTCACCTCAGTAGTTACGGGCTTCTTTATTTCACCCTTCTTGTTTTGCCTCCTAGCTATCCAGATATCATGGCGAGGCATGGGTGTGGCAGACTCCTGAGTAGCAGCAAACTCCTGAGTAGAAGCAGACTCCGCCTGTAGTCTTTGGCGAATGCTTGCATAGCCCTTTGGACCCATAGTGTGGTCATGCACATTCAGTGCATGCCTTGCTTTTTGTGCCTCACTGAGGGCCTAGTTAGTATGCACATTAATGATTTGGTTAGTAGCACTAAATGTTAATCTTGAATAGGTGAATACAACGTATATTAATTAAATTGGGAGTGACGCCTAATACCTTGAATTCTTTAGATTTTCTTGAAGCAACAAAATTGTCCCAATCTTCTTTGTCCAAGAAGTTCCACTGTTCAAGGGCTGACTTCTTCTTCTTATCACCATCTTTTATGTATTCTCTGTTGAGATTTGTCCTATAGTTCCTAAGCATCTTTCCAGCGCGTTGCATCACGCTTTTACGATGCAACTTCTCATCCAATGCAAATAGATTCAGTAAAATAGAATTGTTATTAACTAGTATCCAAAAATAGAATTGCAAATAATAGAATTTTTAATATACAAAATAGAATTGCAAATAATAATAACTCACGCATAAATCCTTCCATATCAAGTCTTTCTTCGCCTGAGGAACTTTATGCTGATTATCATACTTAACACCACAATGGCTTCGAGTGACAACCCCAAGATAGTTTACAAAATTATTGCGGTTCACTCAAATTGCATTTCCTCCATTATCAAACTCCACAACCAATTTGGATCCACTGCCACTTAGCGCTATTAATTTGTTCAATAGAGTGATGCCCCTTTTCTTGTTAACTTTTTGGTGATGCACAACAAGTTCCTGCAATGTTTCAGTGGATACATGTGCATCATCAACCTAAAATTTGACAAAAATAAACACACTGAATTAGCCCAATATAGAAATATGGGATATATGACATAACTAGAAGATAATGAATTTTATAGAAATACAAGATATGTTTTTAGAACTTACATTGGTATCCTCGCCATGCTCATCATGGACAACATGCTCATCATGGACTTCATTCTCATCATGGACATCATGCTCATCATGGTCAGCCATCTGAAAATGTCATTAAAAAGGCAAACATTTAGCATTTGTATTAACTAGAAAAATGTAAACATTTAGCATTTGTATTAACTAGAAAAAGGCAAACATTTAGCATTTGTATTAACTAGAAAAGGCAAACATTTAGCATTTGTATTAACTAGAAAAAGGCAAACATTTAGCATTTGTATTAACTAGAAGATAATGAAAAATCAAATCTGAAAATGATATTGATATTAAAAAACGAAACATTTAGCTTCAATAAAAAAATAGAATCATACATGCCTCTAAAATTGTGATCTTTTATCAATTAACAATCCTTCATTGTGATCTCCGGTCACATATAAGTCATCATTAGCTTCAATATTTTGCGGAGTTGGCAACCCAACTGAGAATGGACTGGAGTCATCATACTTATCATAGTACTCTTCTTCATCTATAGGATCTTCAATGAACTGTCTTTTACCATGAAGAACAACCGACCATTTATCATTTGCAGGATCATCGATATAGAATATTTGTTTCGCCTGTGATGCCAATATGAATGGTTCACCCTTCTCGCCAATCTTTTCAAAGTTCACCAAAGTGAAACCCAATTCATCCACTATAACTCCTTTGGTGTTATCAACCCAATTACATTTAAAGAGCGGAATTCTGAAATCTATGTAGTCAAACTCCCATATGTCTTCAATGACACCGTAATATGACATTTTAGCTTCATGTGGACTCTTATCCTTTGCACTTGAAAAATACATAGTCGACGCTTGAAGAGTGACCCCACTGTTTTGGACGACACTCTTATCATTTGGTGCTTTGTGTAATATGTGAACCCATTAATGTCAAACCCTTCATAAGACATAACATTCAGTTTTGTTTTAAAGGTGAGGCATTTGATAGTTTCTGTAATATCATTTGGTGTTTGAGATAGTTGATGTAAGACTTTATCTTCAAACCACTTTGTAAAAGTCTTATTATGCTCTCTAGCAAGCCACATTGAACTTGCTCGAGGATGTTGTCTCTTGATGAAATAGGTATGTTCCTTGATATAAACACTCACTTCGTCCATGTTGTGTAAAATATAGAAGTGAGCTTGTTCCAACTGCTCACGACTGATTACTTTCACCCATGATCCCAAAATTCCTTTGCCCTCCTCAATATTCTTGTCATTAACAGGAGTGTTATTACCACTCAGAAAGTCATTGCAAAAATCCATAACCTCTCTTGCCACATAACCTTCAATAATACTCCCTTCAGGCCGATAACAGTTTCGAACATCACCTTTAAAAACGCTGATGTATCATTCAAAGGGATACATCCAATGCAAGAAAACTGGTCCCAACATTTTCACTTCCCTAGTCAAGTGGACAACAAGATGTACCATGATATCAAAGAATGAAGGAGGGAAATACATCTCAAGCTAACATAGGGTAACAACCACTTCTCTTTGCAAATTATCGAGAGTATCAGGGTCAATAACTTTGCTGCATAGACTGTTGAAAAAGAAACAAAGTCTGGTGATTGCAAACCTTACATGCTTCGGCAATATAGATAGAATTGCCACGGGCAATATTTGTTGCATTAGAGTGTGACAATCATGAGATTTAAGACCTATCAACTTCATATCTTTCATTGATACCAATCTATGGATGTTGGATGAGTAACCACGTGGCACCTTAAATTTTACCAAGCATTCACAAAAAGCTTTCTTCTCCTTTCTAGACAACGTGTAACAAGCGGGAGGTAAGTATGTTCTTTTATTACCCATTTCACGTAATTCTGTTAATTCTGACCTTATTCCCATTTCGCATAGGTCTAGTCTAGATTTTATCCCATCTTTAGTCTTACCTGGTATATTTAACAGAGTACCAATGATGCTATTACAGACATTTTTCTCAACATGCATTACATCGATACAATGCCTGACTGTCAAAGAACTCCAATAAGGAAGATCCCAAAATATTGACTTCTTCTTGAATGAAGAATTGTCACTCTGTGTGGCCATACTACATTGTGATTTCTTACCAAATTCATTGACAATGTCTTTTACTCTTTCATAAACAACATCCCCTAGTATAGGTTTAGGTGCACTCCGTTCATCATTCCATCCATTGAATGATTTGCGCTTCCTACGATACAGATGGAATTTTGAAAGAAACCTTCGATGACCAAGATATACAGTCTTTTCGCCATGTTTTAGTCTTATTGAATCAGTGTTTTCTTCACATATAGGACACGCTTTAGCTCCTTTGACACTATATCCAGACAAATTCCCATATGCTGGAAAGTCATTAATAGTGCAAAACAACATAGCGTGCAAACGAAATGTCTCTCTTCCTGAAGCATCATAGGTCATCACACCTTCAACCCAAAGTTTCTTTAAGTCATCAATCAAAGGTTTAAGATAAACATCGATATCATTTCCAGGTTGTGTAGGGCCCGATATCAACAACGACAACATAACATACTTATTTTTCATACACAGCCAAGGAGGAAGATTGTATATAACAAGCATGACTAGCTAAGTGCTCTGTTGGCTGATCAATGTCCCGTACGGATTCATCCCATCTGTACAAAGCCCAAGTCTTAGATTCCTATCTTCTTCACCAAATTTGGGGTACAATAGATCAATCTTCTTCCACTGTGGGGAATCAGACGCATGTCGTAGGATCCCAACATTATTTTTCTTAACATCTGCATGCCACCTCAAATTCTTTGCATCTTTCGGATTTGTAAACAAGCGTTGAAACCGTGATATTATAGGTAGATACCACAACACCTTGGCAGGAGAACCGGTTTTGGACTCCCCTGAAGTCGTCAATTTATACTGTGAAGCACCACATTTTGGACAATCTTTCAAATCTACATAGTCCTTATAAAATAATACACAATCATTCGGGCATGCGTGTATCTTCTTGGCCTCCATTCCCATTGGGCACAACATTTTCTTTACCCGGTATGTTGAGATTGGCAGCTCGTTTCCTTTAGGAAGCATTTCTTTCAACAAAGTCAACAATGAAGTGAAGCTTTTGTCACTCCATCTATTGTTAGCTTTCAACTTATACAATCTCAACACAGCGCTAAGCTTTGTAAACTTAGCACAACCTGTGTATAACGGTATCTCAGCATCATGCACAATGTTTCTAAAGATAGGAAGTGGATCGGTGTGCTCTACCCTACAACTATCCAGCATCGCATCAACGATGTCTACTGGAGCTGGTTCGTTCACATCTATGTCATCGGAGGCAATTTCCTCTTCCACCCAAGCACTGCTATTGACATCTACTGGTTTTGAGTTTGAAATCTCTCCATGCCAGTGCCATTATGTATAGCCTTGTACAATCCTGTTGCACATGACAGGACTTTTGATTTCCTCACCAGTGCTGACTTTCAAATTGTTACCGCAATGCCTACATGGACAGTAGAACCTATCTGTGGGTTTTTTCCTATGTTCTTCGGCAAATCTAATAAACTGATCAAGACCAGATATAAACTTTGGGGTGCAGCGATTGTGAATGGACATCCATGATCTATCCATTCTATGATCAAAGAGAAAACAAGTACATATTAGGACAAGATTAGGGTATACACTTACATCCTATCCAAGATTTACTCCTATTATCTACAATGAAGCTGGACTCCATACAAATAGTATATAATTTAGTGATTGTTCATTCTAATTTATATCAATGTACAAGTAATATAAAGAACAATGATTGTTCACTTTCTAGGCCAACAAACACATGTGATGTCATTCTTATATATAATAAATATGTACCACCTATCCCATCCTTGAACACCTAATCTCACTAGTAAGTGTATAATGTGTATTGGGTTTTCAAAAAAATTTCGGCAACATTTCCCCGCTATTCTCTAAGTACATATGTACTTAGAGAACAAACAAGGAAATGCTACTGAAATTTTCTCAAAAACCCAATACACATTATACACTTACATCCTAAGTGAGATTAGGTGTTCAAGAACAGTCCCAAACTGGGGACTATGAGTAAATCTTGGACGAGTTTCTAGGCCAACAAACACAATAATAGATATGTACATGTTAGGGTTTCATCACAATTGATGTTAGGGTTTCATCAATGTTAGGGTTTAATCAAATCAAATTAGGATGCTAGAATGGAAAAGTTTAAATCTTATTTCAACATGCATCAAAATTTACTGAATTAGGTCAAGCATTACGATTAGAAGCACAAATATATGCAAGCAAAAGATTTGTTCGTATCCTAGAATTTACATAAAGCATTACATATAGATTTGTTCATATCCTTACCAACAGCAAACACGGTTGTGGCTGTGTTGGCCTACCACGGCCGTGCTGGACAGCACGACTGTGCTGCCCAGCACGGCCATGGTAGGACAACACAGCCACGACCGTGTTTGCTGTAGGTAAAGAGCTAGGGAGAAGGAAGAACAGAGTCTACGACTACTACCTGGAGGCTACGGCGGGCAGCACGCAGGCAGGCGACACGACAGGGAGGACGGCGGCGAGCACGGAGCCGGCAGCGGCGATGACAAGTAGGATAGCTGCGACGGCAAGGAAGGACGGAGTGCGGCGGCAAGGAAGAAGATGGCGGCCAGCGACAAAGAGGACGGCGGAGGCAACACAGAGCAGCAAGCAGCGGCGTCCGACATCGACGGTGAGAAAACAGGGCGTCCGACATCGGCGGCGAGTGACAGCAGCAGGTGACGAGCAGCACCGGGCGGGCGGGTGGCGACGCAACAAGAGTAGAGTGGCGGAACAGTTGCTTCACGATGAAACAGAAGAAAGGGGAACAGTGGCCATTCAAGGGTTTATTAAGTGGGTATTCGGCGTCAGTTATAACATAAAACTGACACCTAAATTCTTCGGCGTCGGTTCTACTTAAACAACCGACATCCAATTAGACAAATTTTGCCCTAAATAATTTGGCGGGAACAATTATTGGAGTCGGTTATCAAAGGATAACTGACACCTAATCTGGAACTTTTCGTGCAAATTTTCATCTTATATAGGCGTCGGTTTGATGCAAAAAAACCAACGCTGTATGTGACACTTTGGGGCCAATTTTTTTTCGCTCGAAAATTGGATTTCGCGGGCGATTTTAGGTGTCGGTTTTGTGTTACCCAGCCGACGCTGAATACAAAGCGGTACTCGTGTCTTGACTATAGACGTCAGATGACCTACATCACCGACGTTGAATGTTATAGGCATCAGATTTCCTAAATAACCGACGCCCAGAAAAGTGACATTGAATGCTATTTCTGTACTAGTGTCGATTGAATTCATGTAACCACTCTCCAATTGAACCTAACATCATACTTCAATTGAGCTCAATAATTCATCCTTCAATTGATTTAAATATCAATTAATCATCAATTAGGGTTTTGAATCCAATTGGGTTAGGATTTGAAATCGATGAACCTTCAATGTTAGTCATTGTGAAACTAATTACTTTGAAATCATTGGACCACCATCCAAATTGGGTATGACCTGACGTCAAATGGTCTTGAGGTCATTCAGATGACCTCCAAACAGTATTGAGACCATTTTCCCATTCCAACATGAAAATTGGTGGAATCTTATTAGGGTTTAGGTCATTGGATTGATCACTAAATCATCAATTGATTACATTACAATTTAGTATCTTTGGATCTTCAAATACCCAACCATACTCAACCCTAGACCTCCAAACGTTCTTGGTTGACCTCCAAATGGTTTTGAAACCGTTTGGGTGATCTCCAAATGGTTTTGAAACCGTTTGGGTTAATCAAGCCAAAGTTATAAATCAATTAATTAGAAAAGCAGCACTTAACCCGATTAGGGTTTGCTACTTGATGAACCTTCAATTAATGACCCCTTTGAAATTAATCAATTATATATAATAGGTCATCAACCATCATTATTAGAATTAAATATCCAAACGGTCAAACATGGTCAACTCTTTCAAATGGTTTGAAACCATTTACTCCCAACCGGTTTGATGAAACCATTTTCTTACAAATGGTTTTGATGAAACCGTTTAAGTTCAAACGGTCTTGTGGATAACGATTGAACACTTTTGTTGAAACCGTTTGGAATAGGATTTTCTTGGGAAAAGTTTCCAAGATTATGTCATCATCATCTCCCTTCGTTCATCCAAGAACTAGTGGCATTTTCATGGAAATTACAACAATGAATCAAAGGAAGTTCAATATAGAACAAAATAAAAAACAAATCATGGATAATTGAATGCAATATTAATGTTTAAGGGTTTAAGTTATATAACCTGCCTTCTAATCTGATTCCAAGCTCCAAGCTCTATGAATCCAATGGTGGATGAAGCTTTAACAACTACCCAAGGTCCGTTCTCAAGCTTTTTGATGAAAGAGTTGGCTAGAGTTGAAGATTGGATGGAGAAAACAAGAAATCAAGCATTGATTTTCGGTTTTCACCATGAAACCAAGGTGAAAGAAGGTCAAAAACTTACTAACAGGTTGAGGGTTCATCCTCCAGCTGCTCCTAGCTCCCTTGGTCGGTTTGCAAACAAAGAGAAGAAGTGGTTTCAGAAAAAGCTTTTGATTTGGGTTGTAAAAGGTGTTTTTATAAGAAATACAATGACAGAGAAAATGTCTTATTAAAATTATTTTAATTCCAAAAATTAGTGTCGCCTCTTTACCCTCAATTACTTGGCCACGAATCCACCTTCATTCACTTGCAAAACCTCTTCATTATCCATGAATTAAAAGAAAAGAAATTAAGCACCTTAATCATATTATACTAATATCCCATTTTTAGTGGATATTTCTTTTTATTATCTTAATATGAGTGGAGTCTGCACTCAAACAAGATCTTTTCATGCCTTTGCAAGGCACAATCTCATACAAACCTTTACAAACTCATCCTTAAACTTTTGGTTGAAGAGCTCTTTAATTAATATATTTCTTTTTGCATTAAATTGAATTAAAGTTCCATTTATGCTTAAATCTTGATTATTTTAATATCAAGATTCTCTCTCTCCTCCAAAATAATTTAAATGAGGCGCCCCTCTCATTTTGTTTTCTCTAAATGATGCCAAGAAACACAGGGAACCCTCATGAAGTGGTAATTTGCATATTGAGCCCTAGGTTTTGGGTAAATTGCACATTACACCAAAACTAGGTTTTAGTGCACAATGATTGCTCAACAAGCTCTATCTTGGTGCTCAAGCTTGTGGAAACCATACCACTACATCATACTCACTCTTATGATGTATCAACATATGAGGAACATTTTATCATGTTCAATTTGCAAGTTAACCCCTCATCTTGGGTAATTTGCACTTTACTCCAAAATTAACAAAACAATTTTTCAACATTATTCAAAAAGGACTAAAATTGAAATATAAGTTCCTCTTGAGCCTTAATTACTTTTCAAGAAATAAGAGCAAGCATCTAATCAGCTTTATTAGACAAAACACCTAGGGTTAGAACATAACCCAGGTCAGGGATGTTACAAATTATCCACCCCTTACAAGGATTTCATCCCCGAAATCATCAACAAAAATATTTAAGTGAAAAGAGTAGGGTATTTCCTCCTCATCTCTTCCTCTAGTTCCCACATAGCTTCTTCAATGCCACGGTGATTCCAGAGGACTTTTAAAAGACAAATGTCTTTCTTTTTCAGCTTTTTAATTCTTCTGTCAAGGTTCATCACCTGTCCTTCAACATCAGATATATCTTCATTTAGTTCTACCTCCATAGGTTGTAGAACTAGCTATGTGTCAGGATGACACTTTCTCAACATAGAGATGTGAAACACTGGATGCAACTTGTGCAACTCAGGTGGAAACTCTAGCTTATAAGCTACCTTTCCAATCCGTTCAATGATTGGATAAGGCCCCATAAATCTAGGAGATAACTTTCCTTTTCTTCCAAATCTAAGAACTCCTTTCCAGGGTGAGACCTTGAGATATACTCTGTGTCCAACTTGGAATTCCAAAGGCATTCTCCATTTGTCAGCGGACGATTTCTTTCGATCATGTGCAGTCTTTAATTATTGTTGTATTACTTAAACTTCTCAGTTGTCTGCTGCACAAGCTCAGGACCCAAAAGTTGATTTTCTCCTGTTTCATACCAACATAAAGGAGATCTACAACATCTACCATATGGTGCTGATAGCTGTTATTATAAGCAAATTCTATCAAACTCAGGTGTAGATCCCAACTTCTTGCAAACTGAAGGACACATGCCCTAAGAAAGTCTTCCAAGGTTTGTATAGTCCTTTCAGATTGTCCATCTGTCTGTGGATGAAAGGTTGTACTAAACCTTAACTGTGTACCCAAAGCTTTATGAAGTCATTCCCAAAAACGACTCGTAAACTGAGGACCTCTATCAGAAATGATGGTAGCTGGAACCCCATGCAGCCGCACTGCCCCATCTACATATAACTGTGCTAGCTTCTCATCAGTATAGGTTGTTTTGACAGGTAACAAATGTGTTGTCTTAGTCAACCTATTAACTATCACCCAAATGGAATCATAACCTTTGGTTGTTCTAGGCAGACCAATCACAAAGTCCATGGTTACATGATCCCATTTCCACTGCGGTATAGGCAAAGGTTGTATTGAAACTGCGGGATTTTGATGTTCAACTTTAACCTGCTGACACACCAGACACCGCATAACAAACTCATCTACATCTTTCTTCAATCCAGGTCACCAATAGATATCTTTTAAGTTATGATACATCTCGGTGCTCCCTGGATGCATAGCATACATTGAAGAATGAGCTTCTTCCAGAACTAACTTTCTCAAGTCATTGGCATCAGGTACTACCATCCTACCATGGTAACAGACTACCTGATCCTCTGACTCATGAAAGCCAACCCGTTTCTCACTACCATACTCTTATCTAATCTGCTGAATGACAACATCAGCTTACTGTGCTTCTTAAATCTGTTGTCTCAGAGTTGGTTTTATGTGCATCTCAGCTAACAACCCGGCTAACAATGATACTTTTAGCTGTAGATTGTTTTCCCTCAAGGAGATAAACATATCCCTCTTAGAGCACACTAAGGAATTCAGTTATGCTTTATCTAGGGCTGGTGTTGTTGATTTCATACTCCAAGCATCAGCAACTACATTGTCCTTCCCTGGATGATAATCAATTATACAATTGTAGTCCTTGATTAACTCCATCCAGCGGCATTGCCTCATGTTTATCTCATGATGAGAAAAGATATACTTTAGGTTCTTATGGTCTGTGAAAATATGGAATGTTTCTCCATAGAGATAATGTCTCCAGATCTTGAAGGCATGAACTACGACAGCTAGCTCGAGATCGTGTGTCAGATAATTCTCCTCGTGTTTCTTAAGTTGTCGAGAAGAAAAAGAAATCACTTGTTTATCCTGAATCAACACACAACCTAAGCCATTCTTAGATGCATCACAAAAAACTATGTATCCCTTCCCTTGTTCAGGTAACACCAGCACAAGTGCACTTGTCAACCTTTCTTTCAACAACTGGAATTATTGTTGACACTTGTCATTCCAGGAAAAAGGAACTTCCTTCCTGGTCAACTTAGTTAGAGGTAAATCTATAGAGCTGAAGTTCTTAATGAACCTCCTATAATATCCTTCCAACCCTAGGAAATTGCAAATTTCTGTCGGTGTCTTCAGCTGTTCCCATTGCAGGATAGTTCTACTTTCTTAGGATCAACATGAATACCTGAAGCAGATATTACATGTCCCAGAAAAGAAACTTCTGATAACTAGAACTCACATTTGCTAAACTTAGCATCCAACTTATGCTCTCTTAGTAAAGTTAGAGCCTACGGTCTTAAGACCGTTTGGTCCAGACCTCCTCAAAACCGAATGGACCAAAAATGGTCTCAAACACTTCTATTGATTTAGGATTTCCAAGGTTGATTCCCTCATCAATTGAATTCATGTAACCACTCTCCAATTGAACCTAACATCATACTTCAATTGAGCTTAATAATTCATCCTTCAATTGATTTAACTATCAATTAAACATCAATTAGGGTTTTTAATCCAATTGGGTTAGGATTTGAAATCGATGAGCCTTCAATGTTAGTCATTGTGAAACTAATTACTTTGAAATCATTGGACCACCATCCAAATTGGGTATGACCTGACCTCAAACGGTCTTGAGGTCGTTTGGATGACCTCCAAACGGTCTTGAGACCATTTTCCCATTCCAACATGAAAATTGGTGGAATCTTATTAGGGTTTAGGTCATTGGATTGATCACTAAATCAGCAATTGATTACATTACAATTTAGTATCTTTGGATCTTCAAATACCCAACCATACTCAACCCTAGACCTCCAAACGGTCTTGGTTGACCTACAAATGGTTTTGAAACCGTTTGGGTGATGTCCAAATGGTTTTGAAACCGTTTGGGTTAATCAACCCAAAGGTATAAATCAATTAATTAGAAAATCAGCACTTAACCCGATTAGGGTTTGCTACTTGATGAACCTTCAATTAATGACCCCTTTGAAATTAATCAATTATATATAATAGGTCATCATCCATCCTTATTAGCATCAAATATCCAAATGGTCAACCATGGTCAACTCTTTCAAATGGTTTGAAACCGTTTACTCCCAACCGGTTTGATGAAACCATTTTCTTACAAATAATTTTGATGAAACCGTTTAAGTTCAAACGGTCTTGTGGAAAATGATTGAAAACTTTTGTTGAAACCGTTTGGAATAGGATTTTCTTGGGAAAAGTGTCCAAGATGATGTCATCATCATCTCCCTTCGTTCATCCAAGAACTATTGTCATTTTCATGGAAATTACAGCAATGAATCAAAGGAAGTTCAAAATAGAACAAAATAAACAACAAATCATGGAGAATTGAATGCAATATAAATGTTTAAGGGTTTAAGTTATATAACCCGCCTTCTAATACGATTCCAAGCTCCAAGCTCCATGACTCCAATGGTGGATGAAGCTTTAAAAACTACCCAAGGTCCGTTCTCAAGCTTTTTGATGAAAGAGTTGGCTAGAGTTGAAGATTGGATGGAGAAAACAAGAAATCAAGCATTGATTTTTGGTTTTCACCATGAAACCAAGGTGAAAGAAGGTCAAAAACGTACCAACAGGTTGGGGGTTCATCCTTGGAAAAGGATACTTATTCTTTATAGTTACTTTATTAATTTAATTGAGGCACCCCTCTCATTTTATTTTCTCTACATGATGCCAAGAATCATGGGGAACCCTCATGAAGTGGTAATTTGCATATTGAGCCCTAGGTTTTGGGTAAATTGCACATTACACCAAAACTAGGTTTTAGTGCACAAAGATTGCTCAACAAGCTCTATCTTGGTGCTCAAGCTTGTGGAAACCATACCACTGCATTATACTCACTCTTATGATGTCTCAACATCTGAGGGACATTTTATCATGTACAATTTGCAAGTTAACCCCTCATCTTGGATAATTTGATCTTTAGTCCAAAATTAACAAAACAATGTATCAACATTATTCAAAAAGGATTCAAATTGAAATATAAGTTCCTATTGAGCCTTAATTACTTTTCAAGAAAAAAGAGCAAGCATCTAATCAGATTTATTAGACAAAACACCTAGGGTTAGAACATAATCCAGGTCAGGGATGTTACAGTATTGATGCATTTGCATTGGTTGCGTCTAGATTTACCTGATTTTAGGCCAACCAAATGTATCATCATGAACAATTGACTAAGTTGCTTATGTACTTGACAAACTCTGATGACATGGATAGATTTGCACAATCATGTTTTCGGCTGATTAGTCTTTAAATCTATTGTTTTGTGAGATATTATTTCTTATTGTATACGCCAGCGTGTGAGATCCTTTTGGGCCACTCAGAGATGGGTGCTTCATTCCTTTTACCACTGTCTAGGTAGTGGGATTGGGATTGGGGTAATAATAGTTCCATGACATATACATATTCTTAACATCTGTATGATCTCATTCTTCTGGTCATCAACCCAAAGACAGATGTCAATGAGTAATGTAATTCTATAGACATTTGTCATGTTTCATCACTATCTCATAATTGATTGAAACTGAACAAATATGAAGATTGCCTATATTAATCAAATCATTTGTATATTATTCCATCACAATAATCATATGATTGGATCTCTTGGCATACATACCAACATGTTTGACAATCCACTCATGTAAGTTTATTTAGAACAACCATAATATAATATATTTATGAAATTTATCTAATCTTGAGAAGTATAAATATCAATATGACATGTTGGAAGACTTAGAAATAGTGTAATAGTTCTTTATCTATAATTGGCTAGCCATATGCATGAATTATGATAATGTGAAATAGCAAGTTAATCTTAGGATGAACCTTTAATAAAGTTTACAACCTAATATGATAAAGTTAAATGAGATAATATTCATTTTAAGTATTGAATGTGGTTCTAAATGACATGAGAAATATGCATCGATTATATTTTACTTCTTCAAGGTACACTTTACCTCTTAATATATAATATGGTTGTATCATGTGTGTACAAAATACTTGGCATATGATATTGGATGAAATAATTGTTCTTGTATGTTGTCTCTCTTGATTTTTTGTATATATAGTCTTGAATACATGAAATGTAATATATTCATTCCATTTTATCTAAGCACTTCAACTCATTGGTAGTATAGTTCTTGAAAGTAAATTACATCAACTCTTACGTAACATGATAGTGATTCAACTCCTTGGTAGTATACCACATTGTATAATGATCCAATTGTTTGGTAGTAGATCATATTATGAATTGTGCTCTTAGGTAGTAAATGAATGGATGATATAATGGAAAATAAGCCTAAAAGACATGTTTTCTTTTGTTATATACATCTTTTGTTACTGTTAAGTATTCATTTTATCTTACTCTAGGTTAGGATCTTCCCTAGAGGGATGAGTTCACCAACTAGTTTAAGAATTGAGATACTCTTAAATGTCACCTAAACCTTGAAAGATTAAGTATATTGTGACGACCTCCGCTACAATAATTTAGATTACTCAAAACAATCGCATAAATATTACTATCCACAAACTTACCACAAATCAAGGTAAATTAAAATCAAATGCAATTTAATATCTTAAGAAGAACTATTATGTAAAAATACCTTCTACATAGACCATGTGTATTTCACATATACAAAAAAATGTTACATATATAGTTCATAGGCTATCAAGCGATATATGGTACATGTTGCAATCTGTTCTTATGTACATGACATTTATATACAAACATGACACATGCCAAAATCTATGTGTCGATATACTAAACAAAAAATCTCCCCAAAGACCTGAGAGTACAGGGACAACACATAGGACTTGTATTACAAAACTCTAACTAGTAGAATGTCCAACCTTCGATACCTAGTGTTCACTCTATTGGTCTTCACCTCCACCAAGACCTTGACTTCCCCATCTACGACTACCTAAAAATTTGTGGAACCCACAAAGTGATACCAAGCATCCCAACAAGAGTTATAACTCTCCACTAAAGTCTATTATAAGTATTGTAATATAAAGGAACAATAAATAGAGAAGGTACAACTATTTGAGCAACTTAAGAAAATAAAACTAAATAGCATAAAAATTATTATACTTTTAAAAGTAATATGAAGAACATGTATAACAATTGATTTCTCTTATCACATTATAATTCAAGAGATTACTAAAAATCTAAGGCATGGGGTCATCCAACATGATTTGTATTTGACCCTAAGCAAATATATTACGTGGTAGTTTTAACCTGTTTTATGCCTTGAGGATTTAAGGTGTACCACCCAAATCCAACCAACCACTGCTAAGTGGAAATCAGTACCATACAAGACTAATAAAAGAGCCAAACTCCATAATCATCACAATCACTACTTTGTCAGTTCAAGTCTGCAATGTAGTGACATATAGTCATACCGCTAATAGAAAACAACTTGTAGTCATAACTACATTCATGTGAAGGATGTTAGAATATATGCCCATAGAGCTATCCCGAGCAATTGCATGGAGTCATACATTAATTAATCAAGTAATATGATTATTTGGTTAATTAATTAATTCTAGAATATTCTAATTAATACTTGAGCATTTTAATTAACACAGTCTTTCTATTTACTGATGGGTTTAGGAAACCCTACTTCCTTTCATCTCCTATATATAGGGGATTGATGGTCGATATCTATATAAGATATTGAGAGAGGATTTTCAGTTACACTCACATACGTAAACCCTAGCCATCACCATACTCCAGAGAGAAAGGAGAGCAACGTGATGCTAGCACGTCGCCGCATAGAGACTACTCCTTCCTGCCGGCTTAGGAAGCATGACATGGAGTTCCAGGCCATCCATGTGGACAAAGTAGAGACGCAGACACTGAGGCACCTGTGTTCAGAGTATGTCAACGGCCATCCATACACGCTACAAGCAGCGTACACTACCACACAAAAGGAGCATCGCCAGATCTTCCTACGATGCACTCAACAAATGAGAGAGAAGTTCCATCCGTGTAGGCCAATAACGTTGCACACCATCGTGCAACGGGACATCGCTAGACTTGATCTACGATAAGGTATATCCCGTGAACACTCTTACTAAATACATTATTCTCGATGAGATCCTATTTTTCGTTGTGTGGAAATTTATTTTTGTTGCTTCCACCGTGCATGTTTTCTCCACAAAACCCAACAAAGGTAGCAACTCATAATCAATCTATGGTCATGTAAACAACTAGTCTGTCTTGGTACATGGCACAACACTAGAGAACTGGCTCATACTTGATTATTCAATAAGAAACAATATATCACTATTTCAGAATTTAAGGACACAAGGAAATATATCACCTTGCACCACACATATTCACAATATGTGCTCCTAGTTTTCCTGTAGGAGTTACTCATTTCACTATCCATATAGATACTGATGTTTTAGATGGATCTATGGTACAAGAAAACTACATGATTAGGATTTCACTTGATTAGACATGCCAATTAAGTATCTTTTAATGCATCAATTAAGTTACAACATATTAACCCTAAACAAAATCTACAAAATTGAGGGAGGATGCAACTTAAGAAGATATAAAACATATTAAGTGAGAACTCCTCTCATCATCACATGTCACTAGTACACTGGAATTCTTCATGTCATCATTAGCAACACGTCACTATGGGATGTCAATCCCTCTTTTATGCACATTGCACTTACTAGGTCATTAGACCAATTTATATGATCCTACATATTCAATATCATGAAAGAGTCTCCACATTACTCATAATTACTGCTTTATATTGTTTTGGACTCACCATAGCATTCACTTATTGCAATTCATTTGACCTGTAATTTAATGTTGCACAAGAAGGAGAGAGAAAATACAATCCATGAATATTAATTCTTCAAATATAGTGAACACACTTATCTTAATATCATCATATTAGGGATATGGTTTATATGTACCCGATTGGGGTTTAATAGCATCATACCCCTCTCAACCCTAATTCATTACTTCCTTTTTTGTTGGAGAATCAAGTATCATTGTTGATGGTTAGCCATTTGTACTCTCATCCCTTTTATATAAACCTTTACTCTAAGTACTTACCATTTTCATACTTACATGTATACACCTTAACAACATTCAACACATGAGTGTTGATCATCCTTGACACATGAGTGTCGACCTGACCAGGTATGGGGTATCTTGACCTAGACACAACCCATGTGTCATGATTGTGACACATGCTAAAGTCTGGACCTATCATTACACCTAGTTACAACTGGAACACCATCAAAACTCAATGTTGTGATTATGACATAAGAAGACACCAACATGGCATTACAATAGCGACACCATGGCTATGCAACTCTTCATTGCGACCTTTATCAAGGGTGGACAACCCTCCAACACCCTAATAAATGTGTTGCATCCAAGCATAGTATGCATTGTAGTAGCTGCTCCTCTGGGGGATCATCCAACTTGCTCTCACGTAGTGTGACTTCCCCATCACCAATCTAAAACCCCTCACAAGGATAACACACCAATATCCTTGAATGTTTTGCATACCCTCTCCTATCCATAATATCGAAGATGTTAGGAGCAGTACATGATTTGTAGAACACAAGTTGTGGATGTGATCACATTCAGATGAATTCGGATACATTCAGGTGAATGCAGTTAAATCCACCTAAATGTTGTGGGCTCTCTGACTATGTTCCATACATATCCAAATTTGGGCTTTCTCCTCTCAAATTTTGATCCAAACTACCTCCTCTACCCCATTACTACATCAAACCTCTTGATTTTGGTAGAAATGAAATTTCAAGAGGTAAAGAGATCAACAAAACCAACAATCACAACAAAATAGAAAAGATACAACGAAAAACATTGTAGATTCGGAATAAACAACTTTCTTATGCACGGAGTATAAATATTTTCCAAAATGGGCTACATGGCCTATAAGGATCTCAACTATCCATGGACAAGCATAGTTAGCACCAAAGAAAGATGATAATACATCATTTGTACAAAAAAAGAGAACAATCGAATAAAGGGGAAGAATAAAAGATTGTCCCTATTCAAAATAGGATACTCTCTCTCTCTCTATCTCTTTAGCCTCTAGATAATATGGATCTCATCCTTGTGGTTATCCACCTTTCACATTGATTCCTCCCCAACAACTTCTTGGATGGATGTATGGAGGTGGAAATTGTTGGAAAAGGTTGGGATGTGGCTGACTGATGGTGGAAATGGAGGGAAGGTGGTGTAGGGAGGTGCAATATGATTGAAAATGATGGTGGATGGAGGAACAATGAAAGGACAAGCATATGATGAACTCTTCATCCCTCTCGAGCCTTGGAACTCTATGATGGAGCTATGTGAATCGAAGGTGGGATATGTAGAAGGAACTAAAAAAAACACAACTGAACCCTTTAATTGGTAGGCAGGGGTGGGTATTTATAGAGGTAACGTGAAATGTTTGTGGAAATGAATTCAAATGAATTTAGGGATATTGGGTCAAATTATGCCCTTTAGTTTTGTAGTGGTGGAATGGAATGGACCATCACAATGTGCATCAACCATCAAAACCTGGCCTTTGGTAGGTTCCGTCAAAAGAGGACTTCAAAAGGTGACCATGAGAAGACAACCTTCTAAAGGTGGACCATTGGAAGACAGAGCGTGAAAACCTAAATTTTGACTCTCATTGAATTAATGCACGTTTGACTCATTAGACTCTCTATATCATTTAACAACCTCCCTCACACCCGATTATGTGGTTTGGAATCACATTGTACTCAATTGCCCAAATCGAATTGAATGAATGTCAGATCACGCTTATTTTACTATAGTTGAATGTATAAATTTCACTATTAAAAGTGTATTTCCCATATTGAGTGCCCTCAACAATATTATTCTGGAACCAAACTTTATAATAAGAAGGAGAGGAAATTTTGGAACCAACGGTGAAAATTCATGTCAATCTGAGTTATGGTTTGAGAGATATGAGCTTTGTAGTGTTGTCAAAGAAACACAATTTTGAGACAACTTAAACACCTCAGCAATCTGTGTCTTTTACTCCTGACCAATGAGAACACTCCATTTTGGAGCAACGGATCCACACTCCCACTCATTGGTTTGACTTTTGGTCCATGATGGACCGAATACAATGGCCCTCAGTTGTCTTCTACCTTGTGTCAGACAAGGTGCAGTTGCCTACCTTCTCCCCTTTTGCTCCACCTAACCACCTTTGATTTCCCACCTTTTGTGCAAAATTGATACCCCCACTCATTTTTCTTAGCTTCCATCTTGTCTTCCCCTCTCATTTCCATCCATTTCATGCCCTCCTTTGTCTTCTTTTCTCCCTTCCACTACCTCAAGCCATGGAAGCACCCTCACAACTACCTCGGTTGCTCCCTCACCATAGATGACAACAAAGTTCATTTTGGACTGTTGTGGGTTCACAACCCCTTTCTGGATCTGGATGGCATGTTTCCAAGTGTTGGATCCCTCATTTCACCTTTCTATTGTGGTATTTGGTGAGCTACTTCCGTCACATTACTCACACAGAAGGCGCCACACAGATGATGCTACAGACAAGCCAGTTGGGCTGGTGAGCCGCGACCCTACCATAACTGAGCCGACCCAGATCTGGACCAATAGGCCTACCAGGAAGGCCCACACCCAACTTGCAAGCTGAGAAAGCCGCACGACCCAGGGAGATGGGGCACCTCTCCAAGCCTGAAGCACCTTGTTCAAAACATTGGATAGAAAAGTGACGACCCAAATCAATGCTACTAAGGTAAATCATACAAAAATGATAAATTATTACTACCTTATTCATTTTGGGACTTTGAATATGTCATTTTGATCATTAAAATGGGATCTTTCGAATAAAAGTAGTTCCATGACCTAATTCAACTTGTTTTCTCCTGATATCCTAAAGTACATGCTTTCCACATCTTATTGAGGTGATTAATGCTATTTTATGCACAAGCTTTCTCCTTTATGTCTCAAAATCCTATCTTGGTCTAAGATTAGTATATTGAACATCTTTGTCTAATAAGATTTTCTCTTTTCTCATGAGGTGAACCCTAATGTGATCTAACATTGCTTGTAAGACCTAAAATTCACTACTACAGAAATAGCATTCAGTGTCGCTTTTCTGGGCGTCGGTTATTAAGGAAAACCGACGCCTAACATATAAGGCGTCAGTTGTTTAATAAAACCGACGTCTATATTCGAAGACTAGCCAGACACGGGTACCGCTTTGTATTAAGCGTCGGTTGTTTATAAAAAACCGACGCTTAAAGTCGCCCGCGAAATCCATTTTTCGATAAAAAAATAGTGTCATTTTCAGCGTCGGTTATATACCTAGAAAACCGACGCCTATTTGCGATGAAAATTTGCACGGACAATGTCACTTTCAGCGTCGGTTATCCTTGTCCAACCGACGCTGAAGGTGGTTCCCGCCAAAAATTTCCATGAAAATATCGTCCAATTGGACGTCAGTTGTTTCAACCAACCGACGCTAAAGATGTTTAGGCGTCGGTTGTTGTAAACAACCGACGCTATTTGGGAACTCATAACCCCCCCCGCGATCGCCCGACTCTTCCCCTTTCTTCTGTTTCATTGCTACCCTATTGCGGCGATTTTCCCTGTTGCGGCGACTTTCCGGCGCTTCTCTGCTGCTGCTGCTCTCCGGCGCTTCTCTCCGGCGCCCCATCTCCGGCTTCCTTCTTCTCCGGCGCCCTTCTTCTCCACCGCCCCTGCTGCTGCTGCTGTCCGCTCGTCGCCGCCGGTCGTTGCCCACCGCCCCTGCTCTCCTCTAGTCGTCGCCGCCAGTAGAAGTAGCTACGGTGCTGTCGTCGTCACCTCCGCCCCCGCCGGTAGAAGCAGCTTTACTCGTGCTGTCCTCGTGCAAGGTAACCCACAAACCTTCACCACCTTTTTTGTCCTCTGCCTTGCTTTTCTCTGCCGCCGCCGACCTAGAACTCACCCAGGCAGCGCCTAAGTAGGTGCCAGGGCACGCCTAGGGTCCCAATTTTTTGGTAAACATGAAGGAGCCTATGGGCAAGTTAGGATAATAGAAATTTTATAGGATAGGTGTGATGCAATTTGGGTTTCTTGGATAAGGAATTGTGGTGGAAATTGGTAAAATGGTAGAATGTGTTGCAACTAGAGGTTATGCTCCTACATTTTTCCAACAACAACATTCTACATAGGTGGTCCTCACTAGAACATACATCAATTGGATATCCACCATGGATGATAGCCTTCCAACTGTGAGAAATTGTTAGTTTAGTTTATGAGTAATACATATTATTGTAAATACTAGGACCTTTTCTCAATGAACTCATAAGGTCAAAACTATAGCATAAAAAATAACTTACACATGGGAGGTTAGTTTTGAAATTATCAAGAGATTTGGAGATATTAAAATACTACCTACTTCATAGATCATGCATCCATATATGACTCACCACAATCATCATGCTCCAATAAATGGAGAAGCAAGTATCTAGAGGAGGAATATATCACACAACTTCATACACATACTTTCCTAAAGATACTAAGACTTGTAGAGTTTGGATGACAATATCACATTCCAACACCTTCCAATCATCCATGATATATTCCCACTCATGGATGCACGTCTAGGATGCACGTCTAGTGGATTTTTTTTAAAAAGTTATTTACTGATTGTGTTTATTTAATAATGTACTGATACATATGTGATATACCAATCTGATAGTCCATGATAGAACAAAACATAATGATGTTGACTGCAACTTTGTGTGTCATGCTATTCTTAATTAAGTGTATATTTACTTAATAATTGAATGTTTAAGTAAGTTATAGATATCTTGATGATGAACTGTAATGCACACATGTGACATGTTTGGAATGTAAATGATGAACTGTAATGCACACATGTTTAACTTATTTTATTGTTGAGTATATTGAGAATCCTAATCACCCTTCTTGCTTAATGATGAACTGTAATGCACACATGTGAATGCTTGGAATTTAAATGATGAACTTTTCCCTAAATTGCCAATCATGCTTTTAAAGACATCAATAATCACCCTAATTTGAAGAACTAGGATTTTAGGTATAAGAATGACAACACATTATTTGTTGGCCTAGAAACCCGTCCAAGATTTACTCATTAGGAGTAAATCTTGGATAGTCCCCGGTTTGGGACTGTTCTTGAACACCTAATCTCACTTAGGATGTAAGTGTATAATGTGTATTGAGTTTTCGAGAAAATTTTGGTAGCATTTCCCCGTTTGTTCTCTAAGTACATATGTACTTAGAGAATAGCGGGGAAATGCTGCCGAAATTTTCTTGAAAACCCAATACACATTATACACTTACTAGTGAGATTAGGTGTTCAAGGATGGGATAGGTGGTACACATTTATTATATATAAGAATGACATCACATGTGTTTGTTGGCATTTCCCCGTTTGTTCTCTAAGTACATATGTACTTAGAGAATAGAGGGGAAATGTTGCCTAATCTTTTCCTAATATATACTTGTTTCCTAATATATACTTGTTTTCTCTGATCATAGAATGGATAGATCATGGATGTCCATTCGTAATCGTTGCACCCCAGAGTTTATATCTGGTCTTGATCAGTTTATTAGATTTGCCGAGGAACATAGGAAAAAACCTACAGATAGGTTCTACTGTCCATGTAGGCATTGCGGTAACAACTTGAAAGTCAACACTGGTGAGGAAATCAAAAGTCATGTCATGTGCAACGGGATTGTACAAGGCTATACAGAATGGCACTGGCATGGAGAGATTTCAAAATCGAAACCAGTAGATGTCGATAGCAGTGCTTGGGTGGAAGAAGAAATTGTCTCCGATGACGTAAATGTGAACGAACCAGTTCCAGCAGACATCGTTGATGCGATGCTGGATAGTTGTAGGGTAGAGCACACCGATCCACCTCCTATCTTTACAAACATTGTGCATGATGTTGAGATACTGTTATACACATGCTCTGCTAAGTTTATGAAGCTTAGCGCTATGTTGAGATTGTATAAGTTGAAAGCTAACAATAGATGGAGCGACAAAAGCTTCACTTCATTGTTGACTTTGTTGAAAGAAATGCTTCCTGAAGGAAACGAGCTTCCAATCTCAACATACCAGGTAAAGAAAATGTTGTGCCCAATGGGAATGGAGGCCAAGAAGATACACGCATGCCCGAATGATTGTGTATTATTTCAAAAGGACTTTGTAGATTTGAAAGATTGTCCAAAATGTGGTGCGTCACGGTATAAATTGATGACTTCGGGGGAGTCCAAAACTGGTTCTCCTGCCAAGGTGTTGTGGTATCTACTTATAATATCACGGTTTCAACGCTTGTTTGCAAATCCGAAAGATGCGAAGAATTTGAGGTGGCATGCAGATGTTAAGAAAAATAATGATGGGATCCTACGACATGCGTCTGATTCCCCACAGTGGAAGAAGATTGATCTATTGTACCCTAAATTTGGTGAAGAAGATAGGAATCTAAGACTTGGGCTTTGTACAGATGGGATGAATCCGTACGGGACATTGAACAGCCAACATAGCACTTGGCCAGTCATGCTTGTTATATACAATCTTCCTCCCTGGATGTGTATGAAAAATAAGTATGTTATGTTGTCATTGTTGATATCGGGCCCTAAACAACCCGGAAATGATATCGATGTTTATCTTGAACCTTTGATTGATGACTTAAAAAACTTTGGGTTGAAGGTGTGATGACCTATGATGCTTCAGCAAGAGAGACATTTCGTTTGCACGCTATGTTGTTTTGCACTATTAATGACTTTCCAGCATATGGGAATTTGTCTGGATATAGTGTCAAAGGAGCTAAAGCGTGTCCTATATGTGAAGAAAACACTGATTCAATAAGACTAAAACATGGCGGCAAGACTGTATATCTTGGTCATCGAAGGTTTCTTTCAAAATTCCATCCGTATCGTAGGAAGCGCAAAGCATTCAATGGATGGAATGATGAACGGAGTGCACCTAAACCTATACCAGGGGATGTTGTTTATGAAAGAGTAAAAGACATTGTCAATGAATTTGGTAAGAAATCACAATGTAGTATGGCCACACGGAGTGACAATTCTTCATTCAAGAAGAAGTCAATATTTTGGGATCTTCCTTATTGGAGTTCTTTGACAGTCAGGCATTGTATCGATGTAATGCACGTTGAGAAAAATGTCTGTGATAGCATCATTGGTACTCTATTAAATATACCAGGTAAGACTAAAGATGGGATAAAATCCAGACTGGACCTACGTGAAATGGGAATAAGGTCAGAATTAACAGAATTACGTGAAATGGGTAATAAAAGAACATACTTACCTCCCGCTTGTTACACGTTGTCTAGAAAGGAGAAGAAAACTTTTTGTGAATGCTTGGTAAATGTTAAGGTGCCACATGGTTACTCATCCAACATCCGTAGATTGGTATCAATGAAAGATCTGAAGTTGATAGGTCTTAAATCTCATGATTGTCACACTCTAATGCAACAAATATTGCCTGTGGCAATTCGATCTATATTGCCGAAGCATGTAAGGTTTGCAATTACCAGACTTTGTTTCTTTTTCAACACTCTATGCAGCAAAGTTATTGACCTTGATACTCTCGATAATTTGCAAAGAGAAGTGGTTGTTACCCTATGTCAGCTTGAGATGTATTTCCCTCCTTCGTTCTTTGATATCATGGTACATCTTGTTGTCCACTTGACTAGGGAAGTGAAAATGTTGGGACCAGTTTTCTTGCATTGGATGTATCCCTTTGAACGATACATGAGCGTTTTTAAAGGTGATGTTCGAAACCGTTATCGGCCTGAAGGGAGTATTATTGAAGGTTATGTGGCGAGAGAGGTTATGGATTTTTGCAATGACTTTCTCAGTGGTAATGACACTCCTAATAATGACAAGAATATTGAGGAGGGCAAAGGAATTTTGGGATCACGGGTGAAAGTAATCAGCCGTGAGCAGTTGGAACAAGCTCACTTGTATATTTTACACAATATGGACGAAGTGAGTGTTTATATCGAGGAACATACCAATTTCATAAAGAGACAACATCCTCGAGCAAGTTCAATGTGGCTTTCTAGAGAGCATAATAAGACTTTTACTAAGTGGTTTGAAGATAAAGTCTTACATCAACTATCTCAAACACCAAATGATATTACAGAAACTATCAAATGCCTCGCCTTTAAACCAAAACCGAATGTTATGTCTTATGAAGGGTTTGACATTAATGGATTCACATATTACACAAAGCGCCAAGATGATAAGAGTGTCGTCCAAAATAGTGGGGTCACTCTTCAAGCGTCGACTATGTACTTTGCAAGTGCAAAGGATAAGAGTCCACGTGAAGCTAAAATGTCATATTACGGTGTCATTGAGGACATTTGGGAGTTTGACTACATAGATTTCAAAATTCCGCTCTTTAAATGTAATTGGGTTGATAACACCAAAGGAGTTATAGTGGATGAATTGTGTTTCACTTTGGTGAACTTTGAAAAGATTGGCGAGAAGGGTGAACCATTCATATTGGCATCACAGACGAAACAAATATTCTATATCGATGATCCTACAAATGATAAATGGTCGGTTGTTCTTCATGGTAAAAGACAGTTCATTGAAGATCCTATAGATGAAGAAGAGTACTATGATAAGTATGTTGACTCCAGTCCATTCTCAGTTGGGTTGCCAACTCCACAAAATATTGAAGCTAATGATGACTTATATGTGCGCGGAGATCACAATGAAGGATTGTTAATTGATAAAAGATCACAATTTTAGAGACATGTATGTTTATACAAATGCTAAATGTTTTCCTTTTTCTAGTTAATACAAATGCTAAATGTTTGCCTTTTTCTAGTTAATACAAATGCTAAATGTTTGCCTTTTTCTAGTTAATAGAAATGCTAAATGTTTGCCTTTTTAATGACATTTTCAGATGGCTGACCATGATGAGCATGATGTCCATGATGAGCATGAAGTCCATGATGAGCATGTTGTCCATGACGAGCATGGCGAGGATACTAATGTAAGTTCTAAAAACATATCCTGTATTTCTATAAAATTCATTATCTTCTAGTTATGTCATATATCCTATATTTCTATATTGGGCTAATTTAGTGTGTTTTATTTTTGTCAAATTTTAGGTTGATGCACCTGTACCCACTGAAGCACTGGAGCAACTTGATGCGCAACACCAAACACTTAACAAGAAAAGGGGCATCACTCTGTTGAAGAAGTTATTCGCGCTAAGTGGTAGTGGATCCAAATTGGTGGTGGAGTTTGATAATGGAGGAAATCCAATTGGAGTGAACCGCAATAATTTTGTGAACTATCTTGGGTGTACCACTCGGAGCCATTGTGGTGTTAAGTATGACAATTGGCATAAAGTTCCTCAAGGGAAAAAAGACTTGATATGGAAGGATTTATGCGTGAGTTATTATTATTTGCAATTCTATTTTGTAGATTACAAATTCTATTATTTGCAATTCTATTTTGGATACTAGTTAATAACATTTCTATTTTACAGAATCTGTTTGCATTGGATGAGAAGTTGCATCGTAAAAATGTGTTGCAATGCGCTGGAAAGATGCTTAGGAATTATAGGACAAATCTGAACAGAGAATACATAAAAGAGGGTGATAAGAAGAAGAAGTCAGCCCTTGAACAATGGAACTTCTTGGACAAAGAAGATTGGGACAATTTTGTTGCTTCAAGAAAATCTGAAGAATTCAAGGTATTAGGCGTCACTCCCAATTTAATTAATATACATTGTATTCACCTATTCAAGATTAGCATTTAGTGCTACTAACCAAATCATTAATGTGCATACTAACTAGGCCCTCAGTGACGCACAAAAAGCAAGGCGTGCACTGAATGTGCATGACCACACTATGGGTCCAAAAGGCTATGCAAGCGTTCGCCAAAGACTACAAGCGGAGTCTGCGGCTACTCAGGAGTCTGCTCCTACTCAGGAGTCTGCCACACCCATGCCTCGCCATGATATCTGGATAGCTGGCAGGCAAAACAAGAAGGGTGAAATAAAGAAGCCTGTAACTGCTGAGGCGGCTGCAAAAATGGTAAAATAACACTCTTAGAGAAATCGTTTGAATATTGATTATTTGTGGTGTTAACTTACCAATTTCTATTTATGGTGATTAGCGGGAGCTGCACGAGCAGAGGAAACAAGGCACGTTCATCCCTCAGGGCACAAGGGATGAATTGACAATTGCTCTGGGTAACCCAGAGCATCCTGGACGTGTTAGAGGTGTCGGCGCTGGTGTTGGCATCAAAGCATTCTTTGGGCCATCCCAGTGCAAACCCAGAGCGGGACTTTCTCAAGAAGAGGTAACCTATTCTTTTTTTAGAATGTTACTGCAAAACGAAATTCATTAATAAGAAGCTAATGTTTCTTTTATCCATGTATAGGAGAATAAGAGAGTTGAGGATTTAGTTGCTAAGAAGGTCAACGATGTAGTTGCTGAGAAGGTCAAGGAAGAATTGCTGCGGTGGCAGGCATCTCAGGCTTCCAATCAGCCTATGGCGACCCACTCTTCTCCTGATGCACAGACTGCGAGTAATCCTAGAGACCCATCGCCTAGCACGTCTGCTGTAAGTATTGTTTATGACATTGTAGCTAGTCTTTTCAAGATGATATGTTTTCAAGATTATATGTATATATGTATAACATTCTTTACGTAAATTTGTAGGCATTAAAGCCATGCCGCTTAAGAATAGAAGACTATGTTGTTGCAGAGGCGCAAGCTTACCCGTCCCTTCCTGGGGAAAGGTTTCACGGGACTCCAATGCCACAGGGCTATGTTCGTGTGGGCCCATTACGTGTGTTACCCGATTGGAGGGAAGTTGCGTTGCCATATGCCCACCCAGATATTGATACACTTGGTGAGGCAGAAGGCGGGGTCATATTGTGGCCCAAAGCAGATGTCGTCTACACGACTGAAATTGTAAGATAAATTTACATTGATTTAGACTGTTGATGTGTATATATGATGTCAACTGATCTGAAATGATATATACATGTTAAAAAGAAGACACCAGGAGCACCTAGGCCTCCACCTCCACTTCCCACATTACCAACTTGGGTTCCAACTGACCTAACATACCCGTTAGGTCCTGCTTGTAGGGGAATGGCATGTTGGCTATGGGCACATAATATACATTGCCCTATAATAGTTTCTTTAGATGTAGATTATGCAGGTCGATCATACAATAGCTCTTTATTTATACAAGATATTATTGAGCTGTTTATGTATGATTGGCCGAATACATCAATGATAGAGACATGGATAAGGTGAGATCTTGTTTATACATCCATATACCTTGTGTAAGATCCGGTGATCTGGTTTCTTATATATTAATGCATACGCCTATATGTTTTGCAGCTACTTAGTCGAAGATCATTGTAAACAATTTGCATTTGATCATGTGGGATTTTTTATTCCATCATTGATTAGTTTGGTAGCTAAAGACCCTGATAATGTTCAACAATACTGTATAGATGCTTTTACAATTTTTGGTCAGCAAAAGAAGACGATAATAATAGCTCCATTCAATGTCAAGTAAGTTTACTTTATTTATAATTTGGACTTAAGAAAATTCCATTTTTATTTTGCATTTTGAGTTATTAATTGTTAACTTCTTACTTCTAGCGGTAGACATTGGGAGTTACTAGTTATTGTCCCCGGGACATTCACTGTTTATTATCTAGATCCTGCGGGGAGTACATTGAACACTAAAATTGGACACGTAATGAGAATGCCATTATTCTGGTGAGAAATATTTCATTTTTATATCCGTTAACATCTTTTATTACATTACTATTTACTTATGCAATTTATTGTGTTATATTAACATGTAGGGGTTTAGATGCATTCAAAAAGGCTGGAGGAACGGTCCCAAGGAAAAAGAACCAGCCAATAAATTGGCAGAACGTACAAGTAAGTTCCCGACTCGAATATATATATTATTGATGTGAATTGTGCTTAGTTGTATTATTTTGTATGTTTCAATTTATAGTGTGCTACACAAGACAATGGTTGGGCATGCACATACTATGTGATGCGATTTATGCAGATGATTATCAAATATGCCGCATTGGACATCGATACCATACATGAGGTATTATATATAGTCTCATTAGTTAGTATGAAATATATCAATCTTATCTTATTTTTATATTATTACTTATATATATACATCATTCTCTTTGCAGGTGTTTAAAACTGACAACACTACAGGTAAACGCTTAAAAAATATACATGCTCCATATACGATGGAAGCATTAAATGAAGTAAGAGAAGAACGGGCAAAAGCCATACAAGCAGTGGCAACTGTAAGATATAATTGGGATGTTGATAGCGATAATGAATGATACTATGTAAATGAATATTTCTGAATGTTAATACATGTATTTGAATGTTTCGATATGTGTGAATGTGAGAATTGAATTGATGTCTGAATATATGTACTTGTGTAGAATTTTGCTTGTGACTTTTGCAGGTTTGCGGCCTGTTTGTAGACTGATATCAATGGATGTCGTAAACCTGCAGTTCAGTTTTCTGAACTGCAGGTTCTCATCCTACTGACCAGCCACAGCAGGCCTGCAAACTGATATGAAAAAAAAAATAATAAATAGGCGTCGGTTATTTATAGAAAACCGTCAGCAAAGACATACATCGTCGGTTATGTGATAAAACCGCCGCCTAATAGTACAAACAACCCGACCGTGCAGGATAGCACGGCCGTGGTGTGAATGGCGTCGGTTATTCATATAAAACCGACGCCTATAGTACTAACACGGCCGTGCATGGAAGCACGGTCGTGTCGTCTTGAAGTACAGGCGTCGGTGGTTTAGTATATAACCGACGCCAAAAGTGTTCGCGCCACAGAAAATGGCGTCATCTAGGGCACTTTATGTGTCGGTTATCTACTAAAACACCGACGCTATATTCTATATAGGCGTCGGTTGTGTAGTAAATAACCGACGCACAATGTGCCCTAGATGACGCCATTTTCTGTGGCGGGAACACTTTTGGCGGCGGTTATTTACTAAACAACCGACGCCTATAGGACAAATAGGCGTCGGTTAAAAAACCGACGCCGAAGTGTTCGACCTTTAGCGACGCCCACATAGGCGTCAGTCGGAAACCAACGCCAAATGGGGTTAAACGACCGACGCCAAAGGCCGTTTCTGTAGTAGTGATTGGTTTTAATGCTAATGTATATTTCTTGAATTCTTAGCCTTGATCGAAAGTACCACAAATCCTTGTGTTAGACATAAATCTATATTATTTGATGTATCATTAACTAAGATTTGATCTTGTTCATGCTAGTATCATATTTTGACTTGATGATGTACTTTAAACCTTGAAACATGCCTTATATTGATACCTGATGTTGAATCTCAAACCTAACACACATGTGGGTCTTTTATGTCTAAAATGATTATGTGAACTCCTAATTCAGTAACTTATTGCTTTGTGAAATCATATACCTTGTGGATCTTTCTTGTACCATTATTTGATTAAGAACCATAATGTTGCCTTCATATGTACTCTATCATTCATGTTGATAACTAAGTATATGTTCTTATGAAAACTTGTCCTAATGATCATCCATCCTATATAATGATCTCAAATCAGTAACTTGGTAATGTTAATTACATCTAATACAAGTATATCCCATGTATACTCTAATGGTGGCAATCTTGCATGATTGTAACTCAATATGACTAGTTTGATTATGTTGATGCTTATGTGGAATAAGATTTTTCAAATCTTATGATAGCCCTACTTAATGATCTCATGATCCTTTTCTTGACCCCTAATCTTAGTTGTGATGTTTAACCCTAAGTTCTAGATGAATCCAAGATGTATAGGGTAACTTTATAATGAACTCGCACGACTCGTTGAAGTGTGGAAACCTATGTTGAAGATATACATGATACCTAGACCTAGGTGACACATCCAACCACCATGATTATGAACAACGAGGCCTAATCTTGCTAATGTTAATACAATTACTCTTATTTGTAATGTCAGGATTTCTACAATGACTCAATTGCTAAGATATAGATATGTTCCTCAATATAATCTTCTAAATCAAGTTGTTAATCATGTGCATTAATAAGGTACACTTTATCCTCTTATTGGCCAGACTAGTGGTATTGAACTTGCTTGTATTCTTGTAAGCTGAAACTGCTTTGTTTATATACTTGTTTGAGCTACTTGGTCCAAAATTGTTGACTCGTGAAATGATACTTCTAAATTTGATGATCTATGTGACTACATGTTGACTTTGATACTCGATTGCTCAATTTTAGAACGAGATGGATTTTGTAACTGGTGATGATACCTTATGAGAATACTAGTATGATCATGGTGATGAATGGGAAAACTCAGTATCGATTGACGACATGGTCTAATTTTGGTTACACATTTTTTTAAGATGGGGAGGATGTGATAACTTGAATTTCAACTCTCATTGAATTAATACACACTTGACTCATTAGACTCTCTATAATATTTAACAACCTCCCTCATACCCAATTTTGTGGTTTGGAATCAAATTTTACTCAATTGACCAAATAGAATTGAAAGAGTGTCACATCAAGCTATTTTTTACTATAGTCGAATGCATAAACTTCACTATTGAAAGCGTATTTCCAAAATTTAGTTCCCTAAACATTATTATTATGGAACAAAACATTGTACATAAGAAGTAGAGGAAATTTTTGTACCAATGGAGAAAATTTCATGTCATTTGAAGTTACGATCTGAGAGATATGAGCTTTCCAAGGTTATCAAAGAAAAACAATTTTGAGAAAATTTAAACACCTCATCAAACTGTGGCTTTTCATCTCAACCAATGAGAACGCTCAATTTTGGTGCAACGGATCCATACTCCCAACCATCAGATTGACTTGTGGCCCATTATGGACCCGTATCCAATTGTAGCACCCTTACAGCCACCTCAACTTCTCCCTTACGACAAACCACTACAGTGTTCGCTTTTGGAAGTTGTGGGTTCAAAACACCTTGGTGGATATGACGACATGTTTTTAAGCCCTAGATCCCTCATTTCCCCTTTCTCTTTTGGTCTCCGATGAGATAACTCCATCACTCTTCTCAAGTAAATGGTGCCACACAGAAAATGTTGTGGAGAAACCGGTTGGGCTGGCGAGCCGTGACTCCACTGTAATTGAGCCGACACATATTTGGACCAGTAGGCCTGCCAGGGAGGCATGCACCAATTTTGCAAGCTGAGAAAGCTACCTGGCTAGGGCTGCCAGGGAGGCATGGACCAATTTTGTGAGCCAAGAAAGCTACCTGGCCTAGGGAGATGAGGCACCCCTCCAAGCCCTCAGCACCTTGTTCCAACCATTGGATCAGAAAGTGGTGATCCGGATCAATGCTCCTAAGGTAAATCTTACAAAAATGATAACTTCTTAGTCCCTTATTCATTTGGGACTTTCAATATGTCATTTTTATTACAAAAATGAGATCTTTCTAATAAAAATAGTTCTAGAAGCTAATTCTACTTGTTTTTTTCTTGATATCCTAAAATACATGCTTTCCACATTTTTTTGAGGTTGTTAATGCTATTTTATGCACAAGCTTTCTCCTTTATGTCTCAAAATCATGTCTTGGTCTAAGATTAGTATATTGAACATCATTGTCTAACCAAATTCGACCATTTCTCACCGTGTGAACCCTGATGTGATCTAGCATTGCTTGTATAATCTAACATGTGCTTTAATTCTAAAGTATATTTCTTGAATGCTTAGCCTTGATTGAAAGTTCCACAAGTCCTTATGTTAGATCCAAATTAGTAGTGTTTGATGTACCTTTACTAATATTCGATCTTGTTCATGCTAGTACCCTATTTTGACTTGATGATGTACTTTGAACCTTGAAACATGCCTTATATGGATGCATGATGTTAAATCTCAAACCTAACTCACATGTGGGTCTTATATGTCTAAAATTATTATGTGAACTCCTAAATAAATAACTTATCATGCTTTATGAACTCATATACCTTGTGGATCCTTCTTTTACACTTATGTGATCATATGTAATCTAGCACACATGTTGATAACTAAGTATATGTTCTTATGAAAATGTTTCCCTAATGACCATCCATTATATATAATTATCTCAAATCATTAACTTGGTAATTTTAATGTCATCTAATTGTGACAAACTTACATGATTATAACTCAATGTGACTAGTTTGACTATGTTGATTCATATGTGGACTAAGCTTGTTCAAATCTCTTGATAACCCTATCTAATGATCTAATGACCCTTTTCTTGACCCCTAATCATAGTTGTGATGTGTCACCCTAAGTTCTAGATGAATCCAAGATGTATAGTGTAACTTGATAATGAACTCATGTGACTAGTTGAAGTGTGGAAACCTACGTTGAAGATATGATACCTAGACCTAGAGGACACATTCAACCACCATGATTATGAATAATTACGCCCAATATTGCTTATGTTAATACAATTTCACTTATTTGTAATGTTAGGATCTCTATAATGACCTAATGGCCATGATCTAGATATGTTTCTCAATATGATCTTCTAAATAAGGTTGTTAATCTTATGCATTAATCAGGTATGCTTTATCCTTCTATTGTCCAGACTAGTGATATTGAACTTGCTTATATGCTTGAATTCTTAAACTACTTGGATTTATATACATTTTTTATCTACTTGTTACCTATGATTAGTAAGTTTTTTTCTTCTTGAAATATGTTGAATAGATCTTGAACATAATTAAACTTGTCCTTTATACAACCCTTTGTGCACCTGCCTAAATTCTTGGGGTAAGGTCACAAGGCATGTTGAAATAGGGTTATCTCATTGAATTAGGTATTGAGTTCCCTCACGTACAAAAGGGATAGCTAATCTTGAGCACCATTACAGACCCTTCATCTGTGGAAGTTGGTCAATGGCCATATATTGTTGTTTGAGTATAATGGAAATGTGCCTAAAACATGATTGCATGTTAATAAGAAAGTCTTTCATGATGTTTGTTTCTTTCATTCTATCATATTAAGTTTTGCCAAGCATATATGTTTCTTAAACATGTAGTTTAGGTATTCTATAGTGTACTCAACACATTTGTGTTGATGTGGACCCATTTTATGATGTTAGGTAACAAACACACTAAGACTCTGCTAATATGATCATTACTTCTGCTATATTAAGATAATCGACCATGCTTACTCTGATGAAATCAAATGACATGTTTTTATCTCCCCCTTCTGGGGAGCATCCTCCATGATAGTAGAGAAGGATTCCATGATAAGAGTGTGGGAGGGGGAAGTTAGAGGCAACCCTCTGTTTATTGTTGCTGAGAAGCTGCTAAGAACTAAGAAGGCTCTCTAGTCTTGTGCTAGCGGTCTGTATGATATCCAGAGCATGGTTGCCACTGCGAGAACCATCTATAATGATGCTACAGAGAAGCTAAGACTCAAACCCAACCAAGATCAGGAAATTTTGGAGGAGGACAGGGCAGCCAAGAAATTAAAGTAGATTGAGAAGGTCGAAGAGGTTTCCTTCTAGCAGAGGAGAAGACTCTGGTTGATCTGTGACGGTGACATGAATACCAGGACTCACCACTCTACGATAAAGAGGAACACTATGAGGGATGCCATCCACACCTTAACTAGAAGAGATGGGTCTACCACCAATTCCCCTACGGAGTTGGGCATGGATGTTGTGGAGTTCTACAAGAAGCTCTATAATAAGCCTAAGACCACTAGAACGTTTTGTGTCCTTCTGGAGTCTAAAGTAACAAATGCAAGGAACCGTCTCCTACGCAGGCCTACCTCTGAGATTGAGATCAGAGATGCCCTATTCTCTATTGGTGCATCCACGGCCCTCGACCCTGATGGCTTCAATGCAAAGTTTTTCCAGGCTATGTGGACCCTCATCAAGGATGATTTGTATAGGGTGGTCAGGTGGTTTCTAGTTGGAGGTAATATGGTTAGAAGTGTCAACCATGCCTTCTTGAGACTTGTTCCAAAGAAACATATGGTGAATTCTATGGCTGATATGAGACTGATCGCATGTTGTTCGGCCCTATACAAAGTCATCTCCAAGCTCCTGGTGAGAACGCTTAAGATTATTCTCCCTGACATCGTCTCCAATCACTAGTCCACTTTTATCAAAGGAAGATCCATTTCGGACAGCGCCTTGCTGACTTCCGAATTTTTGTTGGATTTCAAAGTCAAGAAAATTGTCCATAAAGTCTATGTGAAGATAGACTTGGCTAAGGCCTACGACAATGTTCACTGGGACACTCTATGGGACATCTTACAAGCCAGTGGTTTCTCAGATAGATGGATACGCCTCATGAAGGAATGCGTCTCCACTCCCTCCTTCTCGATGCTCATTAATGGCGCCTGCCCCTATGGTCTCTTCTCTACCACTAATGGGCTCAGGAAAGGGGATCCTCTATCCCCCCTACTCTTCACTCTTGTCATGGAATTCTTCTCTACTATCATGGAGAATGCTACCCAGAAGGGGGATATAAAAACCTATCGACAAGGAGGGGTGAAGGTCATGGATCACATGATTTTTACATATGACATCCTCATATTTCTTGCTGCTAACGTGAGGAATTTTAGGATGTTTAGAAGAATCATGGTAACCTTTGGCAAGGTGACTGCTCTCTTCATGAGCACTCTCAAATCAAGAGTTTTCCTGTACAAATCTTGTGACAGCAGAAGAGGGAGGTTGAGAAGGGCCATTGGGCTCGAGGAGAGGGTTTTCCCAACCAGATATCTGGGAATACCCATCAGCAGTGGCAAGGCTATGGGAGCAGACTATAACTCCTATGTGGACAACATATGAGAATCGGTGGCGAAATGAGATGGAGTCAAAATCTCCATTGCGGACAGAGTGGTTCTTGTGAGAATAGTCCTTGAGGAGAAGATCCAGTTCCGGTGTAGACAAGTTGATATACCGCCCTTCATTCTAAGTAAATTCAATAGCATCTGCAGCTCTTTCATTTGGGGTGGTAAGACCCATGCCATTGCTTGGTCCACCATCACCAAGGATTTCATGATAGGGGGATTGAACATCACCTCTGCTAATGATATTGCAGAAGATTCTACTAGAGCAAGGATTGACCATTTTCTCAGATGTGCTAACTCTTGCTGGAGCAAGTGGATGCATGAGAGATATGGGGATTCACTAGCTCTTAGTAAGTTCAATGTCTCAAGGACCTAGAGGGGCATGTGCAGCAGCTGGCTGGACATTACTGATGACTATGTTCAGTCCACTGATGGTTGGCGGCTCCAGTTTCAGATGACCAAGTTGTGGGTGCTGAATGGTGTTGGGTCCCCACAAGTGCCTTGGCACTTAGTTTTTTGGAACTCCTTTCACACGCCCAAATGGAGTTGCTGTTCCTATAGGGCTATTTTGTGTCGTCTTCCAACCTTTAATCAATGAATAGGTGGGGTCTCAGGCCGGTGACCACCTGCCTGCTATGTGGTAGGGACGACGAGAGGCACACTCACTTGTTTTTTGGTTGTGCCTATATAGGATACCTTTGGTGCAGGGTATTGCTGAAAATGGGCTGGGGTAGCAACCCCCCAATGTCCCTACTGGAAGCCTTCAATTGGCTCATGAACAAGATAACGATTAGCTCCAATACTAGATCGTTTGCTGGTGGGTGTATCATTGCCATTTTCTGGCTTGTTTGGCGTGAAGGTAACTATAGGTTACATGCAAAGAAACATACATATATGTTTGACTTATTTGATATTCTTGTACATAATATAGGTTTGGCAGTTGAAGCAATACCTATGATAGGGGAGGCCCTGGACCTTGTGGCCTGGAGGTAGTAGGGGTTTTCTGAGTAAACCTGAGTGTATAGTATACGAGATTTTTTTGTGTTCCCTATAATTTTTGATTATATAGTAATATTTTACCTTCTATAAAAAAAGAAATCAAATTCTCATGAGCTTACATATGGGACTCGGATCTTGTGTTATGAACTAGTTTAGTTCCTTTCATGCCATGTTATCTCTTATCTGGCCCTTGTTTATTATTTTATTCATGTGTATGTTATATGATCCATTCTAGGGACAGACACCCAGGTCCACTCGCCTTTGGCTGTGTAGCCAATAAGAGTGTGGACTTAGGGTAACAAATGACTTTGTGACACATACCTGCAATAGTCTTGTGAAGGAAAAAGGTCACTGGTGGGAGGAAATGAATTCGATTAAATTTAGAGGAATTCAATGAAATTTGTGTCTCAAAAGACAGTTGTAGAAGAACTACTTTGGATGGTTTCCTGACCTTTGATTATGACCTTCATACTAGACCATCGGAAGATAGTAAATTGAATGAGGTCACCAGAAGGCACCATCAAAAGAGGGCCCATTGGAACCATCCTATTGTTGACTCCATCAGAAGAAAGCATCCAAAGATGGTCTTTCAACTGCCTTCTGAAGAAAAAGAGTTGATGGAGCGCTGATGTGTATTGCCTAAAAAGTGGGGGATGAATTTGACCGATTATAAGGATTGTAATTAAAATTTATCACACTGAATCTAAGAATTGATGTTTTCTTATTTTCGGTTCCTACAAGTCCCAAAATTGCTAGTTTAGGAGCTTTATCTTAAAAAAAGAGAGAAATGATGAAAATATACATATCTAACGTTATTTTGGGCATATTAAGGCTATAATAGTATGAAACTATAGTTAAAAACTTACCAAAAATCCCTAAATTTGGGTGTTATTGTACAACCCCAAATCAGATCTTAAAGTCATTTATAATGTAACTAGTGAGATTAAGTGTTTATATGTAGAAATTACATCTAAATAATTACTAAATAGATGTTGAATCACTTTCTTCATGGAAGAATAAATCTCCAATAGATAAGGTCATATAACCATATCTATAATGATCCACTTTTTCAAGATCTAAATGACATTAAAAACCTCAAACTAGGCCAAAGAATAAGTTCATGAGATATTTTAGATAGAGAACTGAGATTTGGACCTTGGGATGTTGAGAACTATATCTAAGGGGGTACTGATTAGACATAACATAAGTAAAGATGTGAAGATTGGAAGAAACATGTATGAATTTGTTCATTACTAGGTTTAGATGGTGATTTCAAGGTTGAATATTCACTATTCCTGAGAAATCACCACACGAAAGAACTTTTCTTCAAGATTTTACTTCTTCAAGCTACAACATAGACTCTTTATATCGAGAATAGTGTAACTTAGTTCCACGATTCAAAGGTTGTATATAGGTGTAGTTCACATAAAAATTACAATAATAAAAAATATCATTTTCCAAAAATTATATTGCCTACTTTGGCCAAAAAGGTTTGCTATGACTTCCTATTATCCTATTTCAACACAAAAACTGACCTTAATTAGTTTACCAAGCCATTTGTGCTTCAACCCAAAACCGGCCCGCATTGACCTCTTACTAGTATGCTTTGACCCTTAATGAGTAGAATCAACCCGCACTCACAACATATACCCCACCATATACACATCCACCATCAAGCAACAATCAAAGTGTTCCAACTTGGTCAACTTTTATCATACCACTACAATCAAAATAATCTCGACCTGGGTTGGATCCATAACCATTGACTGATTTCTGCTGCATCAATCACTACAACATATAGATTACAATTTTTTATTCCAAAATATTCTAAATTCCGATGAACCAAATATTGAGAGTATCTTCTTCAAATAATATAAACACTTGTGGGAATAATTGTAAAATATAACTTCTTTTATGTAAGACAATATAGAATAATCAAATAATTTAGGAAATAAAATGTGATAAACTCAAAAACATGATTTAGGATCTCAAAATATCATTTTGGGTACGACTCCTAACTACTTGAATTTTTAAAACCTTTATTTTCTAACCTTTCAAATATTTCACAAGAGAACTACATCAAATATTATGATTCTCCTATATATTCTTTGTGTCAAAAATTCAGGGGTGGGGAATTGGGCATTATTATCATCCAAACCCCTCTAATCACTTAACTGTGTCATTATCACATTCATCCCGTTGGATTTTGTGGCTCTCCAAGACAAAATGGTAGTCGATTCCATCATTATAAACCTACAATCATCATACTGAGTCAACATTTTGCAATAGAGGGTGTCTTCATTGGCAACATAAAGACTCATCTCTTGACATTAATAATACATTGAGTGGAGGATCAAATATATGATCTTCAATTAGGATTGTTTTTCCTCTAACAAGGTTCCTTCTTTCCTCCTTCAACAATTGGTTTAAGATTAGGCTTGTTTTTTCCTCTATCAGGGTTCCTTCTTTCCTCCTTATTTTTTATAACACAAAACCCGACATATGTGTCTAGGAAAAAAACACTCTTTCTCCTATTTTTTTTCACAACTACATTATATATATGATGTTGATAGCTACTCCTACAGCTAATTTTTTTTTGTATTTAACAAAACTAAAATCCATATAGTACTAAATTAATTTTTTTTCTTGTTTTTCTAGGTGGCGATTAATTTTATACTTTATGACACTTTAGATAATCAGACTAATCCTACCTTTTAAGTAATTTCCTATACGCATACACTTTGGTGCATATCTGCATTTTAGATTTCCCTTATACAATTGTGTGGAATTTTATCAGCATATGTGACAGTTGGCTAAGATCTCTTTGAGTGTTAATAGTTGCTTATTACTTAGGCTATATGTTTACTTTAGATTGTCTAGGTGTACATTTTACAAATACAATATTTTTAACAGTTGATATTGTGATGTCAACATGTGTATGTTGACAATATGAAATATAATATATATATATATATATATATATATATATATATATATATATTTCATGAACTACATGTTTTATATGCATATAATGTGTTGATGTTGATTCCATATTATGATAATTAATTACAATTATTTAACAAATTTCATTCAAGTACCTTTCTTTTTGTCTGACTAATACAATATTCTCTTAGATGATGCAAATACTAATTTCTCTAAGTGTATCATTAGTGGCATGTTGTTAATCATTGTGTATTTGTATTACTTTCTTTATAATCAAATCTAATGTGAAATTATATTCTTCCATAAATGTAAATTGATACCCATATATTTATTTACATTCCAAAAATGATACCCATATAATTTATTTATTATCACATTTCTTAAAAGTTTGGCTCAATTATTGTATATATATGTTACATATTCAATGATGAGTGTGTCTTATAATAAAGGAAATTGTTGGAATATTACCAAATTTAGTGTAAATGGAAATTGTGAATGATGATAGGAACGAAAATGTTCATATATAAATTGTCAGTATGTATGCCCAGAGAGCCAATTGTACGATATTGTAATGGGACATTAGATTCCATATTTGATAATGATACATGTAATTTTGTCTATTATGTTTGTATCAATCATAAGATGATGATACAAACATAGTATATGTCTAAATTTTGATGTTACTCGATGACATGTCTTCAAATCTAAGACTCAAACAATTATATCAAATGTATGATCAGAGTAAATCAATTCTTTTTATGTCGCTAGTCATATATTATTGTGGGAGAAAAATAGACAACAATAATAAATATGACTGGAGTGTGTGTTTATTGATGATAGAGTCTCATTAGTCATCATATGGGATATCAAGTCAAACACATAGGTACATGTTAGAGAGCAGTGTATCAGATAGACCCACCTTGAGTATGATACATGGAGACCACAAAATGGTAGTTAGAATCATCTCTCATAGTAATATTGGTGATTCTGGTTCTTAGACCTGAACTCACGACACTCATCTCATGTTATTCAATGTATTTTGACATCATCCAACGTGACCTTGAATAAGAGTTTCCAGAAACGTTATGCTCGTGTATATTGTGACACATGGGGATTCTATTTTAATGATGTAGATGTGATGTGTCCCTACTACAAGAGATTGATATTCTGGCTACTAGATATGCGAGACGGATCAATGCATGTCCATACCCATGTGAATCAATATATGTTATGTGAGCTCACATGCATCTCATATGGTCTGCTCTAGTTCAAGGAACAAGGATTGGAAGTTGGGAGGATGATGTTTACATGACTCGAGTTCAATCTTGATATCAGATACAAAGAAACTATATAATCATTGATCATGGATTGTAGGTTGAGGTTGTTGTCCAACTTTCCAATTACATGGGTAGTAATGTTGTGTTTCTAGATACCACTCATTATTTGTGATGTCATATATTAGTTATTGACATTCACTGCCAATGTACTTATAACCTATAGGGTCACACACATAGGATGCACATGGAAAAGGAATTTAGTCCTGAATATGATTTAGCTTGATTACTAAAGTGTTCATGTATTCGATTTAAACAATATTGGCTGAAAATTGACTGATTGAGTATGTGAGTCAATTGAATGAAGTGTTCAGTTGACCAACTCAAGTGTTGAGTTGATTGAATCAAGTTTTGAGTTGATTGACTCAAGTGTCGGGTCATTTTAAACAATTAGTTGAGCAATCAGTAAGACTAGATCAAGGATTCATGTTGACAACATGTCATGCATCAATCCTCACATTGAAAGCCAATATGTTTGTGAATTTGAAATATAGTAAACCAACTGATTCAAGTGCTGAATTGACCCATTCACATGTGAATTGACCAATTTTAAGTGTTGAACTAACTGGTTCACATACGAACCGACTAGTTCAAATGTGAACCAACCGATTCGTGATTCACAACAACTAAAAATTTATGGAAAATCCATTTCTTTGACTCCCGATAGATTTGGGAACCTTAACCATGACCCTCCTATAAATAGAGTGGTAGTCAAGGCTTTTAGGAGGCACAATAATATGCTCGAATAATTGTTTTCCACTCACAATTGTGGTAACATGAGATCCCAAACAAGTCTTACCCATAAAAGGGAGAGACAACAAGGGAGAGACAACTAGGGAGAGCAGTTAACGGTAGCACGTTGACATTGAAGGGACAACTCCTTCTTATTGGCTCTGGTACCACAATGTGGAGTTCCCAGATGTCTGTGTGGACTACATAGAGGTGTGAAGGTCATTGCTGCCACTCTAGGAGGAAAATGAACACCATAATTTGTGATGATACACCAAAAGGCCATTGTCGATGGTTGTTTAAGTGAATCTTACGAAGGGTGCACATCACCATGTAAGAGTAGTCATTGGACTTTCTATAGAATAAGGTATATCTCTTTCTACCTTCTTTCTAAGATACATTGTTGCTCATGTGATCTTTTGGTAAAAGAATAGGGATAGACATTTTTGGTTATGTTTCCTTCTCCATCGTCCCTATTCTCCAACAATGGTATTATAACTACATCAATTTATGGTGTATTAGGGATCTAAATTGATGTGATCAGATTTATGTTATTGCATACGGTCTGAATAATAAAATGATTAAGTTTCATATCCAATTAAATACCACATATGATTTCACATATATACACATATATATACATATATACACATACATATACATATATACATATATATGTATATGATATGATATATATGCAATCCATACGCGTCTCCCTAAAAGTGTTTTGATCGTAGATGTATTCATAGTCATGGAAAAAACTCCTATCGATGTGGGCGCATGGTTTTTTGTTTTTCATTCATGTTGTTATTCATTTAGAAGATCAAGACTATCCCCTCATTTACAAATGTAAATCAAGGTTTTCCTTTTGCTAATGTAATATGGAATATGATAGTTTAATTTATGTTTTCAAAAAGAGAAGATGTTCTGCATTAGGTGAGTAAATTGAATGATGAGTCGAGACAATCAATTAGAGGACTAAGGAGGCGTACAACACGAGGAGACAACCGGTCCACTAGAGGTCCAAATGATTGAGTGGAGGAGTCCAGTCAACCACATGAGCTAGAGCCAATTGACTGACTGATGGAAGCCAATCAACTGATCAAGAGTCCAATTGATTGATTAGAGGGTCCAGTTGATCTACCAGCCCATCCCAACAACACAATATAGGTTTCTACATGAGATGTATGATCTTAGGTGGTAGAAATTCTTTATGGCTTCAAAGAAATACATTAGTATGGCCATAACCATCATTTGTCTGTTTTAGATTGCATGTTTTTCATTTGTGAATATAGTATGTGTATGATACATATTATAGGTATGTGGTGATTAAATATGTATATGTATTTATAAAAGTCCCACAATAAATATTATGTTTAACATGCTTTTCATAAGTGACACACATGAAAAGATTGATCGACCAAGTGTGGGAATGCCCTAACGTGGTGCATTGTCTACCTCATAGAAATTTGATGGTAGACATGTGGGTTGGCCATACCAAGGTGAATATTCTATTGTGTTGGATGATGCATCAAGCTTAACTAGGTAACCATAATCAGATTAAGTGCCTAGAAGCAAAAGATGGACTATACTAAGGAGTTGTGCACACCATCTATCGAAAATTTACTTGAGATGCAATTGGCAAATGTTGCCTACCATAATAATTGGTTATGAGAGACAAAGATGGTTGGGTAATAACTTAACTACTTTGGATCTTGGCTCATTAGAAAGTTGTACACTGCACTCTTCTAAAATGGTAGTGAGGGTTGTAAATTTGAACAAAATTGTGGGATAGGTAATTAATTAAAGGCCTAATTAATATCTTCAATATTATGAAATCAAATCACAAGTGTCATGATAGAAAAAATTGCAAAATTTCTTCTGTAGAGTCTAATGGAAAACATAGACACATTTTCTTTTTATCAGTCCTTGAGAAGAAAAAGCAGAATGGAAAAAAACTTCCATAACTAGTTCAGGACTGTGAAAAGTGTTCTCAAACATTAACATAAGCTCTACATCCCTAAAACACCTGTGTCAGAGGAACCCTCTTCAAATTCACATAAGAGTGAAACAGATGCTTGCTTGAAGCATGCCAATGATGTCATAGACATCAAAAACATTATGTCGGGATGTATGAACAATGAGTTGCATAAATAAAATGAAAACATGGATATTCTCGAGATTGTAACACATCTGAAGAATCATGTAAAGAAAGAAAAGTATAATGTCTCTAAAGCACTATTTGAGTGAAAATTGACAAAGGGAGAGCTAGTAGAGCCCCATGTGCTCAATATGATTGGGCATGTGGAACATCTAGAGAGACCATGATTTCTTATAGGCTAAGAGTTAGCCATGGATATGATTCTACAATCATTATCTGAATCATATACCTAGTTTATTAAGTGCTATCACTTGAATAACTTGGCTAAATTGTTGTTTGAATTTCTTGGCATGTTCATAAATGTTGAAGCACAAATGAAGGACAAGCCTGTGATGATGATCAGTGGAATGGTGTCAAAGGGAAAAGGCAAGACTAAGAAATGTTCTAAGGATAAGATGAAGTCCAAGTCTTCTACACACAAGATTAGGAGAGGGGTAAGTACAAAAGGAATTTGTCCTTTTCAATTAAACTCAGGAAGAAGAAGGAGATAGAGATCTCCATTTCACAACCTGAGAAGAAGTAAGATATAACTATCTGAAGCAAGAGTTGCTGACATTTTAGTTGGAATTTGTCATTCTTCTAATAGGCATGTAATAGAATTAGTGAATTGCTATTATGTACCTATGATTAACAAAAAACGTCATGCATATTGTATGTAATAGAGTATTCTGAATAATTAATGTTTTATTTAAAAGATAAGATCTTATATGATAGTTCCATATGTCTCATAGTCTATACTTGATTGTATTAAATACAAATATGTATAACACATTTACGAAATGACTCAATGACTCAAACAATGAATACATATAGCATTGTCATCTAAGAACATTAATGAGAAAAGCATTTCAAAAATCTATAATGATGGTTGTCAACAAGCTTCCAATTGTTGAACTACTAAAGACATGTGAGTCTTATTTGTTGGGCAATATGACAAAAGCTCCTTTCACTAGAAATAATGGGAGAGCGAGCATTCAATTGTGGGTCATACACACTGATGTATACAAACCTTTTAGAATAATTTGTAGAGGTGGTTACCAATACCTCATTATATTTATTGATATTCTCGATAGATATGCAAGATTTGAATATCTTGAAGTGTTCAAAGAGATCATGAATGAAGTACATAACCAGTTTAGTATAAGTATTAAAACACTTGGATATGATCAACATGGAAAGTACTTTGAACTAAAAGTATTCAGACCTTCCAGGAGACTGTGATAATGTATCAAAATGAACTCCACCGGATACATAGTGATATATCACAAAGAAAGAATCACACCTTGATTTTCATGGTGTGATCATCAATAAATCTAGATGATCTTCCAATTTTCTTTTACCACATGTTTTATACTAAAAGGTGTACTGTCTAAAATGGTTCAAAAGACACCATATGAGATATGGCATGGGAAATGTCCCGATATGTCTCTTATAAAGATTTGGAATTGAAGCTTGTGTAAGAAAACAATTTCTTGATAAGCTTGTCCACAAATTGAATTATCGTTATTTTGTTGAATACTACTTTTACAACCCAATCTGACAACAAAAGGTTTATTGTCGGGACAGCTCTATTCCTAAACAGAATTCAATTTTAAAGGAATCAATTGGAGAAAATTAAAACTTGAAAAGTTCAAGGCCAACAAGAAAACATTGAGCCTAAAGAGGTATAGTAGGAACAAAAAGAATCACAAATTGTTGTGTAATCTCAAGTTCCTTATATAAACAAAAAACCTCATATATCTAGTAGGACACACCATGGGCTTGAAAGATTAGGATATATTATTGCTCAAGCATGTGGTAAGTTGGTCATAGATGATGAGCCAACAACCTACCTAGAAACTATTGAGGGACCAGAGTCTTAGAAATGGATTGAGGCCATGAGATCCATGATGGATTCCTTATAAACCAATAAGATTTGACCTTGGTGGATCCACCTGAATGGGTAAAATCCATAGGGTAAAATTGGGTCTTCAAGAAGAAGACCGATATGGATGGTAGTGTGAAAACTTTTAAAGGAAGATTGGTTACAAAGGATTTCTAACAATTTCTAGCTATTGGACATGATGAAATCATTTCACCAGTTGCCATGATTAAATCCATTAGGATCATGCTTGCTATTACAACTTAATATTACTATGAGATTGGAAAATGGATGTTAACAATGCATTTTTAATAAGAATATTCTAGTGGATGTGTACATGACACGACCTGAAGGTTTTATAAATCCAATTGTTGCAAATAAAGTATTTAAGATACAAAGGTGAATCTATGGATTGAAGCGGAATCTTAGAGTTTGAACAAAATTGTGGGATAGGTAATTAATTAAAGGCCTAATTAGTATCTTCAATATTATGAAATCAAATCACAAGTGTCATGATAGAAAAAATTGCAAAATTTCTTCTGTAGAGTCTAATGGAAAACATAGACACATTTTCTTTTTATCAGTCCTTGAGAAGAAAAAGCAGAATGGAAAAAAACTTCCATAACTAGTTCAGGACTGTGAAAAGTGTTCTCAAACATTAGCATAAGCTCTACATCCCTAAAACACCTGTGTCAGAGGAACCCTCTTCAAATTCACATAAGAGTGAAACAGATGCTTGCTTGAAGCATGCCAATGATGTCATAGACATCAAAAACATTATGTCGGGATGTATGAACAATGAGTTGCATAAATAAAATGAAAACATGGATATTCTCGAGATTGTAACACATCTGAAGAATCATGTAAAGCAAGAAAAGTATAATGTCTCTAAAGCACTATTTGAGTGAAAATTGACAAAGGGAGAGCTAGTAGAGCCCCATGTGCTCAATATGATTGGGCATGTGGAACATCTAGAGAGACCATGATTTCTTATAGGCTAAGAGTTAGCCATGGATATGATTCTACAATCATTATCTGAATCATATACCTAGTTTATTAAGTGCTATCACTTGAATAACTTGGCTAAATTGTTGTTTGAATTTCTTGGCATGTTCATAAATGTTGAAGCACAAATGAAGGACAAGCCCGTGATGATGATCAGTGGAATGGTGTCAAAGGGAAAAGGCAAGACCAAGAAATGTTCTAAGGATAAGCTGAAGTCCAAGTCTTCTACACACAAGATTAGGAGAGGGGTAAGTACAAAAGGAATTTGTCCTTTTCAATTAAACTTAGGAAGAAGAAGGAGATAGAGATCTCCATTTCACAACCTGAGAAGAAGTAAGATATAACTATCTGAAGCAAGAGTTGCTGACATTTTAGTTGGAATTTGTCATTCTTCTAATAGGCATGTAATAGAATTAGTGAATTGCTATTATGTACCTCCGATTAACAAAAAACGTCATGCATATTGTATGTAATAGAGTATTATGAATAATTAATGTTTTCTTTAAAAGATAAGATCTTATATGATAGTTCCATATGTCTCATAGTCTATACTTGATTGTATTAAATACAAATATGTATAACACATTTACGAAATGACTCAATGACTCAAACAATGAATACATATAGCATTGTCATCTAAGAACATTAATGAGAAAAGCATTTCAAAAATCTATAATGATGGTTGTCAACAAGCTTCCAATTGTTGAACTACTAAAGACATGTGAGTTTTATTTGTTGGGCAATATGACAAAAGCTCCTTTCACTAGAAATAATGGGAGAGTGAGCATTCAATTGTGGGTCATACACACTGATGTATACAAACCTTTTAGAATAATTTGTAGAGGTGGTTACCAATACCTCATTATATTTATTGATATTCTCGATAGATATGGAAGATTTGAATATCTTGAAGTGTTCAAAGAGATCATGAATGAAGTACATAACCAGTTTAGTATAAGTATTAAAACACTTGGATATGATCAACGTGGAAAGTACTTTGAACTAAAAGTATTCAGATCTTCTAGGAGACTGTGATAATGTATCAAAATGAACTCCATCGGATACATAGTGATATATAACAAAGAAATAATCACACCTTGATTTTCATGGTGTGATCATCAATAAATCTAGCTGATCTTCCAATTTTCTTTTACCACATGTTTTATACTAAACAATGTACTGTCTAAAATGGTTCAAAAGACACCATATGAGATATGGCATGGGAAATGTCCCGATATGTCTCTTATAAAGATTTGGAACTGAAGCTTGTGTAAGAAAACAATTTCTTGATAACCTTGTCCACAAATCGAATTATCGTTATTTTGTTGAATACTACTTTTACAACCCAATCTGACAACAAAAGGTTTATTTTCAGGACAGCTCTATTCCTAAACAGAATTCAATTTTAAAGGAATCAATTGGAGAAAATTAAAACTTGAAAAGTTCAAGGCCAACAAGAAAACATTGAGCCTAAAGAGGTATAGTAGGAACAAAAAGAATCACAAATTGTTGTGTAATCTCAAGTTCCTTATATAAACAAAAAACCTCATATATCTAGTAGGACACACCATGAGCTTGAAAGATTAGGATATATTATTTCTCAAGCATGTGGTAAGTTGGTCATAGATGATGAGCCAACAACCTACCTAGAAACTATTGAGGGACCAGAGTCTTAGAAATGGATTGAGGCCATGAGATCCATGATGGATTCCTTATAAACCAATAAGATTTGACCTTGGTGGATCCACCTGAATGGGTAAAATCCATAGGGTGCAATTGGGTCTTCAAGAAGAAGACCGATATGGATGGTAGTGTGAAAACTTTTAAAGGAAGATTGGTTACAAAGGATTTCTGACAATTTCTAGCTATTGGACATGATGAAATCATTTCACCAGTTGCCATGATTAAATCCATTAGGATCATGCTTGCTATTACAACTTAATATTACTATGAGATTGGCAAATGGATGTTAACAATGCATTTTTAATAAGAATATTCTAGTGGATGTGTACATGACACGACCTGAAGGTTTTATAAATCCAATTATTGCAAATAAAGTATTTAAGATACAAAGGTGAATCTATGGATTGAAGCGGAATCTTAGAGTTTGAACAAAATTGTGGGATAGGTAATTAATTAAAGGCCTAATTAGTATCTTCAATATTATGAAATCAAATCACAAGTGTCATGATAGAAAAAATTGCAAAATTTCTTCTGTAGAGTCTAATGGAAAACATAGACACATTTTCTTTTTATCAGTCCTTGAGAAGAAAAAGCAGAATGGAAAATAACTTCCATAACTAGTTCAGGACTGTGAAAAGTGTTCTCAAACATTAGCATAAGCTCTACATCCCTAAAACACCTGTGTCAGAGGAACCCTCTTCAAATTCACATAAGAGTGAAACGGATGCTTGCTTGAAGCATGCCAATGATGTCATAGACATCAAAAACATTATGTCAGGATGTATGAACAATGAGTTGCATAAATAAAATGAAAACATGGATATTCTCGAGATTGTAACACATCTGAAGAATCATGTAAAGCAAGAAAAGTATAACGTCTCTAAAGCACTATTTGAGTGAAAATTGACAAAGGGAGAGCTAGTAGAGCCCCATGTGCTCAATATGATTGGGCATGTGGAACATCTAGAGAGACCATGATTTCTTATAGGCTAAGAGTTAGCCATGGATATGATTCTACAATCATTATCTGAATCATATACCTAGTTTATTAAGTGCTATCACTTGAATAACTTGGCTAAATTGTTGTTTGAATTTCTTGGCATGTTCATAAATGTTGAAGCACAAATGAAGGACAAGCCCGTGATGATGATCAGTGGAATGGTGTCAAAGGGAAAAGGAAAGACCAAGAAATGTTCTAAGGATAAGCTGAAGTCCAAGTCTTCTACACACAAGATTAGGAGAGGGGTAAGTACAAAAGGAATTTGTCCTTTTCAATTAAACTCAGGAAGAAGAAGGAGATAGAGATCTCCATTTCACAACCTGAGAAGAAGTAAGATATAACTATCTGAAGCAAGAGTTGCTGACATTTTAGTTGGAATTTGTCATTCTTCTAATAGGCATGTAATAGAATTAGTGAATTGCTATTATGTACCTACGATTAACAAAAAACGTCATGCATATTGTATGTAATAGAGTATTCTAAATAATTAATGTTTTATTTAAAAGATAAGATCTTATATGATAGTTCCATATGTCTCATAGTCTATACTTGATTGTATTAAATACAAATATGTATAACACATTTACAAAATGACTCAATGACTCAAACAATGAATACATATATCATTGTCATCTAAAGAACATTAATGAGAAAAGCATTTCAAAAATCTATAATGATGGTTGTCAACAAGCTTCCAATTGTTGAACTACTAAAGACATGTGAGTCTTATTTGTTGGGCAATATGACAAAATCTCCTTTCACTAGAAATAATGGGAGAGCGAGCATTCAATTGTGGGTCATACACACTGATGTATACAAACCTTTTAGAATAATTTGTAGAGGTGGTTACCAGTACCTCATTATATTTATTGATGTTCTCGATAGATATGGAAGATTTTAATATCTTGAAGTGTTCAAAGAGATCATGAATGAAGTACATAACCAGTTTAGTATAAGTATTAAAACACTTGGATATGATCAACGTGGAAAGTACTTTGAACTAAAAGTATTCAGACCTTCTAGGAGACTGTGATAATGTATCAAAATGAACTCCACCGGATACATAGTGATATATCACAAAGAAAGAATCACCCCTTGATTTTCATGGTGTGATCATCAATAAATCTAGATGATCTTCCAATTTTCTTTTACCACATGTTTTATACTAAAAAGTGTACTGTCTAAAATGGTTCAAAAGACACCATATGAGATATGGCATGGGAAATGTCCCGATATGTCTCTTATAAAGATTTGGAATTGAAGCTTGTGTAAGAAAACAATTTCTTGATAACCTTGTCCACAAATTGAATTATCGTTATTTTGTTGAATACTACTTTTACAACCCAATCTGACAACAAAAGGTTTATTGTCGGGACAGCTCTATTCCTAAACAGAATTCAATTTTAAAGGAATCAATTGGAGAAAATTAAAACTTGAAAAGTTCAAGGCCAACAAGAAAACATTGAGCCTAAAGAGGTATAGTAGGAACAAAAAGAATCACAAATTGTTGTGTAATCTCAAGTTCCTTATATAAACAAAAAACCTCATATATCTAGTAGGACACACCATGAGCTTGAAAGATTAGGATATATTATTGCTCAAGCATGTGGTAAGTTGGTCATAGATGATGAGCCAACAACCTACCTAGAAACTATTGAGGGACCAAAGTCTTAGAAATGGATTGAGGCCATGAGATCCATGATGGATTCCTTATAAACCAATAAGATTTGACCTTGGTGGATCCACCTGAATGGGTAAAATCCATAGGGCGCAATTGGGTCTTCAAGAAGAAGACCGATATGGATGGTAGTGTGAAAACTTTTAAAGGAAGATTGGTTACAAAGGATTTCTGACAATTTCTAGCTATTTGACATGATGAAATCATTTCACCAGTTGCCATGATTAAATCCATTAGGATCATGCTTGCTATTACAACTTAATATTACTATGAGATTGGCAAATGGATGTTAACAATGCATTTTTAATAAGAATATTCTAGTGGATGTGTACATGACACGACCTGAAGGTTTTATAAATCCAATTGTTGCAAATAAAGTATTTAAGATACAAAGGTGAATCTATGGATTGAAGCGGAATCTTAGAGTTTGAATCTTAATTTGACAAAACAATAAAAGATTTTGACTTTAGTCAAAATGAAGATGGAATATGTGATTGTAAGAATTTAGTGGGAACATATTAATATTCCACATAATGATGTGGAATGACATCCTTATCCTACAAATGTTATAGAATAGGTTGGTAATTCCTTTCTCTGTTAAGGGTTTAGTCAAAGTCTCCTATATGATATGAATCATGATCTACAAAGATAGATCTAGAAATCTTCTTGACCTAAGTAACAACACATACATTGGCAACACCTTTGAAGGGGTTCAACATACAAGACTCAATGAGAGAAAATTTGTCCATGTTCCATCGAATTGGTCTCTTATGAGTCGAGTGTCCCAGATCTTAGGAAGAATTGGAAAACATGAGTAAGATGTCATATGCATCTTCAATTGGATCTATCGTGCATGATTTTTATGTACTCATCTCGTTGTCTCGTATGTACTAGATACGACGAGCAGATATAATTAGATCCTAGTGAATGACACTAGATGACCATAAAAAACATCCTTAAATACTTAAGAAGCACTAAAAGGATTAGTTCATTGGTTATAGTTATAAGGAAGATTGGGGCTAAATGGTTACACTGATGCAAGCTTCCAAAATGACAAATTAGATCGCAATCAAAAATTTGTGATTTACCGTAATATAGAAATATAAGATGCAAGAGATCTAAGCAAGAGACAGTTGTTAATTATACAATACAAGTTGAATACCTTGTTGTTATGAACACAACAAAGGATATTGTATGGATTAAGAAGTTCTTTTGTATGAACTTTTGGGGAGTTCCAACCATTGATGACATAGTAGAAATATTTTGACAACAATCGAGCTACTGGATAGGTAAAGGAACATAGATAGCATACTATGGTATTTCCATGTCATATGAGAGATTGTACGGTGATGACATGTGAATACTTGCAAAGTACCGACTAGAACCAAATGTTGCTAACCTGCTACAAAAATGCTAGTGCATCACAAACATCATGGATTTGTTAAGATCAACTGGAATAGGATTTGTGGGTGATTAGCTCTATGTGCAAGTCGGAATTTATTGGTATGTATTCCCAGAGAATCAATGACACAATGATTGTAACAGGGCATTAAATACATGATTTGATAATGATAATGGTAGTACCATCTATTATGTTTGTCTCAATTAGGAGATGATGACACAAACAAAATGGATGTCTAACGAATGATGTTACTTGATGAAATTTGTCTTCATATTTAGGACATGAACAATGAGATCATATGTATGATAAGATTACATGCATTCTTATTATGTCCCTAGTCAAAAATTATCATTAAAGAAAAATAGACAACGATAAAACATAAGACTAGAGTGTGCGTTGATTGATGGCAGAATCTCATTAGTCATGGTATGAGAGATCATGTCAAATGCATAGGTACATCCATACATGTTAGAGAATAGTGTATCAGACAGACCAACCGTGAGAGTGATACATTGAGACAATGAAATGGTAGTCAGAATCATCTCTCATAGTGATAGTGGTGATTTTGGTTCTTAGACTGAAGTCACTACACTCATCACATGTTGTTCAATGTATTCTGACATCATCCAACATGACCTTGAATAAGGGTTGTCATAAAGGTAATGCACAAGTATGTTGTGACACATGGGGATTGAATATGAGTAATGTAGATGTGATTTGACCCTCCTAAATGTATGTCCATATTATGTGAACCAATATGTTATATGTGAGCTCACATGCATCTCATATAGTCTTCTCTAATTAAATGAACATGGATTGAACATTGAGATGATGATGATGATTCCCTGTCTCGAGTTCAATCCAGATAGTAGAGACAAAGGAACTATATGATCACTGATCACAAATTTTCAGTTGAATTTTTTTCCCCAACATTCCAATTACTTGGGTAGCAATGATGTGTTTCTAGATACTGATAACTGCTTGAGATGCCATAAATTAGTTATGCAGATTCACTACCGATGTAACTTGGGACCTTTAGGGTCACACACATAGGAGAAGACAAGGGAGAGAAATCAACTCTAACACATTGACATCAAAGGGACAACTCCTTCATGTTGGCTCTAGTAGCACAACATGGAGTTCACGGTGGTCTATGTGGACTACATAGAGGCTTTTAGACCATTGCTACCATGCTAGATGGACCAACAACCACCTCTATATATAGTGTTGCACAAAGAGGTCGTTGTCAATAGTTTTCCATGTGCATCTTGAGTGCACATAACCATGCTAGAGTAGTTGATGGACTAGCTCCAGGAACAAATATATCTCTTGCTACATTCATTCCTAGATACATTATTGTTGATGTGATCTGTTGGTAAAGGAATAGGGATAAAAGTTTTTATTTCTTCTTCCTTCTCTGTCATCCCTATTCCTCTACATAATCAAGGTCTAAATAAATGGTCTAAAATATTTCTCATATTTTCAACTATAATATTATTGATGTTGTGCATTACTAGTTCTATTCACTCTAGACCAATGGAATTGATAATTCAAACTATAAAAAGGAAATTTAGTAGGACTTTAAAGAATTGTATTTCTTTCATTCATTTTTGTAGTTACATTAATGAATACATTTAAACATGTTTTAGTCTCCATGAACTTATAATGATCGTGTTTAGAGAATAAATGTTGAAGATACCCTATGTTGATGGTTAGGGGGATACTAATATAGATATATCATGACCTTTCATGGAAATTATCCTAATCTGCATGCTAAAAACTTGAGAGTAGTATCAAATACAATCATATTAAAATTTTATTTGATATTTGTAAATGATATATGACATATATCACTCTATATTCTTAGAAAGGATGATGTTAGCAAATATGTGATTGGCTTAAGGCACACATATATAATTGAGCAGATCTTGATTAGTCAGACTTCTAAATTTATAACCTGACACTCAAGCCCCCGCAACTATTAAACGGGGTCTGTGGTAGTATATCAAGGTTGAACCATTAGGACAAATAACAATAAGTGCTAAGAATGTAAAACCTCGACTCAAATACACCAAATGAAAGGGGCAGATTAAGATGATGTTCCTTATGGAATGATGATACTCCAAACAAAACAACACATGTAAAATAAAGGTTAACAAAGAAAAATGAAATAACAAAAGAAAGAAAAAGTGTTGTAACAAATATGGAAGGGAACTTGAATCAGTTTTCACCTACTAAAATCTCTCACCAACATGCAATACTTACACCCTTTGTATACCCTAATATGGATACAAGAAATCATCAGTTATGTCTATTACCTCCTCATTCAAGGTTAGGATAGATCTAGATTATAAGGTTTTCTCTCTCTCAAGATGGCAAACAAACAATCACAATCACAACTACATGACCATTAGCTTATGCATTCCAACATTTTCATGCATTCATGCAACTTCAAAACACATATATAGGATTAGTTTTACTCTATCAAGACACTAACAATCAAACATCATAAGATGGTAACTAATCATACAAGTGAAGCATCAAGGCCAAGTGTATGGAGATACTATTTGGTAAGAGTATATATATTCAAAAGGATGTAAAAATCTACATGTTGAAAGAGCCTTAGTGGCTACTCCCAACCCAAGCAATGAGTTTAACCACTCATGTTAGCGAGTGGTATTACATATTTACACACATGGAGAGACATTAAGGAGTAACAACAAAATGGATACACGTAGACAAATAGATCTAGAAGGGAAGAAAGGGGATACACCAATGATGATTTCACAACTACAGTTGGTGCACATTGCCTTTAGATCTGGATCTAGTGTGGGTGGTGTAGAGAAACTAGTACTTCCTTGGAAGGACAAGTCAAGGACAATGGTGGCAACATAGATCTTCTCTCCCCTCCGGCTCTCATCTTCAGAGACCAAAGATCAACAGAGTGGACGATGGATGAGTGTCGAGTGTGGAAAAATTCATTGTCTCCTCAATATCGTGACCCGCTCACATGGATGAGGTGTGGATCTAATTATAGGTGTGGGAAATCGACTTAAACCTCTCATCAGTCATAGAGGTGTAAAGATTGTAGGGATCGCCTAGGATGCTTGGCATTTGTGGTCGCTAACATGGGGAGTCTCATCGGTCACAAAGGTGCTGAGTTCGGTGATCGTTGAGGCTTCGCATGCACTAGTCGCCCAGGAATTGTCTTTATGTGATTGTTGAGGGTGTGTTCTTATTCTACCGTAGGGGAGTTAGGGTCAGCGACCATTGTCATGTGCATGATTCATCGGTCATATGAGAATCAAGGGAAGAATGAGCAGTGACTGTTGACATGTGATGACTTTCAACGGTCATTCAAAATCACAACTATGGTGACTCTCTTTCTTTAAGCATCATCGTCGTTGGGCACTACTATTTGTTCAAAGTATGGGAAGAGTGGTAAACTTGGGAAATTCTGTCGAAATGAAAAAGTTGTCTAGACAAAACATGGTGAAGATGATGAAATACGAATAAAATAAACACATTAATACCCACAAAATTGGATGTTATCAACTCCCCCCAAAAATAGAATCCAGTCTATCCTCGGCCTAATAAATAAAATCAAAGTATTGAGTGATGGGATTAGGTTGTTTTCTTTTGATAAACATGCTACTAAAAATTTATGCCATCCTTACAACAAAACCCTTGTATCTATCTGGGTTCACCTATTGAGGTCTAATTCCATCTCCTTATTTTTAAAGTTGAAAAATGTCTTGCACGTGTCACTAGCTTTTGTAGTAAAGGACTCTCCTTCACAATCGCCTCATGGCCATCATTCCTAGTCATACTCATAAACTATTCCTGGTAGGGGTAGCTTTCACATCTGACCTTTATTTTGATTGGGTTCTAGCTATTGTGCTGGAGTAGGTTAATGTTTTAGTGTTTTGTTGCCTTTCTCAGGTTAGCTCAACCATATTTCTATCACAAATACAGTGTCATCTGATTAGGCCCTAATGTAATGTCAGGTAGCTGTCTGAGGTCCCCTTCGAAGTGAAGGTGTGTAAATGTTTGCTTCCAAACACCACTACCTGGCATGACATATTTGCATTCTTGAGTGCAGTCATACACCGGTCGAACAAGTCCTTCAGCATCTTTCTAGGCACAATTCTCATGATTTTATCCCTATTGGATTTTATTTCGTGCAGATGCTTGAGGAAATAGGATTTTTAGTTCAGGTTTTTGAGCCGCCAATCTTCTTTTAATCCAAAAGTAGGGATATTTTTTGAACTGGAAGGGGTAGTTGTTTCCCCAGGTTGATGGAGGTGTATATTTTCCAACCTATACTACAAGGCTAGGGTTATTGGTTGGGAGTGTGAAAGAATTAGTCCTTCTTATTTCCAAGGATTTCACAGGTTCAACAGTGTTCTTCCGCTTTCCACAATATTTTTCTATAAGAGTGTATTATCATGTTGTTTTCTTTTATGTGAGTTAGTATCCCATTTACACAACTCTTGAGATGATTACACTATAAACTAGTAGAAGTACAAACAAGTCTAAAGGTGGTAAAATTGACTAAATCCTTGAAAAATGGATTGAAAAAGTTGTGCCCATTGTAAAGTGACCTATTTATGAAAGTAAATGCAAAAAAATTCAACATTTTTCTCCAAAATAGGAGGGGAGCTATGTTCAAAATTAAATTTGAAATGATTGAATCTTCAGATATGAGGAAAGGTAGTGAAATAAAGTTCCTCTATTTCCTATTTATAACTCCCCCCAAACTTAACACACCCTCTGTACTAGAGTTTCAAAGATAAAGGATAGGAATAAATGGTCCAAGTTTATCCTTCACTACTACAGAAATAGCATTCAGTGACACTTTTCTGGGCGTCAGTTATTAAGGAAAACCGACGCCTTCTATGTTAGGCGTCGGTTGTTTACGAAAACCGATGTCTATATTCGAAGACCATCCAGACACGGGTACCGCTTTGTCTTCAGCTTCGGTTGTTTATAACAAACCGACGCTTAAAGTCGCCCGCGAAATCCATATTTGGATCAAAAAAAATAGTTTCATTTTCAGCGTCGGTTATTAAGGTAGAAACCGACGCCTATGTGCGATGAAAATTTGCGCGAAAAGTGTCACCTTCAACGTCGGTTATTCAAGGATAACCAACGCTGAAGGTGGTTCCCGCCAAACAATTTCATGAAAATATCGTCCAATTGGACGTCAGTTTTTTCAAACAACCGACGCTAAAGAGTTTAGGCGTCGGTTGTTTAAAACAACCGACGCTATTTGGGAACTTCATTACCCTCGATCGCCCGACTCTTCCCCTTTCTTCTGTTTCATTGTGAGTGATTTCTTCTCTACTGCCGCCGATTTCTCTCCGGTGATTTCTTCTCCAGCTCCCCTTCTCCGGCGCCCCCTTCTCCGGTGCCCCTTTCTCCGCCACCACTCCTGCTCGCCGCTGCTCCTGCCGCCGTTGGACACCTGCTAGCCGCCGCTCCTGCTCACCGAAGATCCTGCTGCTCTGCGTCGCCGCCGCCTGCTCGCCGCCCTGCTCGCCGCCTGCTCGCCACCACTCCTGCTCGCCGTCGCCGCCGCTTGCTCCTTCCTTCCTCCTTGTTGTTGCTCTGCTCTGCGTCTCCTTGATCACGCCCTAACTCCGTTGCTCACAAGGTACTAGCATCAAGCCCTTCCTATGCCATTCTTTCCATTCAATATTAGTCTCATCTCCTCGTTCCACACCATAACTTGGCTGATGTCAAGCCCATGCTCAAAAACATCTACCTATTCTATCCATGTTCATGTGGCATTCCCATTTTCAGGAGTCAATGACCATCCTTTACAGAAATATCTGCATCTCAAGCATAATTGATCCAAAAAAAATACTACTAACTAACATGATTTAAATTGGCTATAATTAGAATCCCAAAACTCAAGAACACATATGTTTTTATGAATGAAACATTCTAAATAGGAGAATGTCAATTTAGACACATATACTATGTAGATGTGCACACAAGGAAGCATTCTAAATAGGTAGAAGATAGATTATCCTCCCGTGGACCAAGACCCAATGGTAACTATTTGTCGTGCATCAAAACAAAATCAGCAACCAAGGTATGATGCATAATATATATCCATTTTTTTACTTTTGGGGGTACGCCTTATACTATTTGAAATCCTTGATTTTATCTTCTATCCTAAATAAAATTAAGGGACCCATGATTAGAAAACAATTCCAAACTTGGAACCCACACTAATTGGAAGGAAATAAAATATGATTATTGAAATGCACATTTGTGACGTGATACCTTTTTTAGGATGCATATATTAGATTCAACCTTTGAGACATCCTTTTATGAGTTCCAATACAATTAAGGTTTCATTTCATTGCCATTGTATGTATTATAATATTACATCTTTCACATAAAAATTAATTAAATTGAATCCTATTGGAACCCTAATTTAAATCCTAATTTGATTTAAACTTGTCCATTCTAGCATCCTAATTTGATTTGATTAAACCCTAACATTGTTTAAACCCTAACATCAATTGTGATGAAACCCTAACATGTACATATCTATTATTGTGTTTGTTGGCCTAGAAACCCGTCCAAGATTGACTCATTAGGAGTAAATCTTGGATAGTCCCCAGTTTGGGACTGTTCTTGAACACTTAATCTCACTTAGGATGTAAGTGTATAATGTGTATTGGGTTTTCGAGAAAATTTTGGTAGCATTTCCCCGTTTGTTCTCTAAGTACATATGTACTTAGAGAACAGCGGGGAAATGCTGCCGAAATTTTCTCGAAAACCCAATACACATTATACACTTACTAGTGAGATTAGGTGTTCAAGGATGGGATAGGTGGTACACATTTATTATATATAAGAATGACATCACATGTGTTTGTTGGCCTAGAATGTGAACAATCATTGTTTTTTATATTACTTGTACATTGGTATAAATTAGAATGAACAATCACTAAATTATATATTGTTTGTATGGAGTCCGGCTTCATTGTAGATATCTATTATTGTGTTTGTTGGCCTAGAAACCCGTCCAAGATTGACTCATTAGGAGTAAATCTTGGATAGTCCCTAGTTTGGGACTGTTCTTGAACACCTAATCTCACTAAGGATGTAAGTGTATAATGTGTATTGGGTTTTTGAGAAAATTTTGGTAGCATTTCCCCGTTTGTTCTCTAAGTACATATGTACTTAGAGAACAGCGGGGAAATGCTGCCGAAATTTTCTCGAAAACCCAATACACATTATACACTTACTAGTGAGATTAGGTGTTCAAGGATGGGATAGGTGGTACACATTTATTATATATAAGAATGACATCACATGTGTTTGTTGGCATTTCCCCATTTGTTCTCTAAGTATATATGTACTTAGAGAACAGTGGGGAAATGCTGCCTAATCTTTTCCTAATATATACTTGTTTCCTAATATATACTTATTTTCTCTGATCATAGAATGGATAGATCATGGATGTCCATTCGTAATCGTTGCACCCCAGAGTTTATATCTGGTCTTGATCAGTTTATTAGATTTGCCGAGGAACATAGGAAAAAACCTACAGATAGGTTCTACTGTCCATGTAGGCATTGCGGTAACAACTTGAAAGTCAACACTGGTGAGGAAATCAAAAGTCATTTCATGTGCAACGGGATTGTACAAGGCTATACAGAATGGCACTGGCATGGAGAGATTTCAAAATCGAAACCAGTAGATGTCGATAGCAGTGCTTGGGTGGAAGAAGAAATTGCCTCTGATGACGTAAATGTGAACGAACCAGTTCCAGCAGACATCGTTGATGCGATGCTGGATAGTTGTAGGGTAGAGCACACCGATCCACCTCCTATCTTTACAAACATTGTGCATGATGCTGAGATACCGTTATACACAGGCTGTGCTAAGTTTACGAAGCTTAGCGCTGTGTTGAGATTGTATAAGTTGAAAGCTAACAATAGATGGAGCGACAAAAGCTTCACTTCATTGTTGACTTTGTTGAAAGAAATTCTTCCTGAAGGAAACGAGCTTCCAATCTCAACATACCAGGTAAAGAAAATGTTGTGCCCAATGGGAATGGAGGCCAAGAAGATACACGCATGCCCGAATGATTGTGTATTATTTCAAAAGGACTATGTAGATTTGAAAGATTGTCCAAAATGTGGTGCGTCACGGTATAAATTGACGACTTCGGGGGAGTCCAAAACTGGTTCTCCTGCCAAGGTGTTGTGGTATCTACCTATAATATCACGGTTTCAACGCTTGTTTGCAAATCCGAAAGATGCGAAGAATTTGAGGTGGCATGCAGATGTTAAGAAAAATAATGATGGGATCCTACGACATGCGTCTGATTCCCCACAGTGGAAGAAGATTGATCTATTGTACCCTAAATTTGGTGAAGAAGATAGGAATCTAAGACTTGGGCTTTGTACAGATGGGATGAATCCGTACGGGACATTGAGAAGCCAACATAGCACTTGGCCAGTCATGCTTGTTATATACAATCTTCCTCCCTGGATGTGTATGAAAAATAAGTACGTTATGTTGTCATTGTTGATATCGGGCCCTAAACAACCCGGAAATGATATCGATGTTTATCTTGAACCTTTGATTGATGACTTAAAGAAACTTTGGGCTGAAGGTGTGATGACCTATGATGCTTCAGCAAGAGAGACATTTCGTTTGCACGCTATGTTGTTTTGCACTATTAATGACTTTCCAGCATATGGGAATTTGTCTGGATATAGTGTCAAAGGAGCTAAAGCGTGTCCTAAATATGAAGAAAACACTGATTCAATAAGACTAAAACATGGCGGCAAGACTGTATATCTTGGTCATCGATGGTTTCTTTCAAAATTCCATCCGTATCGTAGGAAGCGCAAAGCATTCAATGGATGGAATGATGAACGGAGTGCACCTAAACCTATACCAGGGGATGTTGTTTATGAAAGAGTAAAAGACATTGTCAATGAATTTGGTAAGAAATCACAATGTAGTATGGCCACACGGAGTGACAATTCTTCATTCAAGAAGAAGTCAATATTTTCGGATCTTCCTTATTGGAGTTCTTTGACAGTCAGGCATTGTATCGATGTAATGCACGTTGAGAAAAATGTCTGTGATAGCATCATTGGTACTCTATTAAATATACCAGGTAAGACTAAAGATGGGATAAAATCCAGACTGGACCTACGTGAAATGGGAATAAGGTCAGAATTAACAGAATTATGTGAAATGGGTAATAAAAGAACATACTTACCTCCCGCTTGTTACACGTTGTCTAGAAAGGAGAAGAAAACTTTTTGTGAATGCTTGGTAAATGTTAAGGTGCCACATGGTTACTCATCCAACATCTGTAGATTGGTATCAATGAAAGATCTGAAGTTGATAGGTCTTAAATCTCATGATTGTCACACTCTAATGCAACAAATATTGCCCGTGGCAATTCGATCTATATTGCTGAAGCATGTAAGGTTTGCAATTACCAGACTTTGTTTCTTTTTCAACAGTCTATGCAGCAAAGTTATTGACCCTGATACTCTCGATAATTTGCAAAGAGAAGTGGTTGTTACCCTATGTCAGCTTGAGATGTATTCATTATCTTCTAGTTATGTCATATATCCTATATTTCTATATTGGGCTAAGTTAGTGTGTTTTATTTTTGTCAAATTTTAGGTTGATGCACCTGTACCCACTGAAGCACTGGAGCAACTTGATGCGCAACACCAGACACTTAACAAGAAAAGGGGCATCACTCTGTTGAAGAAGTTATTAGCGCTAAGTGGTATTGGATCCAAATTGGTGGTGGAGTTTGATAATGGAGGAAATCCAATTGGAGTGAACCGCAATAATTTTGTGAACTATCTTGGGTGTACCACTCGGAGCCATTGTGGTGTTAAGTATGACAATTGGCATAAAGTTCCTCAAGGGAAAAAAGACTTGATATGGAAGGATTTATGCGTGAGTTATTATTATTTGCAATTCTATTTTGTAGATTACAAATTCTATTATTTGCAATTCTGTTTTGGATACTAGTTAATAACATTTCTATTTTACAGAATCTGTTTGCATTGGATGAGAAGTTGCATCGTAAAAATGTGATGCAACGCGCTGGAAAGATGCTTAGGAATTATAGGACAAATCTGAATAGAGAATACATAAAAGAGGGTGATAAGAAGAAGATGTCAGCCCTTGAACAATGGAACTTCTTGGACAAAGAAGATTGGGACAATTTTGTTGCTTCAAGAAAATCTGAAGAATTCAAGGTATTAGGCGTCACTCCTAATTTAATTAATATACATTGTATTCACCTATTCAAGATTAGCATTTAGTGCTACTAACCAAATCATTAATGTGCATACTAACTAGGCCCTCAGTGACGCACAAAAAGCAAGGTGTGCACTGAATGTGCATGACCACACTATGGGTCCAAAAGGCTATGCAAGCGTTCGCCAAAGACTACAGGCGGAGTCTGCGGCTACTCAGGAGTCTGCTCCTACTCAGGAGTCTGCCACACCCATGCCTCGCCATGATATCTGGATAGCTGGCAGGCAAAACAAGAAGGGTGAAATAAAGAAGCCTGTAACTGCTGAGGCGGCTGCAAAAATGGTAAAATACAACTCTTAGAGAAATCGTTTGAATATTGATTATTTGTGGTGTTAACTTACCAATTTCTGTTTATGGTGATTAGAGGGAGCTGCACGAGCAGAGGAAACAAGGCACGTTCATCCCTCAGGGCACAAGGGATGAATTGACAGTTGCTCTGGGTAACCCAGAGCATCCTGGACGTGTTAGAGGTGCCGGCGCTGGTGTTGGCATCAAAGCATTCTTTGGGCCATCCCAGCGCAAACCCAGAGCGGGACTTTCTCAAGAAGAGGTAACCTATTCTTTTTTTAGAATGTTACTGCAAAAGGAAATTCATTAATAAGAAGCTAATGTTTCTTTTATCCATGTATAGGAGAATAAGAGAGTTGAGGATTTAGTTGCTAAGAAGATCAACGATGTAGTTGCTGAGAAGGTCAAGGAAGAATTGCTGTGGTGGCAGGCATCTCAGGCTTCCAATACGCCTATGGCGACCCACTCTTCTCCCGATGCACAGACTACGAGTAATCCTGGAGACCCATCGCCTAGCACGTCTGCTGTAAGTATTGTTTATGGCATTGTAGTTAGTCTTTTCAAGTTGTTATGTTTTCAAGATGATATGTATATATGTATAATATTCTTTACGTAAATTTGTAGGCATTGAAGCCATGCCGCTTAAGAATGCAAGACTACGTTGTTGCAGAGGCGCAAGCTTACCCGTCCCTTCCTGGGGAAAGGTTTCACGGGACTCCAATGCCACAGGGCTATGTTCGTGTGGGCCCATTACGTGTGTTACCCGATTGGAGGGAAGTTGTGTTGCCATATGCCCACCCAGATATTGATACACTTGGTGAGGCAGAAGGCGGGGTGATATTGTGGCCCAAAGCAGATGTCGTCTACACGACTGAAATTGTAAGATAAATTTACATTGATTTAGACTGTTAATGTGTATATATGATGTCAACTGATCTGAAATTATATGTACAGGTTAAAAAGAAGACACCAGGAGCACCTAGGCCTCCACTTCCACTTCCCGCATTACCCGATTGGGTTCCAACTGACCTAACATACCCGTTAGGTCCTACTTGTAGGGGAATGGCATGTTGGCTACGGGCACATAATGTACATTGCCCTATAATTATTTCTTTAGATGCAGATTATGCAGGTCAATCATACGATAGCTCTTTATTTATACAAGATATTATTGAGCTGTTTATGTATGATTGGCTGAATACATCAATGATAGAGACATGGATAAGGTGAGATCTTGTTTATACATCCATATACCTTATGTAAGATCCGGTGATCTGGTTTGTTATATATTAATGCATACGCCTATATGTTTTGCAGCTACCTAGTCGAAGATCATTGCAAACAATTTGCATTTGATCATGTGGGATTTTTGATTCCATCATTGATTAGTTTGGTAGCTAAAGACCCTGATAATGTTCAACAATACTGTATAGATGCTTTTACAATTTTTGGTCAGCAAAAGAAGACGATAATAATAGCTCCATTCAATGTCAAGTAAGTTTACTTTATTTATAATTTGGACTTAAGAAAATTCCATTTTTATTTTGCATTTTGAGTTATTAATTGTTAACTTCTTACTTCTAGCGGTAGACATTGGGAGTTACTAGTTATTTTCCCCGGGACATTCACTGTTTATTATCTAGATCCTGCGGGGAGTACATTGAACACTAAAATTGGACACGTAATGAGAATGCCATTATTCTGGTGAGAAATATTTCATTTTTATATCCGTTAACATCTTTTATTACATTACTATTTACTTATGCAATTTATTGTGTTATATTAACATGTAGGGGTTTAGATGCATTCAAAAAGGCTGGAGGAACGGTCCCAAGGAAAAAGAACCAGCCAATAAATTGGCAGAACGTACAAGTAAGTTCCCGACTCGAATATATATATTATTGATGTGAATTGTGCTTAGTTGTATTATTTTGTATGTTTCAATTTATAGTGTGCTACACAAGACAATGGCTGGGCATGCGCATACTATGTGATGCGATTTATGCAGATGATTATCAAATATGCCGCATTGGACATCGATACCATACATGAGGTATTATATATACTCTCATTAGTTAGTATGCAATATATCAATCTTATCTTATTTTTATATTATTACTTATATATATACATCATTCTCTTTGCAGGTGTTTAAAACTGACAACACTACAGGTAAACGCTTAAAAAATATACATGCTCCATATACGATGGAAGCATTAAATGAAGTAAGAGAAGAATGGGCAAAAGCCATACAAGCAGTGGCAACTGTAAGATATAATTGGGATGTTGATAGCGATAATGAATGATACTTTGTAAATGAATATTTCTGAATGTTAATACATGTATTTGAATGTTTCTATATGTGTGAATGTGAGAATTGAATTGATGTCTGAATGTATGTACTTGTGTGAAATTTTGCTTATGACTTTTGCAGGTTTGCGGCCTGTTTGTAGGCTGATATCAATGGATGTCGTAAACCTGCAGTTCAGTTACTGAACTGCAGGTTCTCATCCTGCTGACCAGCCACAGCAGGCCTGCAAACTGATATGAAAAAAAAAAAATAGGCGTCGGTTATTTATAAAAACCGTCAGCAAAGATCTACAGCGTCGGTTATTTATAGATAACCGACGCCTTATGTGGCCAAAGCAGTCCTCGAAATGGCGTCGGATATACGTATCAAACCGACGCCTATTTAAATTAGAGGCGTCGGTCTTTTGGTATATAACCGACGCCAAAAGTGTTCGCGCCACAAAAAATGGCGTCATTTAGGACACTTTATGTGTCGGTTATCTACTAAAAGACCGACGCTATAAGTAGTATAGGCGTCGGTCCGTTAGTAAATAACCGACGCAGAAAGTGCCCTAGCTGACGCCGTTTTATGTGGCGCGAACCCCTTTGGCGTCGGTTATCGACTAAACGACCGACGCCGATAGTTTAAATAGGCGTCGGTTAAACAACCGACGCCGAAGTGTTCGACCTTTAGCGGCGCCCACATAGGCGTCGGTCGAAAACTGACGCCAAATGGGGTTAAACGACCGACGCCAAAGGCGACTTCTGTAGTAGTGCTTCATGTGCCTTTTCAAATACATCCCATCTTGATTGTAGAAACATATCAACATATCCCCCTCATAGTGCATGATAGAGTTCATGTTGCAAGATTTCTATATTGGTGTCCTTCAGGGCTAAAGCTGACATGCACTCTAGGAAATCAAAACCACAATCATTTGATTCAATGCGTTGTTGTAGAATCATGTGGAAGAATTGTGTCTTTTTGAAGTCTTCTTTGCAGACGAACTTATACCCATTGCCAAACATGTGGACTATATCTATTATTTCGTCCGCACATGTGTTTGTTTTCTCCTCCATTGGGTTCTTTTGTGTAGCTATGCTTGTATATTTGTTTATTGCCAAATCTAAATCAGATTTGTTATAAAAGACCACGATCTTTGCCTTGACATTTATCACAAGAAGCATCCAATGATTTTCGCGGAGGATAGGAAGGAATTTAAACTCAGAGAGGGCATCAAATGAAGTTTCAGGCATTCCTTTTCTCCTAACATCTTATTTTTTAATATGCCATCCATGAGTAAATAATATACCATGTGTATATTTGGCATAATGTCTCCTAGCAGTGACTGGTATGAAAACATCACATTTACAAGTAAGTATCCTCCTACCTTTAGAGTTTCTCAAAGGTCATCTTTAAGTATGCATATGCCTTCTCTTTCAAAGATACCATCTCCTTTGTTGTCATCTTGTTTTAGTTTATTCGTGATGAGTAAGAGGGAATCCCAAGATAGATCCTCGCAAGCCCACCTAATGAAGTACATTCGAGGGAAATAGGAAGAAGAGCATTAATCTACATTTGGAAAGGAGAGGGTATCTTGTTACACAGACTGATTAACAATATGAATAAATAACTACAATCATGCACACATGGATATGGGGTTTTGGCCATAACCATGCTTCACATCCACCATCAAAACTGATTTTATGGTGACAAATGCAAATTGGATATATATATACATATATATATAATTATATAAATATATAAATATATATATATATATATATATATATTCATTTGGGTTCCTAAGTGGTGATTTAAATGGACGTGCACATCAACCCATTTAAATATTCACATTGCATGCAATAAATAAACATAATCGAAGCAAAAATTCAATCATATTGATTATCCGAAAACATAATTAATTAACATGGCTCTGATACCTTTGTTAGGAAATATGGCATCAGATAGGCAATGAAAACAGAAATTTTACTAACATATTTCCCATTAATCAGCAGATCACTTCAATAAGTATGTAATGGGAAGGATGGCTTTATGAAGATGTACCTGGTCCTGGAGAAAGTCTAGCGACAATTCTTATCGATGTAGATGTTCACTCTGTCTTGGATAGTATATGTGTAGCTCCAGGATGCACTCAGACTTGTTTGATTGCTCTTCCATGGACATCAGACTCGGACAACTGCTGCAATATCTTCTTAGGTCTCACCACAGACTACGAGTTGATGTTTCCCTCCTAGCATCAACCAAAGGACTCCTGCCTCTAGAGTAGTCCAAATGGACCAACTAGAACTCATGTCATCCTTATAGAAGGAACAAGAAGGAGTTATCCCTCCCGTTGGAGTACTAGTCATAACCATGCTCTCCCAAAAAAATGATCCTTATTTGTTTCTCTCCTGTGGCTATCCCTCTCTAGTCTGGTAGGACTTGCCTCATCTCTTGTGTTTAACACAACCAGAGAGGACAATAATTGTCAGAGCATCTAATTCTCAATTGTCTGTTTTGTATATGTGTTCTGGAAAGCCCCCAATACCCCTCTATATATAGTAGGGGTTAGGCTCAGGATTCCTAGTCCCCAGCCAATACTGGACTAAAGCGGGAGTGGAAAGGATCGGAAGATCTGAAATTCTCACAACAATTATGGAAGATTCACAACATGTGTGCACCGAAATGGTCATATTGTAAACTGAGACGGTTGTCTCGCATGCGATATGGTCATTTTGCTAAGAGAAACGGTCATTTCACACTTTCTAATTTTGCATATATGTCAATAATTCAATTCTAATTATTACTCAACTTGATGTCAGCCCAATCGTTGATGCAATTAAATAGCACCCCTGAGACGGTCTTTTGGGGAAACTGAGATAGGCATCAAACACTAGGTCAAACATCCATTTTGCATAAGCAAGATGGGTGTTTTGCAGGCAAGGTTTGGGATAATTACAACCAATGTATAATTCAATCAGCCTGACACTCCAAACAATAGTCTCGACACTTGAACAGATCGTTTGGCAGTCTAGTCAGTTGATCTGTTTTATGAATTGAAATACCTAAATACTTTAGTAATCAATTCAATTATCATTAAAGTTCAAAATCCTATTCTATATGAGTTCCTATGTGTTTGACTCTATAGGTCCCATATCACATTGGTAGTGAATGTCCATAACTAGCTTATGACATCACAAGAAATGAGTGGTGCCTAGTTGCACATCAGTGCTACCCATGTGAATGGAAATTTGGGGAGTAACTTCAACCTACAATTTGTGTATGGTGTTGTAGTGTTTGTATAGATCATTTGTCACTGATATCCAGATTGAACTAGAGGCATGAAACAATCATCATCATTGTTATTCAATCTTATTTTTGAACTGGAGCAGACTGCATGAGATATATGTAAGCTCATTATCACATATTGACTCACATGTGTATGGACATACTTTTCTCAATCTTAATAATCAAGAGGCCTTGGATATCATACTCCTATAGGGGGGAGAAATCCCATCTCTATCACTCACACTAAGTCCCCATGTATCAAGGTCACCCAATCATCATTGTTATAACAACCCATGTTTCAGGATTGTGTATGATGATGTCAAACTGTACCCAATGAAATGTGATGAGTGTAGTGATTTCTGGTCTAAGAACCACAACCACCACCATCACTGTGACAGTTGACTATGACTTCCGTGATGATGGCTTCCATGTGTTAGTCTCACGATGGGTCTGTCTGATACACTAATCTCTAACATGTATCCCTGTGCTTGGTTTGATATTGCCATATCATTACTAATGAGATTTAGTCATCAACTAACTCACACATTGATCTTATGTGTTATTGTTGTCTATCAACCTTCCACAATAATAATCGATCAGGGCCATAATGAGAATATGTATATGTACTCTTAACCTACAGATGATCTCATCGACTATGATAGTAACTTGATTATATACATTATTGAGTAATATAATTCTTTAGACATTTATTATATTATTCATTATCTCATAATTGAATATAAAAAATAATTTGGAAGCTTGCCTTTGATATTAATCAAATCATTTATATATTATGCCATTACAATCATCACATGATTGGCTCTCTGGGCATACATACCAACAACAAGGACATAAATTTGATTATGAGTTCTATGTAAGAATTATGGTCTTCCATGCATAGGACACTCAAATTCACACCCCTCAAGTATTTGATGACTCGTTTGTAGAGTCCCAGCTTTCTAAAGTCATTTTGGTTCATGTACCTCATTGAATTGAATTGCTTTCTTATTTCAAACAAGTCGTACATTGCTTGGTGTTCCGTATCCCTTAGTTTGAATATCACCCCATGCTCCTCAGCTGGTGACTCTTGACTTTTGCTTGCATCAGTGGATTTTGGCCCCTTGCTTGTTGTGTTGTCTTTAGGAATGTTCACAATATTCATCCCTCTAGTTTGTGGCCTTACTTTCATAACCATTTTCTTCTTCTTTGTTTTTGTTGTATCCATACCTACCTTGGCTCGCTTCCGCTTTCCTTTCGACCTTGTTTCTTCTTCAGATGGAAGATCCTCCGATGTGTTGGTGGCCAGAGTAACTTGTGACTCGTCTTCATTTTCAGGGGATTTGTGCCCCAATAGTATCTCGTAGTGCTCCTTCTGCAACAACATTTGTATAAATTTCTCCTCAGGTATGTGCATCTCTTGGAATTTTTTGATTTCCTTGATAGCTTCTTCTACCCCCTTAGTAAGGTGATCTTCCTGTGTAGGGAATCAAAAGTGGTTGATGGAATTCTCTAAGATTCATAGAGTTTTAATCATTAGTAGAACGAGACTAGTTCTCCCCAACCCATGCAGGCATGGAATAGGAGGGAGGGGGGATCCTACAAACTATATAGGAATAGTCACCACTTTCAAAATGTTCCAAAAACCAACATGACAATTTTCAAAAGTTTATTTTAGCATATTCTGAGCAGTCACTGAAAAATAGTGGGTACTAACCCTCTGCAATTGCTGAGATAGGTCAATTCATAGCAGTCATTTAGTAATAAGATATCAGCAATTGAAGAAAGCATGTGTCAATGGTCATTGAAAATTCAGTGATCATCAGTCACTGAGAAAGAGCAGATTTCAACGACCGTTGTAGTAGCATCTATCGAACAAATACTAGTCAATCTGAGGAAGAAAAAAGGAAAGAAGAGGATATGAAAGCCCATCGATCGCTAGGATCGTAATTTCCTCAGCAATTGCAAAAGAGCTAAAAAGCATGACGATCGCAGAGAGCATGTTCTACTGCTAGCTTGGGAACTCGAAGAGTCAATGGATATAGTGGGTGGATATGCAATCATAGGTGTGGTGGCAGACCATTTTAGAAACCTTAAATCTCTTGTGTGAGAAGTGAAAGTAGCGGTCGAAGAATTGGTGTGAGAGGTGAACATGGAGGAGGCCAATGCAGTGGGTGAAGATGTTGTGAGGTAGGGGTGATTGGGGTTTACCTTATGTTAGAGAAAAGGGATGGAAAGAAGCAAGAGCTTGGTGGTAGTTTTTGGCATCATCGAGAGGTCATGTCAGCATCGGTAGCAATGGTAGAGAGGTCATCGTTGGCTAGGGTTCATTTTCTTTTGGCGGCGTCTTCTTCGATCTATTTGCAAATCACTAGGGCTTCATTGTAAATGTCAAATGTTGGAAGGAGTGAGAGTGCTAAAGAGCAAAGTTTTATACCTTCAGGGGTAAAACCTAATGGTGGCTAGGATTTTGTCATGAAGCAGTTGAATAGGATTCTAACCCTCTACGGTCACTAAGATTGAATACTTATGTGCAGAGCTTAGCGTTCGATGATCACATCTAATTTCCTATGATTTCTTATGCTGAAAATTTTCAAATAGTCGCTAAAGAGCACAATTACCAATGGTCACTAAAACTCAAGACTAATGTGGTTGCAGAGATTTTCCTTATCTTTTGCCACTGCTTAGAGTTCCCAATCTTCAACGACCAATGAAAGTATTATTTATTGGTAATTTTGATTTACATCTACCAAGGGACTAAATAATTAAAGATATGTGTCTAACATTTGATACTATGTAGAGAGTTGGTTATAAAAGGAAGGATGTATTGTAAACCATAATTATGTTATGTATAGAAAAATTACTAAACAAGGTAGGCATTTCTTGAAACACTGGATCAAGGATTTGTTATAAAAGGAAGGATGTATTGTAAACCCTAATTATGTTATGCATAGAAAAAATACTAAAGAACGTAGGTATTTCTTAAAACACTGGATCAAGAATTAAGGAGATTAGCAGTCTAAGAAAACTTTGGAAATTAAAATAAATCATATAAAGTTCTTGGGTTGCCTCCCAAGAAGCGGTAATGTATCGTATTTAGCTTGACTCTCTATCTTGTCTCTTCATGGTTCTTCTGGTGGTGAGGGATGGGGCTCTACTAAGTGGAGTTTTGATCTTCTCACATTCACTTCACCTTCATAATACCTTTTTACTCTATGGCCCATCACCTTAAATGTACCAATCTTTTCACTGGTTCTTTTAATCATTCTGGATGGGTATATCTTCACAACAATAAAGGGGCCAGACCACCTGGACCTAAGCTTACCAGGGAATAACCAGATACTAGAATTGAACAGAAGGACCTTGTCCCCTTCAAAGACATCCTTACTTTTAGGTGGGCATCGTTCTGCACCTTTTTCCTCTCTTTCTAGATGTGGCATTTTCATATGCATGCAGCCTCACCTCTTCTAACTCTTGCAACTACAAAAATCTCTTTTTACCTGCTTTCTTAAGGTCGATCCATGTTTAGAAACTTGATAGCCCAAAAGGCTTTGTGTTCTAGCTCCACAAGTAGATGGCATGACTTCCCATTGATAAGCCTATAGGGAGTAGTCCCTATTGGAGTCTTGTAAGTAGTTATGTAGGTCCATAAATCATCATCAAGCTTCATAGTCTAATCCTTTTTGGTCTGGCTAACTATCTTTTCAAGGATTTTCTTAATTTCTCACTTAGACAGTTCCACTTGTCCTGATGTCTGTGGATGGTAGCGTGTTGCTACCGTGTGTCTTAATCCATATTTCTTCAGTAAATCCTCAAATTGTCTGACTCCAATGTGAGATCCTTCGTCAAATATGATGGTGTGTGGGACCCCAAACCTTGGAAAATTGTCATCTCAAACAACTTAATTATTTCCTTAGAGTCATATGTAGGGGTTGCAATGGCCTCTGTCCATTTGGAAACATAATCAACAGTGACTAGTATGTACTGGTTGCCTTTGGAACAGGGGAATGTTCTTATATAGAAAATTCCTCATATATCAAAAATCTCTACTTCAATCCAATTGGACATTGGCATTTAATTTATTTTAAATATGTTTCATGTTCTTTGGCATTTACCACATGCCTTAACATATGCTTGAGCATCTTTGAACAAGGTGGGCCAGTAGAATCCTGAGTGAAGGACTTTTTCTTCTATACTCTCTCTTTCAAGATTTCTTCCATAAGATGAAGAATGACACTCTCTCAAAATTTGAGGTACTTCTTCTTCTGGTATGCATCTCCTATATAGACCATCAAAAAATATCTTAAATAAAATAGGGTCATCCCAATAGTAGTTCTTCACATCCGAGAATAGTTTTACTTCTAATTGTAAGTGATGTCGGGAGGCAACTATTGGCATGCTAAAGAGTTAAATATATTAACAAACCATGGAAAGTTGGGTTTAATGGATTTGGTCAACATTAGATCCTAGTTAGAACAGTTGTCAATAAATGAAAATGGTTTTGTTTTTAGTAATCATTATCGTTGATAGGTGGTAGACAACTACATTTTTTGACCACATTTTATCAATAATTTTGTGATCAAACTCTTGTAGTAGCAGATCCCATCTTAACATTTTGGGCTTGGTATCTTCCTTCTGCATCAATTATTTGATGAATCCATGGTATGTATACACCTTCAACTTTGACCCTATCAAGTAGGATCTAAATTTGTCAAAGGCGGACACAATCTAGCATTTTGGTCTGAGCATCATCGTAGTTGGTCTAAGCATCATCTAGCATTTTTCCAACATAGCAAATAGCATGGTGTTTCTTGTCTTTCCTTTGTCCCAGAACTGCCCCAATGGCATAATCGTAAGCAAAACACATGATTTCAAATGACATTTCCCAATCTGGAGCTGGCAACATTGGAGATATTGTCAGAGCATGATTTAGAGTGTTATAAGCTTCAAGGCACTTTTCAGTGAAATCAAACACAATGTCCTTTACTAGAAGGTTCAGTATCAGTTTCACAATTTTTGAAAAATCTTTGATAAACCTCCTATAGTATCTGGCGTGTGCCACAAAACTTCTCACTCCTATCATTGATTTGGGAGGGGGAGCTTTGATATTGCCTCAATCTTGTAGAGGTTGACTTAAACTCCTTCCTAAAAGACTTTGTGTCCCAAACCAATACATTCTCATACCATGAAGTGAAACTTTTCTAGTTCAGGACTAATTCTTTTTCTTCACACCTCTATAGGACTCTCGATAAGTTCTCTAGACATATGTCAAAATGATATCCATATATACATAAGTCATCCATAAACACTTCCATTATGTCCTCCAAGAAATCTAAGAACATATAGATCATACATCTCTGGAAAGTGGCAGGTTCATTACATAAATCAAATGACATCCACCAAAACACATAATTGTCATATATACAAGTGAAAGTGGTCTTTTCCTGATCATCAGGGTGAATCAACACTTGGTAGAATCTTGAATACCCATCTAAGAAAAAAAAATAAAAGTGATGTGCCAACCATTCTAGGACATGATCAATAAAGGGTAATGGGAAATGGTCCTTCCTTGTGGCAGCATTCCATTTCCTGTAATCAATACACATACGCCAACCCGATTGTATGTGTTGCCACTTCATCTCCATTCTCCCCCTTAACAATTGTCATCCCTCCTTTATTGGGTACAACATGAATTGTTCTAACCCAATTACTATCACTAATAGCGTATATAATTTCTGCATCACATAGCTTTATAACTTCCTTCTTGACCACCTCCTTGATCATTTGTTTCAGCTTCCGCTATGGGTGAACTAATATGTTAGTTGTGTCCTCTCTTTTTTTCCAATTCATATAGAGAGCCGAGCATAGACCCTTAATATCTTCAATAGAGTATCCTATCGCTTTCCTATGCATCCTGAGCTCATTTATCAACTTCTCTTCCTAGTCTTCCGTCAAGATGGAATTTATAAGAATGGGATTTCTTTCCTCATCATCAAGAAATTCATACTTTAAGCCCTCATGGAGTTGTTTCAACTCAGGTTTAGGCTTAGGTGCTAGATTTTTCTTCTGGAGTTTTCTCCAGTGAAGCATACTTCGCAGTCTCTATTGTGCCTTCTTTGTCATTGCAGTCATGCTTTAGTTGGATTAGATAATCTAGAATCTTCAGCACCTCGAGATCTTTCATGTTGGGTTTTGGGTTGTTCAGAGCTCGCATGAGTGGACTGAAAGTAGTTTGGTATTCTTGTACTTCTTCACAAAATTGGGTGTAGCTATCCATGAAGTAGACCGACTCAAATAGAGAAGGTCCTCTCGTAGCATCTTAGACATGAAAACCAATGTGGTCATTTCCAACATTAAGAGTGATGATCCCTTCTGCAATATTGATTAGTCCATCCTAGTAGGGAGTAAATGTTTTTAGAAAATCATAGGAGATCTTGGGTCCACTATAGTGTCAATCACTATAATATCACAAGGTGTAAAGAAATTTCGTACACAAATATGAACATCTTCCACTATCCCCACGTGTTTTGTGAAAGTTAGATCTTCAAGTTGAATTCTTATTCCCATCTACACCATGTCGGTGAGTCCAACTCTCAGAGCCAAGGTGAAAGGCATCATATTGATGCTTGCTTCCAAATCTATGAGCCCCTTTCTTTACACATTATCTCTAACAATAAAAGGGATAGTGAATGCACTAGCGTCCTTCTTCTTTGTCGAAATCTTATCTTGAACGAAGGTGTTGGACATCTTTGCCAATTTCACTATCTTGAAGTGATGTCCTCTTCTTCTTTTTGGGATGAGGTCCTTGAAGAACTTAACACAGGTAGGCATTTCATCGATGGTGTCCAGGAGAGGGACATCTAGGTGTAGTTTCTTCATGGCTTCCATAAACTTCTTGTACCTCTTCTTAAGATGGGCTTTGATTAACTTGTACGGATAGGGAATCATTGTGGAATATGAGTTTTTATTGGCAAGAATTTCTACTTCCAGGCCTGATCTGTTTTCTTTTGCATCTTTCTTCCCTTTGCCTTTCAATTTAGCCTTGTCCTTCTTGGTAGAATCTTCCACCTTAAGCACTTCTTCCATCGTAATTGGTTTAGGTTGTGTATTACCACTGACGTCATTTTCTCTTTCATCCTCCCCTTTATATTTTTCAAGTAATTTTCTAGATTGGAGGGTGGACATCTTTGCAGTCTCTGTATTAGTGGGGATGTTTCTTGAGGGCTCTTTATTAGTTCAGACAATTGTACCAATTGCAGGTCAATTTGTCTTTCATGTGTCTGCATATTAGCCATTTAGGTCTGCATTAAGGTTAAGACACCTGAGTTAGTGATAACACCTTGGGCCAGCTGGTCATTCACTGAGATTTGCCTTTTTGCAAAATCAAACAGTTGAACCCTCATGTCAGGATTGTTGATGCTTTGAGGTTGGCCTTGATCTTGATTTTTCCAGTTTATGTTCATGTTTTGGCCTTGACCTTGCCCGTGGATTTGGTAATTATTTGTATTTTCCTTGTAGTTTGTGTTTCTGGTGGACGTGGTTGGTCCTCCCCTTCTCCCATATCATGATAGTGGTTTTAGAAAGACCGCTTAGTTGATGGGAGTTTTCAGTGGCATCCTTGTATCCATAGTTGAAACCAGGGTGATCAGGCCTCTTAAAATTAACATAGGTGGCATTCTATGTGTGTTCTTCTTCCTCACATTCCTCCACAGGTTGAGTATAGATGCAATTCTCAATTGCATGGCCTCCCTCTCCACATGTAACACATTTCATTGCTTTGTCTATAGGTTTCTTGCCTTTGCATCCAGAGTCCTTTAGTTGCTTGACATCTGTAACAACCTTCTGAATCTAGGATGTGATAGTTTCTAAAGCCTTTGATTCCACATAAGGACCTTCAGATGTTGTCTTCTTTATTGAACCTCTGTCTCCTCTTTCAAAATACATTCCTTCATGTAGAGAAGCTACATTATCAATAATCTTCATAGTCTTCTTTGGGTTTTTTCCTAGGAAATTGCTTCCTATAGAAGCATTCAAAGAAGTTCTCTAAGTACGTAGAAGTAAGACCTTTATAGAAAGGTGTAACTAGGTGGCCTTTGTCATAATTGGGATGTGGGAAGTCCCTAAAATGGTTCCCATGTCTCATATAAGATTTCTTCGGGCTTGTGCATGAATCCATTTATCTATTACCTGTTTCTTAGGGATCCACTGGGTAGAACTTGGTGATGAAAGCGTCAGTCAAGGGCCCCTAATCGTTAATATTCTTTTTAGTTAAAGAGAGGTACCATGATAGGACTTTGTCTCTTAAGAAAAAGTTGAAACCTTTGCAATATATTACTTCTTCTGGAACTCTCCTCATCTTGATAGTGTCACAGATGTTCTTGTAGGCATCAAGATGATGGTAGGGGTTCTCATCTCTAGAATTTCCTCCAAAAGACTTGTTTTGAATCATGGTTGTGACAGTTGGTTTCAGTTCGAAGTTGGGTGCATAAAATCTTAAAATGACAATGGGGCATCTTGACTCCTTTTCCCTCATAGCGGCTAGGTCTCGGATGGAAGGGCCTCCTTCATGATCAACTTCTTCATTGTTGTGGTTATTATCTTCATGCTCATGATTATTCCTCTAATTTCTTCTTACTTGATGGTGATGGTTTTCATCATGGCATCATTCCTCGTGCTCCTCATCTTCACGCCATTACTCACATTCATCTTCTCCATGAGGTTGGTCATGAGGTATCAATATGCCCTCTATTGACTTGAGAGTTATACATTGTCCATATTTTGATAATCACTTAACCATTCCATTCACATATATCTAATTAGTTAGTTTGAGATAAATTTCATGTATTTCGTACATGAAAAGGATCAAATTCATCAAGCCTTATCTTGTCGAAGTTTGAGTCAAAAGAAATGCAAATGCCCATTCAGAGAAAACACTCCAAATCACCTTCGAACATTTTTGTAATAATTTATATTGATGATATGGCTTGTAACTAAGATGTGAAAAAATCAGGGACACTTAATTTCATCGTTTGATCACTTAAAAATCATTTTACAAAATTCAACAAAGCAACTTCATTGATCGAGTTTGAAAATCTACCGATCCTTGATGGATTTTGGGGATTATTTGGATTGGTCGAGTTGTACACTCATAGAACTTGATTGACCAACACACTGTGCAAAGTTGATTTTGGTGAATCGGTCGAGTTACCGCTAGACAAACTCGACCGATCATTTGAAAATTGGCTTTATCACATAGTGGATCAAATGGGTTACCTTTACTCAAACTTGATCGAATACACTGTACAAAAAATGTAGATAAAGTGATTCCAACTATTGGAGAGTTCTTAGAATAAAAAATATGTCTGTTGTAAGTTGTAAAATGGCTAGTTTTCATTTGTAAGTGTTCCCACACTCAAAGGAACACCCCCAGCTATAAATAGGACCTATGTGAGTTCATTCTAAGGTTTCTCATTAATTCTATCCTTGGTCCATACTATAGTTGAGAGTACTAAACCCCTTTGAGCCCGTTTCTTTCTCTCATTTACAAATCATTCTATGATTATGAGTGAGTTAGGCATGTTGTAAGAGATCTACCTCATTTTTACTTTGTAACACTCTCCATCTTTGTACTTCTTGATTCCCTTTTCGTCAAGAGAAAAGGCTGAAGTGATATTCTTCGAGTGAAGGAGAAGCTCCTTTTCTACTTCAAGGCTAAAGAAGGTATGAAGATCTTCTCCAAATGAAGGAGAAGGACAAGGAATAATATCCAAGGAGCTAAGTGGTAAATCCTCAAGGCTGAAGACTTGTTGTAAGGAGGAGATGTCCTAGGAAAAGGAATCGAGCTGCTTGCAAGAGTGGTAAGACCTATGGTGAGGTAGAAGACTAGCTCTTGGATAGGAAAGCACTTGGGTGTAAAAAGGTCATCTTGTATCTCTTATAATGGAATACAAGTATACATGGGTTGCAAGGTCCTAGAGGCGGACCTCTCTAGATACTCGATTGTCAATCTCTTAGTTTGGAGATTGGAACCACTCTAAACACCTTGTCCAAGTGTATGTTTCAATCTCTCTCATCCTTTATATGCTTGTTTAGATAAGACTTCAAATTCACTTTTAACATTTTGTTTTAGTTGATATAACTTGAATGTTTACCTATTCTTGAGCAAGTTTTGAAGATCTATTCACCCCCCCCTCTAGAGACATAGATCCAACAAGTCGTATCAGAGCGAGGATCTTCTCCAACAACTCTCTTACAAGATGAGAATATCGGTGAGAACCTACTTGGTTCCCTTAACCTAGAGGGAGGCTTCTCCATGCACCCCCAGTCTTTGATGGCACCAACTTCCTCTATTGAAAGCGGCATATGCAATTTTATATTCAAGGAATGAATTTTGACATGTGGAAAGTGATGATTGCACCCTACAAGGAGTCCGTTAGAGCTTTAGCTACTTGGGATGAAGCATCTTTAAAGGCGGCACAGCTTAAGGGCAAACACATTAGCATCCTCTATGCTATCCTCACTCCTTCTAAGTTCAACCACATCTCATCATGGGACATAGCCCATGACATTTGGACAAGTTGTGCATCACTTATGAAGGCACAATGCAAGTGAAGGAGGCAAAGATCTATATGTTGAATAGCTTCCTAGAGGACTTTAAGATGGTGAAGAAAGGATTGAACGAGATGTATTTAAGGATAAACATCATCATCAATGGTGTTGTTGCTTTGGGACATACTTTGGATAAAGGATCCATGAACTCAAAGATTCTAAGGTCTCTTCCAAAGAGATGAGAGTCAAAGGTGACCTCCACTGAAGAAGTTAGAATTCTTGGTGATCTTCCAACTGAAGAGATTATTGGGAACCTACAAGCTCATGAGCCAAGACTTTACAAGCAACAAGAACAAGCAAAGCAAGAAGAAAATGAGTCAAGAAAGACCAAAGAAAATTATTTCAAGGCTCAAGTGGAAGCTCTTATTCTTCAACAACAACTTGCTTTTTGGACCTCTCCCTCCTCCTCTAGTGAAGTTGAACGCACTAGTGAGCATTAATCCAACTTCTCCAAGGGAAAGCACTTTAAAAGGAAGCCATCTTCCTCATCTATTCCAAGGTGCTACAAGTGTGGTAAAAAAGGATACAACAAGAGTGAATGTCCTAAGGCTATAAATTCAAACCACAACAGCAGGTCCAAGAAGGAGGAAGATTACAATAAAAATAGCAAATACAAGATGAAGCACAAGAAGGAGAGGAGGAACAAAGATGGATCTCATGACACATGGAAAGGATCATCGTCTAGTGACTCAAGCTCTGATGAAGATGGAGAATTTCACCTTGCATTCATGGCTTTCACAAGTGAAGGCATTGGTGAGGTAAGTGAGGTAAGTGTGGTAAGTTTGCATGAGTTAGCTAAAGAAACTCTTATTGATGTTCTTAATGCTACCCGTTCTTCTTATTAAAAATGTAAATCTTAAACGAAGAGATTGGGTAATATTATAGATGATTTGTATGCTAAGCTTGATATTCTTGAGAAAAATGAGAAAGTTCATCTTGAGAGCATCGATTATTTGCAAAGACAATTTCTTGATCTTGAGATCCAATAAAATGGGGTTGAAGTTGAGAATGGGATCTCCTTTAAGAATATAGCAAATCTTAAGGAAGAGAAGAAAAATTGCCATGATGAGCATGAGTTTCTTAAAACTGAAAATATTGAACTTAAGCTTATTAGTGATGGTCATAGGGATGAGAGAGATGTTTATCTTAATGAAATTCAATTTCATAAAACTGAAAATGCTAAGCTTCTTTCTCAAGTGAACGACTTATCTTGTAGACCTATATTGCCTAGCAATGATGTTTCTTCTATTACTCTTGAAAAAAATCCATATTTGACAAAATCCCTCTGCCTAGAGGCTGACCTTTTACATGCTCAAGATGATCTTTCTAGTTTGGCTGCTATTGTTATCTCTCTTACTGATGACAATCATAGACTTAGAGCCTCTCTTTATAAATTCCTCAAAGGGAAGAACTCCCTAAGTGAAATCCTTGATCACTCTACCAAACAAAGTGGTATTGGTGGTTTGGGATTTGTAGGGGGAACTTCTCAGGGCAAGAGTAAGGCAAAAGGTAAAGAGTAAAGAACCTCCTTTATTCCATGGAGAGTCTTTTGGATCAAAGAACCCCTATGATTTTTTCCCATTGCAAGAGTGATGATAAATATTCTACTTATTGTCCATACAAGTCTAAGGGGACCAACGAAAAGATGAAGTGGGTCCCCAATCTAACACCAAATCTTAAAGTTTGAGTTGGGAGCTGACATTATCCTTCCTTATAGGAAAAAGGAAGATGGATTGTTGATAGTGGCTTCCCAAAGCACATGATAGGTGATATAAGACATTTCAACAATTTCACAAAGAAGAAAGGAGGATAGGTTACTTTCAGGGACAACAAGAAAGTTAAAGTAAAAGGTGAGGGTTGTAGGTGAATCCTTATGTGTCAATAATATTCTCTTTGTGTATATCCTAGATCACAATTTAATAAGTTCTAGTCAAATATGTGATGATGGTTACCTTGTGTTGTTTACTTATTTTGAATTCTTTCTCCTAGATTTCATCACTTATAATGTCATATATAAGGGAACTAGGAATTGTAATATTTATGTAATTTTGCTTGATTGTATTAAGCCTACTATTGGTAGATGACTTGTAGTCAATTGAAATGATATTTCTCTTTGGCATTACCGGCTAGGTCATGTAAATATGCATCAATAGAAGAAGTTGAGTGAAAATGAGTTCATCAAGGTACATCCCAAATTGGATTGTGAAAAGGATGAAAAATGCTAACCTTGTACACAATGAAAGCAAACCAAGTCATCCTTCAAACTAAAGGAGTGCATAGTACCAAGAGAGCTCTCGAACATCCCATATCGATCTATTTGGTCCTATGAGAACTCAATCACTTCGTTGTTCCAAGTATTGTGTTGTTATTGTCGATGTTTTTTTTATATACTTGGACTTTATTTCTCATTTATAAGAGAGCAACTCTTGATGTTTTCTCTAGTTATTGCAAATGAGCTGAAAACAAAGCTTCTTGCTGCATTGTTTCTATCCATAGTGATCATGGGGGAGAATTTGAAAATGATCTATTTGAATGGTTTTGTGAAGAGTGTCGATATGCACATAACATTTCTTCACCTCAAACACCTCAACAAAATAAGGTTGTAGAGAGGAGGAACATGTCGCTACTGGAAATGGCTAGTAGCATGCTTCTAGAGTATGACACTCCAAAGAAGTTGTGGGCCGAAGCCGTTAGTATTTCATGTTTTGTGCAAAATCAGGTTTTCACACACCCATCTTTGAAGAAAACCCCCTATGATCTATGATGTGGGAATCCTTCATCGAATATTTTCACATTTTTGGTGTCCTTGTTTTGTTTTAAACACGAAAGACTTTGTTTCCAAGTTTAACCCAAAATCGTACAAGGCTTTCTTTCTTTGGTATAGCACTACTAGCAAGGCTTATAGAGTGTATAATGTTGATCTATATAAAGTCACATAATCTATAGATGTCAAATTTATTGATAATAACCCCTCTGTTTCCAAGGATATTGCAAATTATGATGTTGCAGATGAAGTAATTCCTATCTCAAAAGAACTCAACATCACTCAAAACAGAAAAAATATGGCCACTCAAGAAGAAGAGATAGATGAATAAATGAGGGATCCAACACCCCACTTTGTAAAGAATCATCCTAACGAGCTCATCATTGGTGATCCCTTTGAGAGAGTGAAGATGTGGGATGCCTACAACAAAGAACAAGCCAACATTGCCTTCATCTCACAACTCGAGTAAAAGAATGTCAAATAAGCTCCTGGGGTTGATGAGTGGATCCTAGCAATGAAGAGTTGGAGCAATTAAAAAAGAAACAAGTATGGACTCTCATGCCAAGACCATGTGATAGAAAGATCATTGGCACCAAGTGTGTCTACCGCGACAAGATGGATGAAACCTACAAGGTGGTAAGAAACAAAGCAAGATTAGTGGCTCAAGGCTACAATCAACATAAGGGTATTGACTTTGATAAAACTTATGATCTTGTTGCTAGGATTGAGTCTATTAGAATTTTACTTGCTTTTTCTAGCTACAAAAAATTCTTGTTATATCAAATGGATGTCCAAATTGCATTTTTTTAACAGTACAATTGAGGAGGAAGTATATGTTGCTCAACCTCTGGGCTTTGAACATGATAGTTTTCCAAATCATCTATCTATTGTAAAAAGCTCTTTATGGACTCAAACAATCACCTCAAGCATGGTATGAGAAACTAAAGAACTTTTTGTCATATAATGGTTATATCATGGGAAAATTTGATTCTACCTTGTTCCTTAAACACACTTCTAACAAATTTCTTATCATTAAAATCTATGTAGATGATATCATTTTTGGTGGAACTAATCTTGATCTTTGCAAGGATTTTAGTTCTCTTATGCAAAGTGAATTTTAGATGAGCATTATGGGTGAGCTTACATTCCTCCTCGGCTTTCAAATCAAGAAAATTAAAGATGGGAACTTCATCAACCAAAGTGAATACACAAGTGAACTACTCAAGCGATTTTGGATGGAAAACATGAAGTCGATGGACACACCCATATCCAACACTGTCATATTGGATTGTGATGAAAATTGTGAGAAAATGGATGAGAAGATCTGTAAAGGTATGATTGTAGGTTTACTTTATTTAATTGCCTCTAGACATGACATAATGTTTAGTGTTTTCTTGTGTGATTTCTTTCAGTCAAGTCCTAGGAAATCACATCTGATAGCTATTATGAAGATTTTGAAGTACATAGCCAAAACCCAAAATTTTGGAATATGGTATCCAAAGTCGAGAGGCTTTACTGTTACTACTTATAGTGATGTTGCCTAAGAAGGATGTTTGATTAATAGAAAGTGCACAAGTAGCACTTACTTCCTCCTAGGACCATGCTTGGTGTCTTGGTTCTCCAAGAAATACGACACAGTGGCTCTATCAACTATCGAGGCTTAATACATTGCAGACAGGAGTTGTTGTTCCCAGGTTCTATGGATGAAGCAAATGCTCCAAGACTTTAACATTCATTTTAATGTTTCTCCCATTTATTGTATCATTACTAGTACAATCAATTTATCTTACAATCCTATATTGCATAGTAGATCCAATCATATAGAGGTTCATCATCATTTTCTTCGTCATCACATCGACAATGAGGATACTTATATCACGCATGTGGGTAGAAAAAATTAGTTGGTGGATATTTTTACTAAACCTCTAGCTAGATAGCAATTTATTTTATTAGATCTAAACTACTCATAAATGTTTTGGATGATATTGATATGACATCTAGCTAGTTTTTATATATCATATATGCTTTTATCATGTCTTGATCACCTTTTCTTGCTAAAGGGCTAAAATTTCATGTTCTTATGCCTTATTTTCACTTGTTCTGGGTATTTTTCACAAACGTCTGTTTTATCGAAAGATAGCACCCTATGATGAGTGACATGTGCCTTAAAATGTCTAAAATGCAAAATGCACTAGAAAAATAAAATTAATTAGCATCCAAATGGCTAGAAACATAAATTTCTTGCATTGGGACAGGTTGACCATCGGTCGTGTTGCCAACTTGACTGATTCATGGCTGAGGGCTTATATAGAAAGTCATTCAATCGAGTTTCTCTATATCAAAACTTGACTAATGGTCGGGCTAGACCACATATTAAATAGGTTTTGTCTGATTATTCTCACTCTCAACTAAAGAAAATTTGACAGATTCTTGCTTCATCTCCTATAAACCCTTAACCCTTGCCTCAACCTTCCACCTCTTATCCCTAGACAACCTTCGTTTGGCCTACTTATCCCCTTTCTCCTCTCTTCCCTAGTTGGTTAGATGATCTTTGATGGTGGTTTCATCTATTTTTGACTTCTTCTCTTCTTCAAACCTCCATCCATGGCTTCCAATCAAAGAAAGAATGTTGTTTCTACTAGAAAATCATAATCTTCCTCCTCCTCTTGCCTCATTTCAGATGATGATAACTTTTTTATATCAACTGAGGCTCTCAATTGTTACTAGGAGCTCCTCCTAAGGAACCCCTTTCCATTCTGTGCATTGTTTGAGCCTCACCCAATTAGATAAAAGGTGATAGATGAGGTAGCTAAGTTGTTCTAAAACCATCAATTAGATGCCCTGAGTGTAGAACATAAGTGCTTTCACAATTCCATTACAAGCACCAATGCAGTCCATGAGTTTTGTGCCAATCTTATATGGAACTACAACTCTCTTGTACCCCCTCGTATTACTCAAGTTATTCTCACTTCTATTATTGCTGGTAAGAAATTCACTATCTTCGAAGATACCTTGAACATTTTTTTTAATGGTATTGAGATCACCGACACATTGAGGAAACATTATCTTGAGTATTTTGACTTGCTTGTCCTTGAGTCTCTCTATAAGCTCTATGATATTACTCTCCTTGATATTCATAAGTTCTTTAAAAAGCCTCAGACACCCTATAGGAAGAAGTCCATGATAACACCCAAATTTGGGCATCTATGCTAAGCATTTATTTATGGTTTTGTGTCATTATAGCCTTAATATGCCCAAAATAACTCGAGATCCTTATCTTTTAGTATTTTATATCTTTTTATAGATAAAGTTTCTCAACTAGCCAATTTTGGGACTTGTAGGAACCGAACCTAAAAAGACATCTACTCTCCAAGATTTCTCCCCAACACATGGTTTTTGCAGCAGCTAGACTTCCATCCACCGCTACCGCGATGGACTAAGAATCACATTATGTGCACCAACTTATTAGAATTCATCCTTGTCAATTAGAAGGTTCATCGTCGTGAGCCACTCGACCACCAGTAATAACCCCCCCCTATGGGGGTAGGTTTGGTCTATGATGTCACAACCGCAGCCAAGGAGGATGTCATGACCGCGTCCAAGACATTGTGTCGACCAACACTCGGCATGATTGGGAAGAGGCTCGACATACTCAGGCCAAGCCCACAATCATGACTGAGGCACATCAACCTCGACTGCAACCCAAACACCTTGACTGCATCCCAACCACATCGATCGTGGCATGACTGTGACCGCGGCCTTACCACCTCGACCGCGGCACGACTGCGACCGAGGCACGTCAACTTCGACAGCAGCACAACTGCGACTGCAACACGACCTACTCGACCAAGGCATCAGTCTTGATTGGGGGATCCTCCTCAACTGTGGCTTCTACATCAACGGTGACCCTCGACATGACCGTGCCCAACCTGGCATGGTCGGGCTGAGACCAGGGCCACGACCAAGGCCACAACCACTACCATCTTCCGCCTTCACCTATGAATATTCATGACTCGCGACCTGGAGAGGGGTTCCAAGTTTCAAACTTTTGTAGGTTCCACATTGTGGTTCCGTACATTCTCAATTCCTAGAGCCTTGTGCGAGAGTTATGAGGTCCGAAAAGGCTGAAGTTCTCATCCTACATCCATCCCTCCAGTTTGCTTCCATCTACCACCATTTTCCACCACCATTCACCCATATCCTACCATTCCCAGCCATCTTCCACCTCCATACACCCATCAAGCTACTGTTTGGGATAGAATCAAAGAGAAAGGAGGCCAAGGAGTCCAGAAGATCAAGGAGGACGACTGAAAGATGATATCCGGCCTATAAAGAGGCTAAGGAGCCAGAGCCACCACTCCTATATGGGAAAATTCTCTTCTTGTTCTCCTTTCTTTTGTTCCCCTTTGTTTTTATACAAATGATGTTCTTCCATCATTTTTTGGAGCCAACTATGCTTGTCCTTCTTGGCTGTGTAGTCTGTTTTGGACATATTTATGTACTTTTACCTTAAACAAATATTTTTATTTCAGATCTAGTATTTTTTATGTTCTACCTTCTCTTTCTGGTTATGGTTGCTAGTTTGGTTAATCTCTTTCTTGCTTGAACTTCTATTTCTGCCTATATTGAGAGATTCATTGTAGAAATAGATAAGAGAAGATAGTTTGGGTCGAAATCTGAAAGGAGGATGATTAAAGGTGATCTGTGCAGAATCGTCGGCCTGGGCACGGCCGGGTCCATCCCAGCACGGGCGGGCCCACTACCTGGTTCCGCCCAGATCACACTTGTTCCTAGCATCTCAGAATAATCTAGACCTGAGAGGGTATCTAGAATATTCTAGGGTGTTGACTCGTCATCCTCGAGAGAGGTTTCATGTCATTGATGGGTTTTAGTCATGTTGCATGAGAGCGAGTGGGATTACCCCATAGGAACATATACTACAATATGTAGCATGTTTGGATGTAGGTTGCTTGATGGGGTGATCGAGGGTTGTCTACACCCGATAATGGGTGCATAGACTGCCCAACTTGCGGTTACATAGCCAGGAACTTCTCTCTAATTAGTAGAATCCTACAGACTCTACTTTATTTTATTTTCTTTGTTTTGATTTATTTTGTGACAACCTACTAGACTAGTTCTAGCTCCATACTTTTATCGACTATCAGATTGGCTTAACTGACTTAAGAGAGAGATCTTAAGTATCCTAAACGTCCCCACATCCCTGTGTTCTACCATGTATATCTACTTTGACCCCATAATAAAGTTACGGGGGTCCTTGAAGGTTTCATGTTATAAATTTAAAGTCTGACCACCCTCCTCTCGAGGTCAATCAGTCCACCATACCATCCTCTTCCTTAGATGTCAAAAACTACATACTCGCTCTGTCAATTACCTACAATATTCATCCCAAAAAGAGTCAAATTTAAATTTCAGAGAATACCACAATGATTATGTATTGTCTTTAGAAGAACATAGGATTCAAGTGGTATATACACATTCTCCACCACATGACCTACTTTGACTCTGGGAAGAATACATGAGGTACCCACCCACCATATCCAACCCTTATTTGTGGCCTATTCACCATTGTGACTGAGAAGTCTCTTTTTCATGATCTTCATTAAAAATTGTGAGAACTCATTACACTAAATGAGATTACTCAAAACATAAAACACAAAACATGATTACTCTTTGATTAAACACAAACCCAAAAAATAAGGCAAATTAAAACCGATTTCAACATTTCCCAATTGCTTAGGAACATTTACATAATGCTCAATATCCTTTACAATTGCCATGTAGCTTCAGCTACAAAATGAACTTTACAAAGAACCACTATCCTCATATTTCACATATACAAGCATCAACATGCTATCAAATGCTCAATTAAATCAAAACATGATATACAAACCTTTCACCCAGACCTGAGAGTACATGGACGACTCTAGGACAAAGTAGACAACTAAAACTACCATCTCCAGGGTCCATCACCTTAGATACTCCTTGTGGCCACAGTCTGTTTTCACTGTTGTTGATCATCTAAAAAGATGTGGTGACCCACAAGCTGAGACCCAGTCCCAGTGAGAGATATAACTCTCTCCAATAGATATTGTTTACAATAGATTATACAGTATATAAACTTACTAGTTGAAGTATTCAATAAATAATTGAGAAGATTGAATAGTTAAAGCATGCTAAATAGGTTAACCAAATGAGCCTAGAAACAAGTATGTTGATCAATGTATATACAGATAATAGATAAATCCATTTCTTTTATCAGATATCCACTTAGTTTTCTTAGGATTGCATTTAATAGAAATCATCTTCATTAGTCTGGATATCATCATATGCTTTGCTAACATCATAAGAAATGTAGTAGCATAAGTATCTCAACATCATGAATATGTCTTAGCAACATAACATTACTATCAATAATGTCATGTTTAATAAAATGATAAGGTCTTCATCATGAGTAGAGATAACATCATAAGCACAACTAACTAGATAAGCATGATTAGTAGTTTGATAATTTCTAATTATAGAGGCATGTCTAGTAGTATTAAACATGTCTAACAACATAATCTTAATTATCAGTATATCATCTTAATTATCAGTTTCATTATATATGACAACATAGGTATGTTTATAACATGAGGAACACTACATCATAAGCATATCTATCATTTCTTAAACTATCATACATCATCTCTATGTAAGATAAAAAAAACTAGGGTTATCATCCAATGTGAAGTGTTGTGTATAATGCTAAATAGATATACTACATGGCTATGCTACTTCTTTTGTTACGCCCTGAGGAAATTTAGGATACCACTCAAGTTCCAACTGACCACTTCTTGGTCAAAATCAGTGCCATACAAGATATAGGAAGAGTCATACTTCTAAGTTCTTTTCCTTCCCTGGTCAGTATGGGTCCACCACAGTGACACATAAGGTCAAGCTACTAACAACCTACTTTGTCCTTGGTATAGACCTAAACACTAGTGAAATGAGGTAGTTACACATACCATACCATCTGAGGTACAACAACATTTGTCCTCCAATCTCATCAAATATATAATCACCAAGAGACGACAACATATGTTCTCAAACTGAGGGCTAGGTATGACCATAGTCATCCAGCCTAAACACTTGGATTTAGGATGACAAGCACCCTGCATACTCAATAGTATGCACTCCGAGTTTCTGTTAAGAATACTCATTTCACCATATGGCAAGTTTTGACACTTAGATGGATATATCGCACATGGCACTACATGATTAGAATTTCATTTCATTAGTTATTTCCAATTGGTTGCATAATACAAGTGGACATACAAACCCTAATTCATCTCTAACCAACATTTCTATATAACAATTTCAAAAGATATAAAATGTATGAGACATATTGTTCCTCATCTCATCATCACATGATGTTATTCACTTCCCATTCATTAGATTTCACTTGTCCTTAAACTATCACATGACATAAACCCTTATCACAATATCATAGGTTCTTAACCCTTGCAAACATAAGAGGATTATACCTCATTCAGGGCTCAACCATGACCAAAGGTCATTAATACCATCATATCATTCCCTACAAGTACATCACTATCTTTCCATGCCTTATAACAAGGATCAACAAACATCGCCACTCATGTGATGCACAGGCTCATCATGATGTTGCAATAAATAAATAAAAGATGTTTACAGGATAACATTGTAGGGTTATCTTACAAATTAAGATAATTTCATTCTCATATATGGAAGATAAGTATGATTGGTCATCATCACACTTATAGTGCACAAGTTTAGCATAAGAAAACATAGCTCATGAAGCTATGATGACCACCAGTCAACACATCAGAGTTCAATCAAATGTTAGGAAGGATATTCCAGCATTATATTAATCATTCAAGAAAGGATAACATGATTAACCACCATTCTCTACTTTCATTAGGGTTAGGTTTAGCAAAGTAGGTTACTTAAATTTATAGTTTAGCATTCATTCACAAACCTTAACCCCTAGCATCCCTACATATATATTGGATGTGTAAGATACAACATAGTCAACAGATTCCATACCTTTTTAAAGTATGGATCCATACATAACTCATGATTTTACCATTATATCATATTATACTAACGTTCCACAAAAATAAGAGAGACTCCATTGTTTTATGATTCCACTAAGGAAGGTTGATCATAGTTACCCATCATCATCTGAGTTCATTAGGATTAAGTATAACAAACTATATCACATTAGGGTTACATGTCAACATGATACAATCATTATCCATTCTATTCATATGAGGGCAAATGTAAGACTACCTTATTAAAGGAAAACCTCCATGTTTTCCATCATCATTCAATCCATATCACCATGCCACAACATCATCCAGAACCATTGCATGTTGAAAAGGTAAAATCATTGGTTATTTACATAAGTAAACACCTTAACAATCCATACGTAAAGCCATTGAGTTGTGACCTATAAAGAGTCACCATTAAACCCTAAACATCCCTTAGTTAACAACATAAAGGGGCACCCTAGGTTTTGGGTTTAAATCTCTCATTGGTTGTACATTTTAAGCAAGTCATCATGCCAACAATCAAGCTCCTTAAATTGATCATATGAGGAAAACCATCAAATTCCAAATATTAGAACTAACATAGAATACTTATAGGTTCCAATCCAAACCATTGGATCTTGAATCATCCCATCTCAACCATTGGATTAAATCCATTATTCAAAACTATTAGATGAAGAAGTGTTAGATCCTAACCATTGTATTAGGTTCATATTTTAAAACCATCATTTAGATTATAGGTCTCACCCTTGAATCATTTGACCCGAGAAACTATTGGGTTAGGTCTTATTGAAGCTACATATAAAGACTTGACTCACAATTAGTTTTTTTGACCTGATCTACCATTGGTTGTGACATCTTAGGTCACCATCGGTTGATAGGACACACTATCAGATATTAAGCTAATGTCATCATTTATTGATAACATCAATAGAGAATCAAAACATTTCTCATTGAGATTCCAAGAGATCCTAACACTAACCTAAGGTGTGACTATTAGTTCACACCATTTTTCATCACCCTTGGTCACCACCTTTGGTTATTATGAAGACCACACCATCGCGTCATGTGTTTAGAGAAGAAAACAACCTAGAAGCCCTAATATGGACCATCGGTTGAAAGGTGCTTAGCACCATACGTGGTGATACCAACTTGAAGTAAGTCACCTCCTTCATTAGGAAGAATATAAAAATGATTACAAGTCCATCTATAACTAAATACAAAATAGGAAACACCATAAAAATTGAAATCCCAAACAAGCTTAGCTTCTTAATGTTTAAATAATCATTTTTAAGCAAGACATTAGCTAACAAGATTATAGTAAAAAATGTAAGTAAAAAGGGTTATAAAACTCACCTCTACTATGAAGAACAGAGTTCTAGAACCATGAAACTCAAGCCAAGAAGGTAGAAAACCCAAGAAGAAGCTCTGATCTTGTCCAAGTAGGCACCCTTATTCACAAGGAACCACAACCTTAGAAGAAAAAGCAAGAAAGGTACGATCTTGAGCTCTAAAGCAACTTTTACCATGGAAAATTAGAATTCTGACCTAGACAAAGGTCCAAGGAAGGATAAGAGAAAGAAAAATGGAGAAGGAAGGAAGAAAACAACTTGCCTTGGTCGAAATCCCTACAAGATAACCTTGGAAACCCTAGGTAGGGCTAGATGGAGTTCTAGGAGACCTTCTTCTCCAAAAAGAGGTTGTATTATACCTTAGAGAACTTGGTTCCACAAAAAAATAGAGTAGAGTCATTTCAGATAAATCAAGCAAAGTTTTCGTACTTGGGCAAGGAAGAGCTAGATATAGCCCATGGATAAGGATGGAAGCAAGCATGAGGTGTACAGGTAGCTTCCCCATGTGTCCATGGCCTTAAACTATTAAGGATATAAGAGAAAACACACAAGAAAATGACCCACATTTCGTGGAGACCAACTTAGGTGCCTTTTTTTGAATTTTCAATCTAAGCAAATAAATCTTTCGTTGATAACTCCTAATGGTAGCTCATCCATAAAGGGGTAAACCCTTAAATACCCTTAAAGAAAACACCTCCAAACCAAGGTACAATTGATCACCTCATGGCTCAAAGAGCTCAAGAATGATAAGATAACATTCAAGGACCATAATTAAAGTGACAATTTGTAAACAAAACCTCTCAATTTGGTAAATTGCATAAAAGTCCAAAATGTGCATAAAATTACATAACTTGCACAAACAGTGTCCAAATAGGACAACATTTGAAACTTAAGCTTGTATTATGATTAAAAAGCATATCATAAGGTTATGTTAGGTTTATATGAATTAAATTGTGGTAATTAAGCATGGTAAACCATTTAAGCAAAATTAGGGGACTCACAAAAACCCTCTGGAAAAGGAGTCTGTATCAGCGATACCACAATCAAGAAAACATTTTTGCCTACATCCACTTCCACAACACATGGAGCCTCTACCTCCATCATAGCACATCCACCTCCACCACCATCATGAACTACCTGTCACTCATTCCATGTATCAGTAGGTGTGCAACTGACAATTTCAGGAGTATATGCACTAGGACCTCTTCCATGTCATGTTTACCATGAACTTATTATGTAGAAATCCTTACCTCACCTACCATCCCAATACAGGTGGTGGCTATGCTTCCTATGCATATAGTAACTTCTACCTGGCCCCTCCACCTATTTCTTATGCTTCCACATCTTTTGCTACTAATGGACATGTACCTACCCCTGGAGTGCTTCCTATACCTGGTGTCCCCCTTGCTACCCCACATTCCAACATTGGCACTTCTGCTCCCTCTTTCCCTCAAGCCAAGGAGCTACATGATCTTGGCATGTCTTGGGATGAGCAAAATGTCATGAGGCTCAGTTGTAGTTTCAATCCTTCTGTCGATGAGGAGATGTACGACCAGGCTAATGAGGAAGCCACTGATGATGAAGACGCCATTGAGGATGATGGTTCTGATGGCTTTGTTTGTGCCTTGGGTGATGAAGTTGTTGTTGTCTCTACTTCACCTTCAGACGATGATGAAGAATATGAGCCTGCAACTAATGAGGATGATGTTGATGATGACCCGTTGGACTTGGATACCTTAGATGTCTAGATGCTCAAGTTTTTTTGAGTCTTTAGATGTTAATCATATACATCTTTCTAGACTATTATGTACTAATAACATTTGGGCTCATTATCTGAACTACACTATTTCTATCATCATGTTTTTTTCATCACTGGTTTGTACTTGTTTTGAGAACATAGTTCTATGTTGTAATCCTAATTCTATGTATCATAACTCTTTGTGCTCTCTATAACATGAGTTCTTGGTATGCTTTTCCAAAATTCCATTATGACACGGGTTGTTTTCTTCTCTCCGTTCTTGTCTCTATTTATAGTTCGTGCCTCTTGTGGTAACCTATTTTTGGTTGTGCTTGGAGAATACCTATTTTTATGCTCTTCTACCCGCCCTTACTTTTTGATAATACAAAAAGGGGGAGAGAAGTTTGAGATGCTATGAAGCTCAACCATATTGTTTTCTCTGCCAATATGATCCTTTTCTTGTTTAGATATATGTTTTATCATATGACTTGCTAAAGGACCATGTAGTATACATGTTATATAGCTTTGTGTAGAAAGACTAACTATGTAGATAAGAGTGAGCATAGATTGAGGGGGAGCAATTCACATTGTTCCAATTATGAATCCCTTTGCAATTCACAAGGCTAAGGTATAACTTTACATATCCTTTTCAATATGTTGAGGAATGGTTTTTCATTGTTAAAAAGGTAGAGAATGTTGACTTGAGAGTTATACATCGTCCATATTTTGATAATGACTTAACCATTCCGTTCATATGTATCTAATATGTTTGTTTAAGATGATTTTCAAGTATTAGGTACATAAAAAGGATCAAATTCATCGAGCCCTATCTTGTTAAAGTTCAAGTCAAAAGCAATGCAAATGTACAAATTGGGAAAACACTTCAAATAACCTTAGAAATTTTTTGTAAATCATTTGTATTAATGATATGACTTGTAACTAAGATGATAAAAAATCAGGGACACTTAATTCCATCATTTGATCACTTAAAAATCATTTTGGAAAATTCATCACAATAACTTCATCGGTCGAGTTTGAAACTCTATCAATCCTTGATGGATTTTGGGGATGATTTGGATCCTTCGAGTTGTACACTCACAAAACCCAACTGACCAACTTTATATCCAAAGTTGATTTTGGTGAATTGTTTGAGTTACCCCAGGGCAAACTCGACCGATCATTTGAAAATTAGCTTTGTTCCATAGTGGATATGTCGAGTTACCTTTAATGAAACTCGACCAAATTTACTGTATGGAAAATGTAGAGGAAGTGATTCCAACCATTGGAGAGTTGTTAGAATAGAAAATATGTCTATTATAAGTTGTAAAATGGCTAGTTTTTGTTCTTAAGTGATCCCACACTCAAAGGAACACCCCAACTATAAATAGGACCTCTTGGAGTTCATTCCAAGATTTCTCATTCATGTTATCTCTTATCCTTGCTATAGTTGTCACACCCCGATCTCACACTAACCACTAATCACGAGATTAGGGCGCGACGGAGGGATTATCACATAAATAAATCACTGAGAACTTTTTCTTTTTAAAACCTCATAATGATATCCGGATTATTGTTGTAAACTAAACATAATAAACTATTGCAGAAGCATTTCAATTAAACCGGCTAGAGAACATAAACAGAGTTTACAACATGTAACATTGTTTAACAGAAAGTAAAACATAACAGTTAATTTACATCTTTTACTCATTCGCCATACATACTCTCTCTCACCCACACCATGTCCCAAGGATCGAGGGGAAAGGACTAAGAGACCTCTAACTAAACTAACTACATATAACTTTTACAGACTAAGCGTTAGGATGAAAAGATCCTTCAGATTCATGTTGTTGTTGTTGGCCTGAAAATGTTTGAGTAGAGGGATGAGCCTACTCACTCAGTGAATAGCCTTTCATTTAGCGATCACTAAACAACTCGTCAGGTTTATAAAATTGAAATAAAACATATATACAGTACAAGCAGGGCAGTTCTATTGACATAGAAGATTTGCAGATAATAATCATATTTCTATGCAACGACAGATATTTTAAGTAAATAAACAGATATATAGAATTTGCACAAAAGTTCGGATCTCTTAGCATATTAATTTATTGTGATCCTATATGATTACATATTTATATTATTATGCCCTAATCATATGCAGTGTACCCTGCATACAAAGATCCGTAGCAAACTATGATCCCACCGTACAAGACTTAGCGACACACCCGGGAAATGCTAAGTCTGACGCCAGCCCTGCTCTGCCACAGGACCCCAGGCTCATCGGTCTTCAGGCCATCGAGTGCTCTAGACTCCTCCTCTAACCTGAGTACGCAGGCGGAGAGTCTCACGGGGTTACCTCCATGACTCCGCACGGATCTTGTTGCAATAACCCCCAATTTTCTCCAGTGCCACCGTGACATCGCACGCGTTGTTGTTGGACACTGCCTCTCTGTCCTCCTGTCTCCATGACTCCGCACGGATAATGTTGCAACACGAGTTTCACCCCTAAGAAGCATATCTCTCGAAGGGGTTCTACGGTGTTAGGGAACCTAAGTCTATTAACTGATTAACATATAAACATTTAAACAGGAAAATCACATTTACTGATTTCATATCAGATCACAATACACTGTCATTCTAAACTGACAGAGAAATATATTTTAAATCATTGTAATTTCTGAGAAATTATCATACCATGCATTTAGACAAATTAGAAATGCATAAATAACCCAACTTATTTCAATTTGGCACATACATAGCGAATTTACGCAATTGAACATCTTATTGCACAAATTAAAGAAATTTACTTCACATATAAGAATCATACTCAACAATTATCAATTCTCTAAAATTCTCGAAAAACGTGCACATTAACCCAAATCCTGATTTGTGCATCACTTAACTCAATTAAGAGTTAATTACATATCACAACACAATTTAATAACAATACTTGAGAATTTCTAGTAATATTTCAGAGAAATGTGCCATTTCATGTAAATATCAATTTACACATATTAACGTCAAAAGATATATGCAATTAGGGTTTTCTTGCATGTTTTTATTTATTCATATCAACTTTGAAATCGTACATCTGATAATTTATCAGAAATCTTCATTATCTGGGTTCATACCCAAATCATACCATTTTCAGACATGAATTTCTAATTTCAACATTCAAATGAGCAATTTAGGTTCCAATGAACCATATAAATCTACTGATTCAATCTGTACTGTTCAAATGCTAAATTTAATCATATAACAGTGTCTAGAAGCAGTTTATGAAATAAAAAGGTCGGGCAACGCCAAACGCTACCCGACGCCTAATAGCGCCTGTTATCAGCGTAATTCGCGCACAAAACAGAAAATATTCAAACGCCTGAGTTTATTAATGATAAATAAATGAAATCCTACTCACAGTGATTTGGTCTATCCGGATTCGTCCGGGAATGCGTTCAGGGTCTGATTCCGGGCAATTTCGGATCGTCTTCAACCTTGGCATTTTCACTGTTCACGGTTGTTTTGCTTCACGTACAGCAGGTTGAAGAGAACTTCTTCGTTCTTGATGTGGGATACATCTACGACTGTGGTTTTTTTCTCCAACCGTCTTGGCCAAGCTCAGAGCTGCAGTATCCTAGAGCTTTACACACCATGAATGGCCAAGGTAGCTGCTGCCGCAGCACCTTGCTGGCTGCAAGTCAGCCGCTTGGCCAAGGAGGTCGGTTGCAGGCTAGGGAGGGAGGACATGGAAGTGTTGCTTGCTATTTCGAGGTGCTTCGGAACCTTAGGAACCAACGACTGCCCCACCCTTCCTCCTTTCTTGCTCAATCAAGCCATGGATGTTGCTGCTGCTTCTACTCATAGCTGAATCCTCTACTTTGGGCGCCGCCCCTAAATGGTTGGATGGGCTGCGGCTGGTTGCTTGAACTCCAAGGCCGAAGTCGGGCGGCGGCCTGGTGCTGCTAGCTCGCCCAAAGTGGCCCCTTGGCCGATGCCTTGCAGCTGGCCACGGCTGCTGCTTGGCTGGTCGGCGTCCTGCTGGTTGCAGGTTGGGCTCCTGCTAGGGCAGGTTGCTAGGGAGAGGGTGGGGAGGAAGAAGAAGAAAGGAAGTAGAAGAAGAATCCGACGCCATTCAGTCGAGGCCAAGGGAGCCAAGGGACCAACCCTAGCTCACCCCCTTTTTCCTCTGCTAATCGCACCTCTCCTGAGCGCCGCTCTGTCGGTTGCTGCTCCATCGGGGAAGGAGGAGGATAAGCGTGAAAGGGAAAAATCAAGTAAAGGAAAAAGGTTAATAAAGGGCTAAAAGAAAACTGGAAAAATTGCAAAGCAAACCCTAGTTTTTAGAAGATGGTATAACTTTCACCTCAGATATCCAATTGAGGTGATTCTTTTTGCAAAAAGTCAAGCATGAAATCCTCTATACCCTCAAGGCATGAAATCATCCTAATTAGACTATTTCACTGGATTAAAACTCTAATTGCATCTGCGATCACTTAACTTAATCGTCTTAACTATGCCCTAATTGCATCTTATATATTTAATTTAGCTTAATCAACTTGATGATGCATTAACCACCACATGAGCACTTAACCTATCTCAATTACTTAATTACACACTAATCATTGTACCTACTTGTTAATCAGAGAGTGGGTCATAACAATCTCCCTCCCTTATAAGAATTTTTTCCCGAAATTCCTAAAAAGAAAAGGAAAGTTGTTACGCATTTCAGACTCAAGTTCTCACGTGGCTTCCTCTAGGTTATGGTTCCTTCACTAATGGTATCTCGTGATTCTTGAGCTTCTTGATCCACCGATCAATTATCTGAACTGGTCCCTCAACATAGGACACATCTAATCTGAACTGTGCAGGTTCTGGGTCCACTATCTCCTCTGGACCAGGGTAACACTTCTTCAACATCGATACATGGAACACGTCATGTGAATTAAGCAACTCAAATGGCAAATCCAACTTATGGGCTACAGTTCCAATCCTCTCAATGATGGGATATAGGCCCATAAACCTAGGAGTCAGTTTACCTGACTTACCAACCCTCATACTCCTTTCCATGGTAAAATTTTCAAATACACTTCATCACCAACCTCCAACTCAAGAGGTCAATGCCTCTTCTCCGCATAGCTCTTCTGCCTGTCCTATGTATCTTTCAACTACTCCCTGCATGTCCTCAAGAGTCTTAAATGGTCCTCTCAGTCTGACCATCTGTCTGTGGTGAAAAGGTTGTACTGAATCTTAACTTTGTGCCTGAAGCACGATGCAACTGTTTTCCAAAACCTAGATGTAAACCTAGGATCTTTATCTGATATATTTGAAACTGGGATACCATGCAACCTGAGTATCTCATCCATATATATCTTAACCAACTTTGGGACATCAAAGGTTGACATAATATGAAGATTGTGAGCAGACTTAATTAGTCTATCCACCATCACTCATATCGAGTCACAACCTCTAGGTGTCCTGGGAAACCCTATCACAAAATATATTGTGATATGTTCCCATTTCTATTCTGGTATAAGAAAAGATTGCAAAGTACCTGTAGGTTTCTGGTGCTCAGTCTTAACCTACTGACACACCCTGCATCTAGCCATGTACTTATCTACATCCTTTTCATACCAGGCCACCAATACAACTTCTTGAGATTCATGTACATCTTAGTGTTACCTGGATGCATGGCATACATCGATGCACGTGCCTCCTCAAGAATCTGTTCTTTCAAATCACTGTCTCGAGGTACACAACATATCATGCTAATACAACACACCATCATCTGAAAATCTAAACTTTGGTCTTTACCCCTATTTCTAAGTTCAACTTCCGCATTTCTACTAGCATGTCTCTCTTGAAACATGCCATAGAGAACGCATCAGTTGTTGAACTTAACTTCCTGCTGAGGGCATCAACTACCGCATTCGCCTTCCCAAGGTGACAATCTATCGGCACATCATAAAGATAGTGATGATGTGTCATAAGAGCATGAACTACAACAACTAACTTCAGATCATGTATCGCGTAGTACTCCTCATTCTATGCTACTACTTATTGTTACATTTCAAATTTATATCTTACTCTTTTCTACAAGTTATTTTCATATTGTGTATTTACCTTCCAGATTAGCTAACTTTAAACCCTGGATTTTATTAGTGCTAGGTTACCTTTCATAGTGCAAATCGTATGATCTTGTTTTATAAAGATACTAGTATTCAAGGTCAAATCACTAGCGACATCCCTTGAACTACTTCAACTCTAAACATTCTAGGGTTTGGTCCTTATCAGCAACATAGCATTATTGTGGTGTGACTTTGCTTCCTTAGTTTGAAATCAAACTTTAGATCTCATAAGTTCATCCATCTACTTGTAATGAATACAACAGATATGAATAATCATCAATGAACTATAGATATATAACAGAAATGTAACATCAACCAAGTTCTCTAGCATAACTTATTAACACAAATGCTACAAATCAACATGATACTTGTTACCCAAGCATCACACATGGATCACAGGGCCATTCATATCTTGTCACCTCTCACTAGGCAACAACTTATTCACATGGCTCACAAGGCCATTCACATCTTGTCACCTCTCACTAGGCAACAACTTATTCACATGGCTCATAAAATCCGTACACATTATTACTTTTATTAAGCAACAACAACATCAACAAACAAAAATACCAATCAATCATTTATTATATAAATGTCACAGCCCAAACTTGGCTATATTCATCATCTCATCATACCTGCATGGTTATTAGGCATGATAACAGTCATACAAGATATTTATCGCATCATGTAATACAGTAGTAATACCATCATTCCTTAACCAGGAATTAGGGTTCACTATCAAACAGGGCTTATCGTTCCCTTTTCCCCAAATTAGGGTTAGGGTTCATTAATTCAGACCCTCTTGAGTTAACCAACTTTATCTTGTATTAAGGTATTTCCCCTTTTAATGCATTCCATCACAGAATACTCACCCTAAGCATATAATGCATAGGCCACACATTAGAATTGTCCAGCTATCTCACATGATATGGACTTATCTTAGTTTAAGGCATAACTTTATTACAAAGTTGCCTATAAACAATCACAATGATACACCCTCAACTAGGGTTTCACAAGGATACACCCTCAACCAGGGTTCACAATGAGACACCCTCCACTAGGGTTTACTAATCATGTATTGGATCCATGCATTTGTTATGCATTAATGATTAGTACCATTAAGGGTATTTCTCACCTAGTCATTCTGAACCTTATTGTGTTCCTTTATTTCTAATTAAGGATTGCTCATATGAGGTTCCAACATTGGGCCTCTGATATCATTTCCAGCAAATTCTTAGCTATTCTAATCTTTCTTTTACATCTCAACGTCTTAGTGTATGTATGTTTTTACTATGATGTGAGTCTAAATTATCCAGAGTCTACTCTTATTATACTGTTAATAGGAGTCATTAGATCTCAGTAACGCAACCTGCCAGCCGGACCAGGCCGAACCTGTAGTTCTGAAGCCAAGAGCTACTCAGGATTAACCAACTCCTATTAATCTCAAACATGTGGAAAGAATATCCACTTAGGGCAGACTCATTTAAACATAACTTCTGGTCTACTTAATACAAAAATTATAAACAATAAATAAATCACTTCATGACACTCAATCAATATAAAAGAATCATATTTATTCTACAAGCTGAAAATCTAAATTCATACATATAAGAGCATTTCTAGTGATTTCCACTCAAATAAGCAATATAAGGCAAGAGTTGCATCGCATCCTATGTTTAATCTCTTATTCGTGTATTAATTTCCAGTTTCTTAACCCTAAGATTTCTAGGGTTTCTCTCCAGCCTATCCTTCCTCTGCATACCTGGCCAGGGCATCCAGAGAAGAATAGACAGAGTAGCTTGATACTGGTCAATCTAAGTATTCAGACACCTGGCCAGGGTATCTAAACACTCAGACCTCCCAGAGCTAAAGACATATCACTTCTTATTTTTCTCACTTATAACTCTATCTTTCGACCCTAATGATTCCTGACGATTCAACATAAACTCTTTACTTGGTTCTCGTGACCACATCCTCTTCCTACCATCTGTAATAGTATAACAGAACACTTCCTGTTAGAAAATTGCAGTTAGAAGGGAGACACTTAAGTCCTAATCCTATTGGTCTCTTATCGTCCCCTGACCTTGACTTAGAGTATTCATATACTCAACCTATGCTCTGATACCAAGATGTCACACCCCGATCTCACACTAACCACTAATCACGAGATTAGGGCGCGACAGAGGGATTATCACATAAACAAATCACTGAGAACTTTTTCTTTTTAAAACCTCGTAATGATATCCGGATTATTGTTGCAAACTAAACATAATAAACTATTGCAGAAGCATTTCAATTAAACCAGCTAGAGAACATAAACAGAGTTTACAACATGTAACATTGTTTAACAGAAAGTAAAACATAACAGTTAATTTACATATTTTACTCATTCGCCATACATACTCTCTCTCACCCACACCATGTCCCAAGGATCGAGGGGAAAGGACTAAGAGACCTCTAACTAAACTAACTACATATACCTTTTACAGACTAAGCGTTAGGATGAAAAGATCCTTCAGATTCATGTTGCTGTTGTTGACCTGAAAATGTTTGAGTAGAGGGTTGAGCCTACTCGCTCAGTGAATAGCCTTTCATTTAGCTATCACTAAACAACTCGTCAGGTTTATAAAATTGAAATAAAACATATATACAGTACAAGCAGGGAAGTTCTATTGACATAGCAGATTTGCAGATAATAATCACATTTCTATGCAACGACAGATATTTTAAGTAAATAAATAGATATATAGAATTTGCACAAAAGTTTGGATCTCTTAGCATATTAATTTACTGTGATCCTATATGATTACATATTTATATTATTATGCCCTAATCATATGCAGTGTACCCTGCATACAAAGATCCGTAGCGAACTACGATCCCACCGTACAAGACTTAGCGACACACCCGGGAAATGCTAAGTCTGACGCCAGCCCTGCTCTGCCACAGGACCCCAGGCTCATCGGCCTTCAGGCTCATCGTCCTCACTGCACTACATCGAGTGCTCTAGACTCCTCCTCTAACCTGAGTACATAGGCGGAGAGTCTCACGGGGTTACCTCCATGACTTCGCACGGATCTTGTTGCAATAACCCCCAATTTTCTCCAGTGCCACCGTGACATCGCACGCGTTGTTGTTGGACACTGCCTCTCTGTCCTCGTGTCTCCATGACTCCGCACGGATAATGTTGCAACACGAGTTTCACCCCTAAGAAGCAGATCTCTCGAAGGGGTTCTACGGTGTTAGGGCACCTAAGTCTATTAACTGATTTACATATAAACATTTAAATAGGAAAATCACATTTACTGATTTCATATCAGATCACAATACACTGTCATTCTAAACTGACAGAGCAATATATTTTAAATCATTGTAATTTCTGAGAAATTCTCATACCATGCATTCAGACAAATTAGAAATGCATAAATAACCCAACTTATTTCAATTTGGCACATACATAGCGAATTTACGCAATTGAACATCTTATTGCACAAATTAAAGAAATTTACTTCACATATGAGAATCATACTCAACAATTATCAATTCTCTAAAATTCTCGAAAAACGTGCACATTAACCCAAATCCTGATTTGTGCATCACTTAACTCAATTAAGAGTTAGTTACATATCACAACACAATTTAATAACAATACTTGAGAATTTCTGGTAATATTTCAGAGAAATGTGCCATTTCATGTAAATATCAATTTACACATATTAACGTCAAAAGATATATGCAATTAGGGTTTTCTTGCATGTTTTTATTTATTCATATCAACTTTGAAATCGTACATCTGATAATTTATCAGAAATCTTCATTATCTGGGTTCATACCCAAATCATACCATTTTCAGACATGAATTTCTAATTTCAACATTCAAATGAGCAATTTAGGTTCCAATGAACCATATAAATCTATTGATTCAATCTGTACTGTTCAAATGCTAAGTTTAATCATATAACAGTGTCTAGAAGCAGTTTATGAAATAAAAAGGTCGGGCAACGCCAATCGCTGCCCGACGCCTGATAGCGCCTGTTATCAGCGTAATTCGCGCACAAAACAGAAAATATTCAAACGCCTGAGTTTATTAATGATAAATAAATGAAATCCTACTCACAGTGATTTGGTCTATCCGGATTCGTCCGGGGATGCATTCAGGGTCTGATTCCGGGCAATTTCGGATCGTCTTCAACCTTGGCATTTTCACTGTTCACGGTTGTTTTGCTTCACGTACAGCAGGTTGAAGAGAACTTCTTCGTTCTTGATGTGGGATACATCTATGACTGCGGTTTTTTGCTCCAACCGTCTTGGACAAGCTCAGAGCTGCAGTATCCTAGAGCTTTACACACCATGGACGGCTAAGGTAGCTGCTGCCGCAGCACCTTGCTGGCTGCAAGTCAGCCGCTTGGCCAAGGAGGTCGGTTGCAGGCTAGGGAGGGAGGACATGGAAGTGTTGCTTGCTATTTTGAGGTGCTTCGGAACCTTAGGAACCAACGACTGCCCCACACTTCCTCCTTTCTTGCTCAATCAAGCCATGAATGCTGTTGCTGCTTCTACTCATAGCTGAATCCTCTACTTTGGGCGCCGCCCCTAAATGGTTGGATGGGCTGTGGCTGGTTGCTTGAACTCCAAGGCCGAAGTCGGGCGGCGGCCTGGTGCTGCTAGCTCGCCCAAAGTGGCCCCTTGGCCGACGCCTTGCAGCTGGCCACGGCTGCTGCTTGGCTGGTCGGCGTCCTGCTGGTTGCAGGTTGGGCTCCTGCTAGGGCGGGTGGCTAGGGCGAGGCTGGGGAGGAAGAAGAAGAAAGGAAGTAGAAGAAGAATCTGGCGCCATTCAGTCGAGGCCAAGGGAGCCAAGGGACCAACCCTAGCTCGCCCCCTTTTTCCTCTGCTAATCGCACCTCTCCTGAGCACCGCTCTGTCGGTTGCTGCTCCATCGGGGAAGGAGGAGGATAAGCGTGAAAGGGAAAAATCAAGTAAAGGAAAAAGGTTAATAAAGGGCTAAAAGAAAACTGGAAAAATTGCAAAGCTAACCCTAGTTTTTAGAAGATGGTATAACTTTCACCTCAGATATCCAATTGAGGTGATTCTTTTTGCAAAAGGTCAAGCATGAAATCCTCTATACCCTCAAGGAATGAAATCATCCTAATTAGACTATTTCACTGGATTAAAACTCTAATTGCATCTGCGATCACTTAACTTAATCGTCTTAACTATGTCCCAATTGCATCTTATATATTTAATTTAGCTTAATCAACTTGATGATGCATTAACCACCACATGAGCACTTAACCTATCTCAATTACTTAATTACTCACTAATCATTGTACCTACTTGTTAATCACAGAGTGGGCCATAACAATAGTTGAGTGTACTCAACCCCTTTAAGCCCCTTTCTATCTCTCATTTACAAAGCATTTTGTTATTATGAGTGGGTTAGGCATGTTGTAAGAGATAAACCTCATTGACTTTGTAAAGCTTTCGAACTCTCTACTTCCCAATCCCCTTTTCTTCAAGAGGAAAGGATGAAGTGATCTTCTCTGAGTGAAAGAGGAGTTGTTGTTCTTCTTCAAGGCTGAAGAAGGTGTGAAGATATTCTCCAAGTGAAGGAGAAGGAGAAGGTGAAAGATCCAAGGAGATAAGTAGGTAAATCCTCAAGAACGAAGACTTGTTTTAAGGAGGAGATATCCTAGGAGAAGGAATTGAATTGCTTGCAATAGTGGGTAAGACCTGTGGTGAGGTAGAAGACTAACTCTTGGATAGGTAAGAACTTGGGTGTAAGAAAGTCATCTTTTATCTCTTATAATGGAATATAATTATACATGGGTTGCAAAGTCCTAGTGTGCATTAGTTGCCTTCAAATCTCACATAAATTTTCTTACCCTCCCCTCCCCCCTCAAACCACTCCTAGGTAGTGGACTAACAGTTTCCAGGTTTGGAGATTGGAACCACTGTAAACAACTTGTCTAAGTGTATTTTTCAATCTCTCTCATCCTTGCTATGCTTGTTTAGATAAGAATTCAAATTCACTTTTAGCATTTGGTTTTAATTGATATAATTTGAAGGTCTAATTATTCTTGTGCAAGTTTTGAAGCTCTATTCACCCCCTCCTCTAGAGCCCTAGATCCAACACCCTCTTGTTTACTACCATCAAAGTTTCTGAATTTAGTTTCTAGTGGGATCGTTCTTCACCCTCGTCTTCTGGTCACTTCCACCATGTCCTCCTCTAAAAGGTGATATGATGTTGTGAAAGGAAGGTAAGATGATCGTCAATAACTGCTTCTCCTGTAGCTACCTAAATAGTTCGCACAGTCAAGATCAAAAATTAGATGTATTAAACGAAGTATTCCAAGCAGTTCAATATAACAGACATAGAAGTAGTGCAGTCGAGTTTATTTCTTAACTCAAAGCACTGGTGTACAGTGAGTAGGTTTGGGTTCTTAACAGTTTTGTATGCCTTGTCCCCTACAACAGTGCCCAAAAGATGGCCAGCTTAAATCAAGCGTCCAAATTGGGGCAGATCTAGAGTAGTCATATGCTTAAATTTATAACATGACACTCAAGCTCCTATAACTATTATATGGGTTATACGGTAGTATATCGGGTTCGAAACCATAGGGACAAGTAACATTAAGTTCTAAGAACAAAAACCCTTGACTCAAATAAACCAAATGAAAGGGGTAGATAAAGATGATGTTCCACATGGAATGATGTTACTCCAAACAAACAAAACATGTAAAAGAAAGGTTAAGAAAGCAAAACAAAATAACAAAATAAAGAAAGTGTTGTAACAAATATAGAAGGGAACTTAGATCGGGTTTCACCTACTAAGATCTCTCACCAACATGAAATACTTACACCCTTTGTATACCCTTAGCAAGATTACAAGCAGTCATCATTTATGTTTGTACCCTCCTCTCCTGAGCTTAGGATATATCTACATTATAAGTTGTCTCTATTTCGATATAGCAAACAAACAATCACAATTACATCCATAAGTGCATTTATGAAACTCCAAAACGCTTAGATAGGACTAGAATTACTCTTTTAAGGCACTAACAATCAAACATCACAAGATTCTAGATAATCATACAAATGAAGCATCAAGTTTTAGAGTATGGGGATAATCTTTGCTAAGAGTATATATATTCAAAAGGATGCAAGTAAATACATGTTAGGAGAGCCTTAGTGGCTACTCCCAGCCCAAGAAATGACTTTAGGCACTCATGTTTGTGAGTAGAATTATAGATTTACAAAAATGGAAAGACATTAAGGAGTAACAATAAAATGGATACATGTAGATGAATAGATCTAGAAGGGAAGAAAGGGGATACACCAATGATGATATCACAACCATAGTTGGTGCATGTTGCCTACAGATCTAGATCCGGCATGGGCGGTGGAAAACAACTAGTACTTCCTTCAAAGAATGATTCGAGGATGATGGTAGTGATGTAGATATTGCCTCCCCTCTGACTCTCATCTTTGGAGACCCATGATCAATGGAGTGAATGATGGGTGAGTATAATATCGCAACCCCCTCACAAAGACAAGGTGGGGGTTTATTTATAGGTGTGGGCAATCAACTTAAACCTCTCATAAATCTTATAGGTTTAGAGATTGTACTGATCGCCGATGGTGCTTGACATCTGCAGTCGCTAAGATGGGGAGTCTCATTGATAGCAAAGGTGATGAGTTTTGTGATTGTTGAGTCTTCACAGGTCACATTGGTTATAGAGGAACTGGCTCTCAGCGATCGTTAAGGGTGTGTTCCTCTTCAGCTGTAGGGGCATTGGGGTGAGTGACTGTTGTCATGCACACGATTCATCAGTCGCAGGAGCATCCAGGGAAGAACAAGTAGTGATCGTCGACTTGAGGTGACTTTTAGTGGTTGTTGAGAATCACAACTGTGGTGGTTCTCTTACTTTATGCATCATCGACCATTGGGCTTTACAATCTGTTCAAAGTATGGGCAAAGTGGTGAACGTGGGTGATTATGTTAAAATGACAAAGTTGTCTACACAAAACATGGTGAATATGATGAAATAGGAATAAAATAAACACACTAATATCCACAAAATTGGATGTTATCAATATGTGGTTCCTTGTAATAAATAATATGAGAAAGGAGTAAGGAATGTTCTATGGAGAATATCATATGATACATGTTTTATGGAAAGGTATGTAACCTATGTTTGTTATGGAGAATAATTTGGCATATCAAATGTGTTTGTTTGTAGTTCTTTGGTTATAATATAATCATTAGAGAAAAATCATACTTTCTTTCTTAAGATATCCCGAGTCATACTAAATCCCACATACATGAGTAAATTGAGTAACCATACATGGTTGGATTAGTTGATCACTCTGAGCCTCCTCTAATTTTTGTATGGGAGAATGGAACAAACCTTAATTCTAGTAGACATAGAACTAAAAGAAGGAGTCTTGGTGGAACATTAGATCATGATTAACTATAAGGAAATTAGGGGGATCCATAGAGGTGAAAATCAAGTTCCAACTTCCATAAGAAAAATAGATAAAAGGATTGTGTGGGCCCACAGAGGTGGTATAGTGGTTCCGATCTTGCGAGTTGTGCAATGTAAATCTTTGGAAGATTTATAGTAGAACCCAAACTTGTACCGTGGTGTAAGAATAAGAATATGTAGATGCTATATGATCCTACCTATCCCTATGATGGACACATGTCAATTTAGTTGTCTTGTGATGGACTTTTAAACCCTTATATGTGGATAGTAGGTCATTCCAATGAGCATAGCTTGAAGGCATATACTTGGTTAGCTATAAGACAATTATTTTAAGTATAATAACTAAATTTCAAAATATGAGAGTCTTATGTGCTCATTTTTATTCTTATACTTTTATATATATGTGATGCTTGTTTACTAAGGAGTATATTGCGCTAATGAAATAGTACTCAAATATGATGACTTTTTAGATCAAAAAATAAATAAAAATAATAAAGATGAAATTAAGTTAAATTGATATTATGACTTTTGTTCTCTCAATTAGAAAGGATAACAAAATATTGACAAATTATATTAGCATACATGCAAATTCATCTAGTTGAATGCAGTCAATAATTCAAGATATGGTTTTTCCTAATAGTAAGATGATTAATTGGGGGTCATTTAGTAAATTCATTTATTTATTAGGAGTCATGGGGATAGAGTATATTTTGATAATGTAAAGTACTCATTTTTGTGGTTATGAATCATTTGTAATTGATATTCCTTGTGATAAGGTGTAATTATTTCTAAGTTTGTTAACATTTATTTATAAATTTAGTTTTATCATTAATAGAATTAATGAGTTAACACACAAAAAAATTAATGAGTTTACTTCCTTTAAATTTTAAATAGTATAGATGTTCGATGCTAAAAATATGAGTTTGGGATTTTGATGAATGTCTATTCATCATTTTTTTGGGTACATTTTATATGTATTCTTTAATGTTAATGTTGCGTGTTACTTGTGCTTTACTTATTTCATGTTTTTATGAGATTATTTATTTTGTTTAATATTTAATTTGTTTTATGTTTTTAAACTAATTTAAATAGAAGAGAGAAGACAAATTATACACTAATTGCAAAAGAAATGATTAAATATATACTACTATAAAAAAATGAAATTTTCCAAAAATTACAACTCTAGCATTTTTTTACTACAAAAAGATTCCAACCAATCAGATTGCAAGAAATTTGAAATGTTGAAACCTCATGGATTCTCTCTCTTCTCTCCTTTGTTTTGACATTTTTTTATTTTTTTTTGTCTATTACATTTTTGTTAAATTAATTTCTTATTACAGTTTGTAATGGCTCCTCAAACCACCACTCACTCGGTATAAAGATGAACTCTTATCTTTTCATGATCCCCTATTACAAGTCATTACCCCTTAATATTTCACCACTTTTCATTGGGGCAGGTATGTCTTAGGTTTAACTGTTACTCTCCTCTATATGTCAACATCCGGAAGAACTGAACAACACTACAGTCGACAACTTTGGCAATCTGCCAGTCATCAACAACGTGTGAATGTGTTCTTATGCATTAAAACAACACATGTGCAAAGATTTCTTAGAAGAATCATCTTGTACAACATGAATGTGGCCAATGTCGTTCAGTTAATTTCTTATGAAGGTCTGCTTTTCTCATCAAGGACATGATACAACATGTCCAATCTATAGGTGCTCAATAGCAATAACATATACATTGTGTTTTCTCCAAACAGAGCTCTGCAACAAAATGAAAGGTAACCAACAAGAAACTCTCAAAAATAGTCTCTAAATAGGGATTTTGTGATTTTATTATTTACTACTTTTTTATTTTGTATGTCTCTACCTATTGTTTCTGTAACTTGTAGAGGTCATGCTTTATGTCTTGAATCTTTGTATTTTTTTGCTTGTTGTAGGAGAGAAGTGACGAAGGAGGATATGGAAAATCTATAGTTTTAACTTTGTGATGACTCACAAAATAACCCATGGACTACACCAGACGAACCCTATCATGTACATGGGGCTCCTTTGGACTTATCAACAACACAATCCTCAATAAAATGGTATATTCTTCTTCTTGTTTGAAACTTCCCATGTTATTTTTAGAGTGGAACCTGTTGTGCAAGTTTCCTAAGGGGATCTCCAGAATTTGCTTACCATCCGTCTAGGGGTCCTTGGTTGTGACTACACTTTTGAGTTGGATTCTTCATCAGGCCCAACTATAAGAAGATGTACAAATTTGGGATCCGGTTCACAGAAGGGTCAAGTTATGGAAGTATAAGAGTTTACGTCTTTGCATGCATTTAGTTGATCCTCGAGTCCAACATGGAGCAGCAATTTGCAACTATGAATCTCAATAGCAACATCAAAACATGTAATTGAAGGGAAGATGCCAATGTTGCAAGTATTTGTTCACACAGAAACAACAATTTTCTATAAGTCTCAGTCCTGATTGATTGACTAGAATCATCTACAAATATAACTAGGTAGAGAGAACGAAGTCTTTCTCCATTCTTCTTCTCTTTAGTGCTAATAGTCTGTTTGACATCGTCTATAATACCATACTAAAATCACATTCTCTTTTTGATATTTTCTTACCGTTGGCATTCTCTCAGCCATGTTAAAATGCTTTGTTCTTTGTTCTATTCTACTTGTAACATTTTCCTTATCAAACATCTGTCTGGTTTAATCTATACTAATATATGAGAGTAAATTATTTCACTAATTATAGTTACACCACTAGCCAATCAAATTACATTATTTTTGAAATACTTAACTCTCTCATTTCTCTCCTTTCTTTTAAGATTTTACTCCTTTAACTTATACTATCCCCTTAACCACGATTACCATCACCCATTATCCAATATCCACCTCACTTTCTCCCTGTAACTCCAAAAACTTTTGTTCTCTCTCTCCTTGTCTCAATGAAGTCATGATTCAACTCTCCCCTACTTGTCACAAGAAACAAAATGTTTCCCTTATTAAATAACAAACCATTCTACTAGAAAGTCATCTCATTACCATTGGTATTCCTCTCCTCCTAGTCTCTCTCCCCTCAAACCAACAACAACACCCTAATTTCTAAGCATGGCATGCACAAATAAATAAATAAGAACATGCCTTTCCAATTCATCTTGATGGTTGTTTAAGCGCTCGGTTTTGTGGTATGGCCAAATAAGAAAGCTACCTTCCATGCCTTTTGCGCCATTATTTTTAACAACCTCTCCTGTTAATATGGCCAAATAAGAAAGCTATCTTCCATCTCTCCTATATACCTTATTATCTATTCTCACTTACTAACAACCTCTCCTGTTAATATTAAAGATGTGGCACAGTCAAATAAAGTAATAAAAATGTGTTTACGTTAATTGCCTTTTCAATTAATCTGGATGGTAGTTCAAGACCCTCTATTTTGTGGTATGATCAAACAAAAAATACAACAATATATTTTCATTTTTCCTTCCAAAATAATCTTGTTTTAAAACAATGTTTATAACCCATTGCTTCACATACCTTTTTCTTCTTTTAAAGTCTTTCTTGTATTTCATGATAGGAGTGTAGGATAACTCTAGGACACTATTCCTCATGTTATGCATATTACAATAAAAACAATAGGTCTTTTTACTAGTTACATTCAGGTCGTTGTCAAGTTTATAAAAATACGTACAACCAAACAAAATAAAAGATAACAAAATTTTGTGATCTCTTCACTCTCTTTCTATCCCAAACTTCCCTTAGGATCACGAGTGGTGACCACCGTTCTATCTACTCTCACCATATCAGTCTCTCTCCTTATCCATGCCCACGAACAACTTCCCGGTCATATTGTGCCCAACCAACCACACCACTTTTTCTACTAACCTGATCTTAGTAAGAAAAGTTGCCTATGCTCATAACATTGATAATATTTGAATGCCCCAAATTTTATCTTATCACTATTGAAACCTCCTCTTGACACTTTAACCTTCATTCCTTATTTGACGGATTCAACATATTTTAAAATATGTTTTCTATTGATATCGTACCCCATTAACTAAAGCCTTGCATGATTCTCACTAGTGTTGCTTATCATTTCCCAAAAACCATAAATAGTGTATAAGAACAACCTTTCTCTTTTCTTGTGGTCCTCATGAATGTTGAGATTGGTACATCCATCAGGTTATCATTTCCTCCTCATAATTTCCTTCCTTTTGTGTAATTTCTCCCACCTCTCACCTTCTTTACATTGTACACCATCTCTTCCACAGATCTGCAATTGTTACACTGAGGTGAAGAAATGACATTGGCCACCATAGGAAACGATAACGATGGTAAAATGGAGTAGAATACCACATGCATGTTTCTCTCCTTCAATAGTTGAACTATTTAAACTAGAAATTAACATATGGTTATTGCGGAGAATTACAACCTGACGATGACTAACACAATGAGGGAAGACAATGACATCATAGTTGTCCCTTTGATGTTCTGATGGCACCTTTGATGACTTGTCAT